>OZ010736.1:11300148-11880148 GCA_963932295.1 Tipula lateralis
TTGTATATATAGTAAACCGATTTACGAAAGATCCGTTTATTGTTTTTTTTGTTGGTACAAAACTGAAATCCTTTCATTCATCTATAAAATTTGTGTATAAATCGAAAATCCTTTAGATGAAATGTATTTGCGCTCTTGAATAATATAATACAGAGCAATCAAATGGTCATGATAGCGTTATCAAATTTATTGTGGTGGAAAATTGACGAGATATTTTTGATATGAGCACGTTCTATTAATAGATAACAATAATATGCTATAATTATGGTTGGGTAAAGTGGGATCAGTAAAAAGTTATGATTGGCTCTAATGGCTGTAATAATTGTGCACAAGTTTGGTTGTTAGCCAATTAATGACCCATAAAGGATGCCTTTAGCTCATTTATGTTTACTTTTGAAAAGGGCCATTTTGGTTGTTAATTAATGATGGAGCAAATTGAGAGGAACTACTGGATAGCTAAACTTTAAGCATATGGAAATGTCCACTGTATTTGATGTGTTCTAGCTACTTGAAAAGCTCGAAAGCAAGAGAAGTATTTAAACACGAACGGAACATACACCGAGATACACCGAACCCCAACGAAATATTATTTGAGAACATAATGGAAAATTAAGACTACAGAATAACGAGCTTTTTAAAAGTTTTGTTAAAAAATGAGACTAATTAGGTTTTGAATCCGGGAAGAGGTGTACATATATTAAATGTTAAAGAAGAAAGTTTTGTAATACGTTTGCTATTCATTTATTTGCAAGGCAAAATGTTTCACTAAACTAACACTTACTAAATCCATTTCTTCAGGTATTCATCCATCTCTTCTGGCGAACCACTGATTGAGTGCACTTTTATTGGTTAAAAGTGTAATTTTCCATCAATTCTCCATTGACCTTACTATTTATACCATATACCCTATATCAAGCTTTCCTTTATACTTAATTTAAACTTAAAAATCTTTCACAACGATTTTGTTTTAAAGTCATAATTTTCAAAAGCACACATTACGTTGTACTGAGTCTAATTCATTCGTCGTGAAAAAATACTGTTTCCATTTAATATTATCAGTCGAGCACAAATATATAAAAAAAAAGTTTTCGAAAGTTCGTTTTTCACATACACATACATTTCCACATTTTGTTGTTGGAAATTATATTTTTGGTGGATATACATACACATACATATTTTGAGCATTATAGGTCATTTTAATAAATCGTGTTAAAGCCAAATATAAATAACGAGGAAAAGCTTCATTCCTATATATACAAACACTTGTAATTATATTCTTCGTTTTCCATGAATAAATTTTCCAGTTTTGTTTTATGTGTATCTATGTATCCAGCATTCTATTTTTTTATGATTTTATCAATGGAAAATTTATTTTTCAGATTTTCATTTCTACTCAATTTCACAATTTTAATTGAAAGTTTTGAGGAAAAAAAAATGGAAAATAGGAGGAAAAGTTTATATTCCGCATTATATCCTAAAAAAGGAAAGTTTCGTCGAGTTATTTGTGTGTACAGTATATCGCAATACAGCATCTGATACTTGAAATTGATCGTTGTTAAGTACAATTTCAGATAGTTGAACCAAAAATCTGCTCAATGGAATAAGTTGTCGTCTTTATGGGTTAGTGCACGAGATGAAACCTCTTTTATGAAATAGTTAAAAAGTTTTAGTGTTTTGGGTGGCATACAACGCCGACAACTAACAGTAAAGCTCAAATTAATTATTTTATTTATAGTTGGGGTATGATGAATGATGAAATTCACTCAGAAATTCTTATACTTGTAGACAAGAAAGAACACCATAATCTTTTTCAATAAGACGTTTGTTTTTCGATTTTTTATTATATACTTCGTGACTTTGGTACGCAACAAGGAATTTAATTTTGTTGGGTGGCTAAAAAACAAAGTTGATTGTTTTTTTATGCCACGAAATGTTATTTATTTCTTCTTTTTGGCGTTAAATTTTGATGGGTTTATTGAAGTTTTTGTGATTGTATTGGCTTTATATTTGATGAAATTTTTTTAGAAGCTTTGATCATTTCAGTTTCTTTGAATCAATTTTAAATTCTATTATAATGACTGTGTTCGTAGACTTATTTCTATTTAATGTCTAGAGTTTGAACCTAGATCTATCTTTCGATTGTCTAGTTATCTGAATTACAGTGCTCGTTTAACAATATTTAAGGAGAAACAAGAACGCACTCTTAGCATGAAGTTGTTGAAACTAGTATTTACGTAAAACCGTTTCAAATGTGCAAGGCAGTAACAATGGAAACATCTCTTCTCGTTAGCTTCAGTCAAGATAATTAATATTATACAAAGTGTGCTGTCATATAAAATATCCCTTTGGAACGTAACAGATGAAGTTTAAATATTGCTAATCGAACACAAAGTTAATATCAGAAACATACATACAAATAGAACAGCAGAGTATTGTCTTTTAGATGATTTTCTAAGACAACCACGGCTAGTCAAAACTTACATCTCCGAATTTGGATTATTTATCACTTGATCAAAGTACCTGCCTGCAGAAAAAACTTTGTTTTGGGTAATGAAAGGTAGTGCATGTACGAAAGTTAAGCATCTGTAACTGCTACATTCAGTTGACTGATCACTAACCGGTAATAGTAATGTGGGGTGTTGAGATGTTCGAAACGCAAAAGCTTTAATTTAGGAGACTTATTAAACACATTTGTGATATATGATTTTGCAAAGAGTTTTGGACCTATTTTTGGAGGGTTAAGCAGATAAACGTACACCTGATAACAATATTCTTGAGAAAATATACACCTCCCATGTAATATACACTTACCTTACCCAAATATACACTTATTTACAAAAACTCAAAATCTTGTCATTAACATTCTCATTGAGGGAAAAGAACCAATCCAAGCAAAGAGTAGATGCCATATATATATATATATATATATATATATATATATATATATATATATATATATATATATATATATATATATATATATATATATATATATATATAAATATATATATATATATATATATATATATATATATATATATATATATATATATATATATATATATATATATATATATATATATATATATATTTATATATATATATATATATATCTGACCAACCAAATTGCGCAGGGTTAAAGCTGTGGCAATTGGAGTGGGAGGTATCAGGTTTGAATCTCGATAAGAGCAAATGGTTGTACGTAAATTGGAACTATACCTGTACGACCTCGTTTTGTCTATAATAGCGAGAGAGTTGGAAGACCCTTGAGTCCTTTAACATATTGCAAAGATAGAGAAAGTCAGAGAGACAGATATATGGCTAGGATCGAAACACCTACGTTTTCTAATTAGAGAGTACAAATCATGGTCGTACTATGTTTCGTAGTATTGTAACATTACCAATATTAAAATTAGTTATAACTACGTAAATCGGTATAGTAATTGAGTTTGTATACATTTAGTTTGTTCCCGGAATTCCGATTTTAGTAATACAAACATGATGAATCAATTTTAATTGGATTTTATGTACATATGTATTATATTTCTAGCAACCAGAATAATGATGTAATTAAATATTTTATATAACCATGTTGATATGTAAACACTTATACCTGGAAATCATCATCGTTGACAAAATGTAAAAAACCAACGTATATAGGAGTATAAGCGGGAAAATCGAATATCGCACTTACCATCGTATACACGTATACGTTTCCAAATTCAATATAATTTAATTTAAAAAAAAAACGAATATTTTCATTTCGTACAAGTGGTTCAAAACTGTAATTAATTTCACTGTGTACACATACATATAGTTGTTAGTTTTATTTAATTTTATTTTAATTTTTATCAAGAGAGAAAACCAATTTGCAAACTATATATAAATACAACTTTTATTTAATTTTGATATTGGTTTGTTATCCGAAAGCAGATTAAATTTTTTATAATATGTATCAGCGATTAAAACGATAAACAAAAAAATCAATCAGAATGTTTGTTTATTTAATCATAGTGTAATTAAAAATAAATTAAGGGTTATTGTTGGATATATGGGGTTATAGTTTTTGCGATGAGTATAGCATAAACTATAAGAGCACATAGTCAGCAATATGCAACTCGATTAGTACCGATACTAACTTCTTAAAAGCTTTGAATTGGCCTCATTTATTCATGACTTTTTTAATCTGATATAAACTTGTACCTATTTAACGTTTTTTATTTCATTATATAAGAAAAACGTAAAAAGCTCATTTTAAAAAATTGTGAGCTTTTCTTAATTTTCTTGTATTGTGGTATAAAAAGACGTTATCTGTTAAACATAGGTTGAAGTAACAATTTTAACAGTTTAAGCACTATTATTCCCATTGACAACAACAACTATAAAATCGTATTGACAACAACAACTATTAATTTGCATTGACAACAACAACATATTGGTTTAATTATTTTAAAATTTTTCTGAATCCAAAACATAAAAGCTCTGAATGGTAAGTTTTAAAGCTACATTACCTTGCATGAAATCTTCTACCGTATTCCTGGTTAATGAAAATCAGTGTCTGTTTTGATTTTTATTCTCAAACTTTGACATCGAAGCTTTAGTTAAATATTACCCTTTTTATTGTTTGGTGACAACAACAATAAAAAATGTTGTATCAAAGGTACTCATTAAATTTAAGTGTATATTTTCAACGGATATTAATAAAAGCTTACCGACTATTCTGTAAACATATACATATTTTCGATTGTATAAAACACTAGCGATCTAATAGATGAAACAAGAGGTGGTTTTTGAAAGCTTCGAGCTGAGTTTAATTTTTATTTATCCAATCGATTTAATTTAAGAAATATACGTATATTATTAAATACATAAAGCTTTAAGAAAAGCTCGAATATGTTTAGAACTGTGCTTCGATTCAATCTGCAGTTAATAATGTTTTAATTAAATCAAATTAATAAACTGAATTATTAATAAGTAATAATATTTTGACAACAAAAAAACTATCCAAACGAATTAAGACAACAAAAGCTCATTTTGTTCCAATAAGAAAAATTCACTTCTCATAATTCTGGCGTATTTCGGTTACAAGTGGTCTTCTACAACTCAATTAGTACCGACACTTCGTTTTTTTAAGCTTCGAATTGGGATCATTCAATTTTTGCGTTTAGAATCTGATATACACTTATACCTATTTAACGTGTCTTATTTCATTATATAGAAAAAATATTAAAGCTCATTTTGTAAAACTTTTGGTTTTTCAAAATTTTCCTTCTACTTCTTTTTCAATATTTCAAATTGGGGTCATAGTAACAATTTAAATAATTTAAACATTAATATTCCCAGTGACAACAACTAGGAAATCGAAACTATCAATTCGAATTGACAACAACAACATATTGGTTTTATAAAATTCATATTATTATCTTTTTTTTTTTTTTTTTTTTTTTATTAAGGCTTGGCTCCAATAATTGACAGCCATGTCGCCACATACAATATTTACATTTTTGTTACATTTTTATTTTATTTATCGGTAGAGAACTGGATATTCCCTATCTACATCTTTCTGGCTGTTGATTTCAAATTATTATATTACTCATTTTCACAAATTCATACATTTCCTTATAAGCCAAACCACCCCCATTCATTACTCTGGTTAAATTATTTGCATTGTGGAGGATGCTGAAGCATGATCTTACACGATTGTATTTTGGGCAGACTAATATCAAATGTTCAACATCCTCCACCATGTCACACAACACACAATCTTTCTCCTCACTCAATCGACGTTTCCACAAGCATTCTTTCCAATTTCCATGGTTCAGTCTGATTCTCTCAATTGTTCTTAACATTCGTACATCTCCTTTGAGTTCCTTATAGAACGGGGTTCTCAAAGGAGAAGCGCACAACTCTCTGTACTTCTTTCCTTTTATCAAACATTTATCTTCATATTCACACTCCCATTTTCTCCACAGATTCATCTGAATCATTCGAAGTACATCTCTTACATCCTTCTTTTCATACTCCTGAACCAATTCATTCATTGTACCCTTCTTTGCTAACATATCAGCTCTTTCGTTCCCTTCGATCTGTCGATGTGATGGTACCCATTGTATTGTCACATCACATTGACAGATACGAACACACTCAAAAATCATATCCACATACACATTGCCTTGTACTCCACCTCCACATTTAACCAAACCTATTCCACTCTTGGAATCGGAAAATATTACTATTTTCCGATTACCATCATTCACAGCCAGTTTTAATCCTTCATATATTCCTATTAGTTCTGCGTTCATTATACAGATGCTATTATTATTATTATCTTGTAAAGGAATTAAAACTTGTGTACACTTTTCTTAGCAATTATAAACTTAATAATTTTAAAGTTTTCCGAATTCAAAACTTAAAAGCTCAAAATGGTTTTAAAGCTATTTTACCTTGTATGTAATCGTTCACGGTGTTCCTGGATAAAGAAAACCAAAGTGTTTTTTGATTTTTATTCTCAAACTTTGACATCGAAACTTGCTTCAAATTAATAAATTAGGATTAAATATTAATCTTGTTATACTTTTGTGACAACAACAATAAAAATGTTCTATCAAACGTACTCATTAAATTTTAGTGTAGATTTGCAACGGATATTTATAAAAGCTAACCAACAAATCTGTTAACATATAAAAATACATCATTGTATAAGATAGTAGCTTTTAAATATATGAAGTAAAAGCTGGTTTTTAAAAGCTGCGAACTGAGTTTAATTTTTATTTATCCATTCGATTTAATTTAAGAACTATACGTAAATCATTAAATCTATAAAGCTTTCGGAAAAGCTCGAATTTGTTTTGAACCGTGCTTTTGTATCAATCTGGGTTTAATTATGTTTAAATTTAATCAAATCAATGTTTAAACTGAATTATTCATAAGTTATAATATTTTGACAACAACAACTTATTCCGCTCCAATGAGAAAAATTCCTATAATCATGATTCTCCAGTATTTTTGTTTTAAGCAGTCCAATTGGATTGTTATTTGTTGAAACGTTACAACTTTTTATGAGTTTGGTTTTTGAACCAGGCACTTCCTATTTTTCACAGGTTGGTTTGTGTAGTTGCCGTGGACGTTTCAGATGATAGGAGATGTAGATTTGCACTATTGGAAGTTGTTGAAATCTCTGCTTGTGATCAACAAAGCAGTTTATTGAATATGACATAATTTCCATAATCATCCACTCTATTAGAGAGTCTTTATACAGATATGCCGTTAACTGTTAGAAAATTCAACCAACCAAATTTATGTGGAGACAGTCATCTAAATTCTCTGTTTTCGAATTTTCATCTCATTATAAACGCAGGCCAGAGGCCGAAAATGCATGATGGACGAAAACCAATAGATTGGATTGTTAGGCATTGAGATATATGCACGTTAAATGTAACAATATGTCCGTTCCAAAGCATATCAAATGAGCAATGCTTTTTTTTATTTCTTATTGGTTCTTCAGGTGAATTAAAGGTAGGTTTCGAGACTTTTATGAGAGTGATAAATCTCAAATTGCAAACCATGCAAAGCAGTCGTCTCATATACTATGTACGATTAGTGCTGTATCTGTATTCATTCGTTCCAGTTTTTTTGAGGATTAAAATGTTAAAGCCTGTGAAGTGAATGGTAAGTTGCTGTGAAAAAGAAAGTGGTGACCCAGAATATTTCAGCGACAGGGTAGTCATTCTTCTATTCTACATATAGTGACGTTTTATCTTGGTGAATCTATAGTTAATTGGAAGCCATATTGTTGTGGTAACGTCTTTGTGACTCAACTTATATCCATTGAAGATTTTTAAGTTTGTTTAAAAGATACTGAAATGATGAATTGGTTTTTTAAATCGTTTAAGCTTCTAAAAACGAAGCCCTGTAACGATTTGATTTATTTATAGCTTTCACCCAACCAGTTAAGACTAATTTATCTATAATAATAATCCTTATTGTACATTTTGAACTTATGTTATTTTTGTTTGTTCAACTTGCCAAAATCTTGTTACTGTTTCTCTTCAAGAGTTGTTTTCTCAAAACCCATTTTCTCTATATACTGATGAAAAACACATAATTTATACCTTCCAATTTAGATTTCACAGGAACAAAATTCTTATCACATTTCATTTATATGTATGTAGATATTTGTGTATGTACACATACATATATACTGCAATAAATTAATTAAAATGTTTTTATCTTAAAAATGTAGAACATACAATTTAGTAAGAAGAACAAGTAGAACTGGAACTATACAACTATACAAATGGATATAAATTTAAATTTATCAAATAAAAAATAAATTTTCTTATTTATTAGAAGATAACCATATGAATGTCTGCATATACGATATACACATATTTGTGTTTTACATTAAGCTGCACAAACGTACACTCGGAGCTTTATACATATACATATATAATGTTTGTATATTAAATGAATTCTAATTTATATTTAAAATAAATTTGAAATTGAATAAAAATGTTTTTATGTCACGTAATTTCATGTCTGTTATCAACACCTTAAATTTTTTACATTATTTATCGAGAAATTTTTCTTCGTTTTTTAATCGAATGCAGAAAAGTTTCCAATTTCCATTTTTTTTTAATAAACACAAGTTTTCTGCATGTATGTGTATATCGAGATGCTGATGCAAACCAAACTATATGTACCTGAAAAAATATATAGTTTATGTATCTGGTCGCGTTCTGGAAATTGATTGGCTCGATTACACGGAGGTGATGCATTGAATAAATTAAATATATAGTTTAGGGGACATGCCTGAAATTGCGGGTGAATAATAACTAATCAAATCTGATTTGTGAAAATTGAAATCTGAAATTGATCTCGTTTCAATACCATTCAACATTGAAGCATGAACAACTTACAACAAACAATAAATAGGGATACAGTGCAGTCTCATACAGTATATAAGGTTAGCCATATCGGAATCACTAAATAAATATATATATATATATATAAATATATATATATATATATATATATATATATATATATATATATATATATATATATATATATATATATATATATATATATATATATATATATATATATATATATATATATATATATATGTATATAAAGAACATCTTCGGTTTGCCAAAGAACATGAAAATTGGAGTGGTGACCAGGTCTTGCAAAAATAGAGAAATATATTATGGAGCGACGAAACTAAAATTAATTTAATTGATTTTTATGGAAAGCAATATGTACGTAGGCCAAAAAAAATTGAATTTCATCCAAAATACACAAAAAACCGTAAAACATGGTTAAGGAAATATTAAAGTATGGGGATGCTTCTCTTACTATGGCGTTGGTCCATTTTATTGGATAAAGAAAACTATGGACCAGCACATCTATGTGGATGATATCCTCCAGAATGTTATGTACCGTAGGCTGATGAAAATATGATCCTTAGATGGGTCTTCATGCAAGACAATGACCCCAAACATCCATCAACGCAAAGCAAAGCAGTTTTTCAGAGACAAAAGTATAAAACTTTTTAGTAGGCCAGCGCAATCCCCCGCTCTAAATCCCATTGAGAATATTTGGAATGATCTAAAAACTGCTGTGGAATGCACAAAATACAAAAATAAGCATCAACTATGGTTGTCAGTTAAAAATACCTGGAAGTCTATACCCATTCAACGATGTCGGAATTTAACAGATTCTATGCCACGGAGATGTCAGGCAGTGATTTAAATTAAGGATCAGACTACCAAAAACTAATATTTTTTATTATTGGTATGATATCAGAATTATATGGCACTGCTGAATATAATTTATTTTATGAGCATAACACGAGTGTCCCTAATTATTTATATATATATATATATATATATATATATATATATATATATATATATATATATATATATATATATATATATAAATAATGTCGATTATCCGAAACGTCAATTGAACAAACAATACTGTTACAATTAAAAATAGGCAAAGTACGCCTCATCCTCGATAACGCACTCAACTGGGAGCAGAAATATTAAGTGCGATTACCGAAAATTTCGATGTAATTTTTTTTGCTACCAAACGCAACATCGCTGCTTCAACCATTGGATCAGGGTATCATAGCAAGAAAGTGTGTTGGAGTTTTCGAAAAAAACTTACTTTAGAAAGACCGCAGTCATGTGATAGCAGATGCCTGGGACAGTTTATTACAACCTTTAATTGGCGTGAAATAAATTGTTAAACAATACTGGAACAAATGAGAAAAACCAAGAAGGTATGATTTAAATCAATTTATCTGATGATTTAAATCGATTGTGATACTGAGGATGCAAAAGCTAGGCTCGAAGACGATCCTGGTTTTAAAGTTTTGCATGACAATGAAATGTTTGCAGGCCCTAGACGAAAATATAATGACCGATGATGAAGATGGGGACGATAATGAAGATTGTTTAACCAGTCATGATGAAGCCTTAAAAGATTCAGAAACAAAAAAATTACGGACTGCCTATTTTGTGCCACTGAATCTGTATTACATACAGATAACGCATCAAAATTAACATGTGTACAGATTTATTACTTAATATGTGGCAGTTTTACTTCTTTCTTTGACTATCCGAACAACCCACGGTCCCAATTAGTTCGGATTATCGACGCTCTACTGAAGATATATATATATATATATATATATATATAATATATATATATATATATATATATTTATATTTATATATATATATATATATATATATATATATATATATATATATATATATATATATATATATATATATATATATATATATATATATATATATATATATATATATATATATATATATATATATATATATATATATATATATATATATATATATATATATATATATATATATTTATATATATTTATATATATAGGTTATTTTTAAAACACTCTTGTTTATTTAGAATATGCACCTACTATACAGCTCGTCTTGATTGAAATAAAACACAAATTATAGATTTTATTATATAGTTGATTCATAAAAGCTCATCGAAAAATTTCTCATTTGAGATTAAAACAAATGAAAAAACAAAAATATCGATAATGCAGATAATTTCTTTGATATTCCAGCCGAAAGTAAAAAACTTTATCTGAGAAAACTAACCTCTAGAGTGTTACTGGAAAACTTTTGGTTAAATTTCATGTATGAAATATAGATATTTAGAAATTTGCACCAAGGTTTCAATGAATCGAATTTGCTCAAACTGCCCACATGAAACTTGACCCAACCTTTTTTCCAACCATGACCATTGGCAAACCGCTTAGAGTAAACTTATATTCAGCCATAACAGTCTAGGGGTTGATTTTATAAAGATTTTAGATGTTTAGACTTTGTGGGTATACATTTTTCCAGACTCCTCACAATGAAACTTGACTCAGTGATATTAACCATTGGCAAACCGATTAAACAGCCAGCCACTCTAGAGGTTGATCGTATAGGGATTTGTGAACTTGGTAATTTTACGATGCATAAAATTTTTATTTTCTCGAAAATGTCAGATAGTAATTTTTGATTGGAAATAATTCAAAAAATATTAAATTTGTTACTTCCGACCGATCTAGCAAAGACACTATCTGCATTATCGATATATTTATTTTTGCAGCTGGAAAGTTTTGGCTAACTTAAACAGCATATTAAACCATAGATCAGTTCATGTATAAATTATTCATGAGAATTTAGCTTTTCAAACCAAACGACATCAAAAAAGCTTTAGATTTCATTCAAAGCTTTAAGCTTAAGAAAAGATGAGTATAAGTTTATATTATGATTTTTCTTATTTTATTTATTTATTTACTTATAACAATCATTTTTAATTTATTAAAATTCCAATTTGAGCTTTAAGCTCATTCATAATGGAGTTAAAACTCATCCATCGGCAATATAATTTTTAAAATTTTATCGTGAATCGCCTTTTAAGTCATGTCTGCAGTTAATTTCAACCAGATTTTTTAAAATTTGCCTACAGTGGATGACATCATCCAGATCTACGACTTAAGAGCTGCTAGATTTCTTGTAGGCAATTATACCGATGATATACAATTTTTTTTATATATTTTCTATATTCCTTACAGCATTGAGCAAATAATATGTTTAGGGTACCTCTTTTTCCGGCAAATAATGAATCAGCCTGGGAAACATGTTATCTATATCACGTCGCCATAAGGCTTCAATCGCTAAATTTACTGGACGTAAACAAGCAATTAATATTCTTTCTATTTGGAAGAATCGATCTTAAAATAATTCTTTACCCAATTATAATTCGAAATTTTGCTGAGGAATTGTGTTGCTCACAAAATTTTTTTATCTTGTAGATCGGTTTTAATGAGTTCTGGGCTGGAGATTTTACTTCGTGGTTTTTAAGGTTACATATATGTGTACCAAGTGACGATTTTTGCATTTGTGACTAATGTTGAATTCGTCTTTTAGTTAAATCTTCAACCACTTATGAAAAAAAGCCAATTTATTTTTAGAGCTTTTGAAATCCCTGCCGATCTCTAGTAATTGTAACATTATATATGGATATTTGAACATTCAAACTTTTGTCGCTATTGGTCATGATAGTAAAAAAAATCGAATTTACAACGAAAATCGATATAAGTACTCAACAGATTGATCATGGAACAACTTGTACCGAATTAAGCTTAAACTGTAATTTCAAGAGTAGTTATAAAACACAATAAACCATTTATAATGCTTTTGATAAAAAGTGGAAATCGCAACGAATGAAATATAAACAAACCACAATATAGAAAGGCGTGATTGACCCAAACTGAACTGCGTTCTAACCTAAACTTGAAAAAAAGACTGACTTTAGAATATTATGTCTTCTGATATATAAGAAGTTCAGCAAGACACATGAAGTGATAGTTTGAATCGGGATCTGAAATGAAAATGGAAATATTAAAATCAGACATAGATAAGTAAAACAAAAGCTGTTTACCTGTAGTCCGGTTGGTCGGGGACACCTTGAATCCAATATCGTCCTTTCCTTAGGCGCTTACTTGTAAAAGATGAATGAGACATGACAAGCCACATACATGTAACATTGAACAAATAGGATGAACACATAGGTGCATTGGCCAACCGACCACACATAACATATTAGACATTTACAACAAACAATCACAGAAAACAATAATCACAATGAACGAACACTTATTACAAGAACCGATTACATAAACACAAATTCACTGTAAACAAAAACACAAATGACCAATCACCACACAACACCACAAATAGAACAAAACTTTTCATACGACAGTGACACTGAAATACGTCAGCCAAATGTCAAATATATCTGCAAGTTGGTTGCGTCTCGATAATCAACCGTAGCTGAATTTTGTGCTACAATATAGATGGCGTAAGGAGAGCGGAGAAGATAACGTATTGCAGAATTGACAGTGAGAGGCAAAAAGTTATAAAAGGTTATGCCAAAAAGGGCTTTCAATGGAAATATGTTATCGAAAAAAAAATAATTGAGGAAGCAACAAGTATAGTGACATAATAAATAAAGTGAAGAGTGCCCAAATAAAGAAAAAGGGAAAACAATCGGTGAACCAGGTTATCAGTGGGTCTAGATGGAAGACAACACCACATGGGGTAAAGGTGGTTCATGCCAAGAACCACGTGAATTTGAATCATACCGGAAAGTGAAACGCGAGCGATCGTGGTGGGTGTCCGTCATCCCGAAGTCGAGGAACACACGTGCCACAGAAAGATTGAGCTGTTAGAGAGGATAACAGGTAAATGCCATTTTCTGTAACATGTTCCCGGTGTTATAAATTCCCATATATCAACAGTACAATCCTCCCCCCCCCCAAATTGTTACACCTACCCTGAAGGTCTCTGGCCAACCGAATAAAGCTAGCCACACTCGTGCGCGCAGGCTGGTGCCCAAAAATAATCAAATTGTCTGCTGACTTGGGAGGTGGAGGAAAGAGCCAGGGGAGAAAACGGCCCAAATGAACATATCGTCATACAGTTAAGATTAAAATTTGAAATATAGTGTTAAAATAGAAACGTTTTTTTTTATATGCTAACGCGCACGTCACAAGTTACACGTTTGATTATTTTTCAGTTCTCGGAAACTTCAACACATGAGGTATTGAATGCTTTAACAGAAGCTCGTATGATTTAATGATACAAATCGAGAATCGAGGCCAAATGAACCGGTACAAGAAAAAATACTCTGTGGTAATGAGAAAACTGATTAAAAGCTCATTAGCAGACCATCGATAATTTATATGTTCTTATTTGCTTTTCATAGTTCGTTGTAATCCTGAATACATTTGTTAGCTAATCCAGTTTAAACACCCAACCAACCGACCTATATATCTTCATCGAACCAACCCAATAACATAATTCACATTTATTATATATTTAAATTAACTAATTAATTTAAATAAACACATTATTACTATAAATATATTATAATCGTGGACAGTTTTGTTTAAACAAAAAACCCATAAAGCAACATAAATAAACATAATTCTGTTACAATAAATAAATTTGCATAATTTTATGTATTAAATAAAAATAAAATTAATTTTTAATACTATGAACAAAGCACAAAATGAAATTTATACACAGAGAGAAAAGCTCGCCGGCAAACATAACACAAAACTAAATAAAAGCTTAATTAGAAAAATATTCAGTGAAACATTTGTTTGTTTTGTGTGTTGTTTTTTTTTTGTATTTTATTTTAATTAATTCATAAACAAAATTAAATTTATTAAATAGCCACCTGAAAAAATCACCCCTCCTCCTAACGTTCAAACTAAATATTTATTCAGTTATTTATGATGTATTTATCGAAACCGTTTAGGTGGAAAATTGTATGGTTCGCGCAAACAATCGAGCGACTGTTTTACATCGCAATTTGGGTGCGAGAGTATTATGCTCGAATACGTCTATGTACACAGTGTTTTGGTGAACAAAACGTGTTGTAACAAAATTTTCTCGTTAAACTCCCAATCGAGTTTGTATATTCAAACAAATCTTGTCTGCGCTTTTTTACAAAATAAAAAGCTTTTTTATATGATACTTTATGATTTTATAAAATACAACAAAATAAATAATGGCGCTTTTTATGTTTGATTCAATGACCGCTGTTGGTGGAAAGTATATATATGTATTTAGGGTTAGGTAGGTTTCGGTGGTCGAAACACAAAATTACCAACGTGAGCTGGTTGCATCATTACACGTTAAGACGTGTGTGGCTTAACACAAACAATTTTTATTGTTTATACGACCCTGTCGTACCTAGTCCAATACATTTACATATACAACTTTGATCCTATAAATTCCAATTTTTATTATTTATACATTTAGTTCATTTAAAATTCAGAACTTCAACAACAAACACGTATATTTTGCATTTTACTATCGAACAGAAAAAATAGAAAATCCACAACAACAAATAATGTAAATATAGCGACAAAAGCTAATAGAGCTTTAGGTATACGAAAGTGCATTGAACTGGTTCAAGTTTTGAAAAATGATACGTTCATTCATTTACAGGTAAATTAATGAAAGTTATTGTTTCTGTTTTATAAAAACTAAAACGATTTGTTATAAATATACAGTGTTTGTTGTATACAGGTATGGTATGCCGGGCATTATTTATTCCATGTGCTTTTTCCTTACAACATAAAATAGTTTTTTAGTTAACTTTTGCATGGAGTAAGAGATATACAGGGAGTAAATGGCAAGGCAAGTATTGGTTCACTCTAACTATAATAATTAGCAACCTGTTTCTTGATCAGACATAATAAAATGGTGGATAAATCCTTAAAGCTTTTATATTTCATAGACAAAAACCGCATGCACTGTCGGAAAAAAACTGTAGCTGGGAATAAATTTCATTGTCAATCGATTTCCAATCATCCAAAAAATCTTTAACGTAATTTTATTTGACATTAGGAAATCAAGTTTTCAGGACTGTCGATTTTCAAAACATTTCTTTCTACATTTGATTATGTCATTGTTACAATTTACCTGCATGGTAATATAATTGGCCGTATATGACTTATATAAAACCAGGTATTGTCATCTAGAGCAATCTTGACAATTTTGGTTGACTGGAAATAAAAGACTTCATGTTGATTATCTTTGTCAGAAGGCAAACCAGAACATTTATGTCATTGAAACAATTCTTTATAGAACTTTGCCTCTTTAAACGGTTGATAATTAAAATTATATGTCCACGAGGTATCAGAGGATGATGAATTTGTATAGGGGTCGATGTATCAGGCCGAATCAGAGGATCAAGTAACTATAATTAATACAAAACAAAAAAACAAAAATATGGGCCGACATAAATGGGATACAAGGATACATTCAGATTCAACAACGTTTGTTGCACGACTATTTGAGAAATTATATACGGTTTCTTATTAATTTTTATACCTTCCTCGTTGCTCTTACATTTTCTTTAATATACGCGACAGAAAATCTCTTACAATTAACTCGTTGAGGTCCTGAGCGTAACAGTCTGACTAAACCCATATTGTTAGCCCGAAAGGCTTCATTCGGTTGTACCCATTGTCAAGATCATTTGAGATCATTGTTACATATGCGTTAAAAATTGTTAAATGAGATCGGATGCTGGTAAAGTTTGATATAGATTTTGACAAAATCTAGCATCAGGTTATAATCAACCCTTACTTTCAGATCCATCACACAAGCTTTTACATTATATGGGCTGACATTTTGTTCCATATCATATGTAGAGCTCGTGAAGAACATGTTGAAGTGTTGAACTGTCTTAGTTTACAATTTTTATACATTGCTCGTACACTGCTAGTATAGTGAGATATATCCAACCAACATGTTACTATTTTCTATTTTCCATCAGGAAAAATACCTTCCATAAGTGTGTTAAAAAAAGTGTTAAAAATGAATGTGAGGGGTTGCATGACATATTTTTTTGGAAAGACATGGGAGGTACATTTGGTTTGCGACCTTTATTCATGCAAATGCAGGTAAGTTCAACCACGATACCTTTTTCATCAACATGTAAGTCAGTGAGTATTGCACTGTAGCTAGAGTGTGCTTTGTTCGAAAAACGAACTAAATTTTTCAAATAAGTCCACAGTTCTAGAATTGCATAAATTATCTAGAAAAATTTAAGCTGTAAAATGAGTTTGAAGAAAAGCTTGAGATTTTCATATATAGAGCTTTTAAACGATTTAAGGAATAAATTTAAATCCAAATAAGACACTTTTTCTACTTTTTACGAGGAGGAGGTTGCTAACACTTGTGGCTCCGTTTTTAAATAGTATTATTATACAATTTTTCTTAGGATGCCGAGTATCTAGGTTTCAATCTTTGATAAAAAACTTAAATGAGAGTAAGAAATACTTAAGGGTTAAAATACGACCATCAAGACAATTTAGGTTTGTCAGAGTGTGATCATACGCACTTCGATTGTATGATGCAAAGTGGTTATAGACTGCAGTAAATACCCTTACACCAAAAGCTCCATTCGACGACCTGGGCTTGAAGTTCTAAAAGAGAGTCAGATAAACCAGTCAACAACTATACTGTATGATTCTATGCTAGCTAACCTGGACTTCAAAAGAACTTTTGTTGAAAGAGATTCCATGGTATGGAACACATAAGGATTAAAACAGAACGTAGATTGGCGATAGGAATATCCAGGAATGGTTTTGGTCTTGCAAAGTCCCTGACCATTTGTGTCTCCTTATTCCCGGCGGAAAATGTACACCATAGAGATATGTGCTGTTAAAGACTCAGAGACGGGCTTAATTAGGACTTATGTCTATATTGTGTCAGCAGCCCTTAAAGCTTTTGGGCCCGATACCATAAAGTCTAAAATGAATAAATTATAGTTTAACGAATGAAAAACACCAAGAGAGGAACACTTACGTTTCTCACGTAGGTGTTACTCTCTTTCTGATTACATTGGACCGGAACCGACAGATGAAGGCAGAAAGTAGCCTTAAACTAGAAGTCATTTTCGACCACCTGGAAATCCTAAAAGAGAATCAGATGAAACAGTCAACCAATATACCGTAAGATTCTATATATACCTTATAGCTCATTAAGAAAATGTTGAAGTGTTTAACAGTTTGAATTCGATTAAATGGAGCTTACATATAAAGTAGAGACATATATGGTCTATTATACCCAAAATAAATAATAATGGACGCTAGCATAGATTCGCTCTGTGGTATTGGAAAGATTGGATTCGGAGCGAATGGCATCACATGCCTCTGACAGGATATCTATTTGGTCGGTGAACAATGTCTACTGATAAACCCATATTAATAAGAGAATATGTATAATGTTTTTTGGCAACCACGATACATAAAAATACCTTTCATAAGTGAATAGTTGAAAATTCGTGTCGGAGGTTACAGTCAAAATAGGGTCACGAACACATTTTAGGTCTATCAGACAATTTGGGAGAAAATTGGGGTTTATGAATGATTTATTGGTTCCAAACAATTATGCAACGCATACGCTACGATAGAGTGGAGGCCTCAAACTGAGGAAAAGAGGATGCGGACGGCATTAATATTCAATGCCTACCTCGGTATTATGGATGCAATGGGATTCTATACAATAGTTTCAATACAGCTCCTCAAAAGAGACCACAATGGTATATAGCTTTAAGAATACAGTCAGAAAACAACCTTAAACTAGGAACTGAGTATCATAGAAGTACTAGGGGAATTTCAAAAGGACCCATCAACAAATTGAAGCCAAGTTAAAACTTCTGCTATGGAGCTATGCGCTATTAAAGCCACAACAGGGTCCTACATAGCAGAAGTCTATTAAGACAGTTGTTATACGGATATCAAATGACTCACAGGTGGTTTTGCTTGTGAACTTTCGATTCACCTCGATATTAATTTTTTTGAAATCTTTTCGGATTTTATTGTTTGTGTTCTCAATACACCTGTATGTATATACTGAGTACATAATTTGAATATTTTGTATGTAGTATATTGATATGACTAGTCATAGTGGTCGTCATGATTGGATTCTCTTCTATATACTAATCATATTGCCTATACAGGTTGAGATGAAATTCTTCTATATACATATGGATGTATATAATTTAGGGTAAATATATAAATCGTAAGGTCCTACGAGAATATGGACGAATAGTGTCTGATATGATTGTAATTGTATCTATACGGTATACATACCGGGTGCTTCTTTTATAAACTGAGACGATCAAATATCTCGAAAAATAGCCACTCTACAGAAAAAATGATCATAATCAAAATTTAATCATACCGCGGGGGAAATACATTAGTGCAAAATAATAGTCCCCCACCCCCGCTTTGTAGGTGGGGCGGGGGTAGCTTTTAAACTAAGATAGGAAGCCATATTTTTTATTGCAGATACGGATTCTACGACTAAAAGTGACCGCCCAGGTGGTGCAGTGGTTAAAGCTGTGGCAGTTGGAGCGGGAGGTACCGGGTTCGAATCCCGATAGGGGCGGGATGATAAAGGGATTTTCCACCATACGATTACGATCGGTGGTATAAATGAACACATCTATGACCTCCTGTAGGAGTGCAGAATTCATGGGCCAACCCATCTTCCATGTCAGTACTATAGGCTGGCATGGAGCTATGCAATGTGCAGATGGTTCTACGTAAATCGGACTTATAGCCGTACGTATTCGATTTGGCTGTAATGGCGTAAGGTAAGGACGTAAATAAGTGAACCGCGAAAGAGTTGGAAGTGCCTCGAGCCCCAAAACAAATTGTAGAGATAAAAAAAACCAACAAACAAACAATCAGACTAAAAGTGCGTATGATTTGAATGAAATATTTTGTTCGGTTCATGATAGATGGCGTTGTAATCGACGAAATTCAATATTTTCAATTTCTTCTTCTTAGAACACACGCATTCGATTCTGCAGAACGTTTGAAATAAAAAACATCACGTTTTCATTGGAAATACTCGAAATTCGTCATCAAAATAATTTATTAATGTAAATGGCAGGTGAATAAAATAATTTTAGCTTAAAATAAGTGTTCAAAATGATGGCCTGCGACATCAAATTTTAGCACACACATTTCTGATTTGCACAATCATGTTCTCACGTGTTGTTGGTTCTTGTTTGTTCATTTTGTCTTTGAGATAGCCCCACAAACAGAAATCTGGCGTAGTAAGATCTGGTGGTCTGGCGGGCCAATTTATCTGACCAGCTCTACTGATCCAGCGACCATTGAAAAAACGATCAAATACTTCACGTGACACCACCGAATAGTGTACAGGATAACCATCAGGTTGAAACTTCATGTTTAGTCTCACTTCTAAGCTCAAATTTAGTTATATTGACAGTTCATTTTCCAAAACGTTTCGGTACATTTGACCATTCAAGTTGCCTTCAATAATGTGGGGACCTATGAGTTTGTTGCCAATTATTCCACACCACACGTTGACAGTTAAAGGACGCTGATGTTCAACTTGACAAAGCCAGTGCGGATTTGTAACACTCCAATAATGCATGTATTGAAAAAATTGAATTTGGTCGATTACAACGCCATCTATCATGAACCGAACAAAATATTTCATTCAAATCATATACGTACTTTTAGTCGTGGAATCCGTATCTGCAATAAAAAAAATGGCTTCCTATCTTAGTTTAAAGGCTACCCCCGCCCCACCTACAAAGCGGGGGTGGGGGACTATTTTTTTGCACTAATGTATTTCCCCCGCGGTATGATTAAATTTTGATTATGGACATTTTTTCTGTAGAGTGAATATTTTTCGAGATATTTGATCGTCTCAGTTTAAAAGAAACACCCTGTATACAAGATTATTGTATGCAGTATATAATAAATCATATATACATAATTTTGAACTCTCAAACTTGAAAACGATCATTTCCTGGTGAGACTTGATCTGGAAAGCATATCAAAAGATTTAAATTGGCCGAAGCGAGAAAAAAACCATTAAATAAATTATTTGGCACGTCACTGTTAATGGTGAGTCTTTATAAGCAAAGATTGTTGAATTCGCAATTCTAATCTAAAACATTTGATAAATGAAAACAGGGGCGAGAAGTTCTACTCGCCAGTGTTTCGTCTCATCAGATGGTTGGACCGTACTTTAAAAATTGGATGAATTGGGTAGATGCGAGGTACGTGTGTAGGAGTTCTGCTTACAGAGCTTCACAGTTGGGATGTGGAGGTTCTCATCAACTTAAAAGAAAAGCAACCAGATATATCGCATAGTACAGTTCCTAGATGTTTAAGTCAGAATAACGAGTCCGGAATGTTTTTTTGGAGGAATTAGTATTAACGGAATACGCCGTTTCGGGTGCACATGGTTGGTACCCCTAAACACATAAAAGTTTGCCATATTGGATTTTCATTGGTAATTAATACATGTGGAGTGTTGTGCTAAAATTTAAACAAAAAAAAAAAAGAAATTACTTGACCTATAATCACTTTTGGTGATTTAATTTTTTTTCCGAGTTTAAGAATATAGTGTGTAACTGTGTAACCATAAATAATTTAAATATGGAGTAAAATAATTTCTTTTAATGGTTGATGGTGATATGGACCACGTTGAATCAAAGAAATACCACGATGTTTTTGTACGTATCTAAACTTACGGTGACAAATGACCCTCCATGATCCGCATGAGCCTATACCCGCCTTAGACGTGTTAGTTGACGTAAAAGATACGTAACACTGTAAAGTAGCTCTTAGGGCTCTTAGGTCTGATACCATCAAGTCTGGAATAGTTAATGAACAATTAAATAACGGATAATCATAAGTTAAATCTCAGGTGATCAATTAGTCCGACTTGAGTGTAGAGAAGTGAGACTGGTGACGGTCTTGCTATAGTAGATGCTGGTCCAGATTTCATTAGATCAGAACCATTCAAAAACATGGCAGACAAGTATTATCAGGGTTACTAAGCGCCTGAATGAGTTCTCTCCCGATTGGCCGGTTCATCTTAGTTAGGAGTATATTCTGTATTGTTTATTTACCGTGGATGTGTTTGACCCGATCAAGTCGTCTAATTCAGTCTTTATTTGTCCTGGCTCGTTCTTCAAACTAATTGATTAATACATCCCAGTATATTATCTGTTCACGGTCGATTGTATATTATTTTCACTATTCGACAACTCTGTTAAACCGAACATGAAATGTTTGACCGATATAATAAAAGATAAAACAAATAAATCCACTTTCTTCGTTTTCTTGAGAAGTTATTGAACTTTTTTGCGATTTTCTTTATTTACCGCACAATGAAACACATTGGTTATAACATTATTAATCTTTTAACTGACCATTAAATAACTTACAATTTATATTTAATTAAAGATACAAAATCAATATTTATCTTATTTATTTGTATACTTACTCACAACAACACTACATTTATATAATATAACAACAACTCAAGTGTAAAAAGCTTTCATAAATTATCACCTTATATAAACGAGTGAAATGAATAACAAAGGAGGGGGGATAAAGAAAGTTTAAAAATTATTTATTGTTTTATAAGGATGTTGTAGTTGTTGTTGTTCTTATTTTATTACATTATAAACTAAAGTAGACATTTCATTTATGATTAATGATTATTTCGATTAAGGGTCGTTTTAGGCACATACACAACATAACAATAATTTTAGTTTTGTTGAATATAGATAAAACCATGTAAGATGGAATAACCCCATGCTGACAACTTTAAATAAATAAAAATGAAAGCTCACATTTTGTCTTCGTTTGTATAATTTATAAACTTTATGGTTCGACAATTTTAATGGCTTAAGATTAATAAAATCTTCTTCCAACGTAGGTGTGTATACTTACGGCACAATTCACAAACATATTTTTATGATAATTCTATCACAGTATACCTATGTACTAAAGACCAGACCATTAAACTATTACAGATGGAAATTATGT
The DNA here is from genome assembly GCA_963932295.1 of Tipula lateralis. Lineage (NCBI taxonomy): Eukaryota > Metazoa > Arthropoda > Insecta > Diptera > Tipulidae > Tipula > Tipula lateralis. The sequence continues at coordinate 11,323,124 of OZ010736.1, forward strand.
AAATTTTCTGTCCAAAAGTATAAATCCCATTATATACAGATCAAAAAACTGAACCATAAAGGAGAATATATAACAGAAAAGGTCATACAATATGTCATAAACTATATTTCCACCAGCAGCAACACGCACAGTAAAATTTGTAAAACGTAAACGGTACGGAAAAGCAAAAAAAAAAAACAAATGAAAATCTTGAAATAAAACTCAAATTAAATCAACAAACAAATTGAAAATCGCAGGTAGAATTTTCCCCATTATCTGTGTTATATTGGACGATATCCCTTACGATGAATGACAAAATCGTAACTGGCGAAATAAGTGGAAAAGCATAAAAAAAACACAATTTTCGAGTCGTGGGAAAATGTTGCTACTCGGAAATATACCGAGACGGACGGAGAGAGTATATAAATCAGCAAGTTATTCAGCGGAAAAGTGGGGAAATATTTCCAATGTACCGAGTAAATTGGAAAGAGATTGTATATGAGCATGAGCATTTATTAAGGTGGGAAATTAGTAAATTGGTGCACAGTCAGGGGTTTAACACTGTTGTTATTTATCTAACCCCGTACCTCATACCACTGTATTATAGCTAACCGAAACACAAATGTATCAATAACACTATCAATCATTATCAACTTAATAATTTTTAACCATTTGTCGTACCACACTCAAAAGCTTAAAATAGAAATTATTTTCGAGTTTTGGTTTGATCCAATTTTCCGACTCTCAATGTTTTATTATTTTGCACACCAGAAGAGTGGTCGGAAAGGCAATGTCTTTACATTTTGGGAATAGTGAGTCCTTTACAGTTCTGTGATTGGGACATAGTGATCTTAGAACTGTGCCAAAGTAAAAATAGTTAAACGTTTAACCTCACTTTACTCTCTACAATATCCAGACTACTTTTATATATACCTGAACGCATAAATAAGACGTCGAAAGAAACAATATGTAGTTATATGTTGCGCCATTGTTCAGATGACATAAGTGTCATCTTGATATTGTATTTTTAGATATAACTGGTGTGAAAACAGGATGTGTGGTCTAGAAGAGTGACTTAAGAATCTTAGAAGACTATTAAACTGTGGAAGACTGAGGTGTATATTGTTACAACAGTGAGTGACAAATTCATGGGATATTTTAAGCGAAGTAATCGGATTGTATCTTATTTATATTTCGAGCAACTGTCTTTAGGAACCTCTGGTGGACGGGATAATCGGATGTATGCAAAGATGGTAGACAAGAAAATAGAGTAATAGAACAAAGGTAATAGAAGTCTATAGTATATATATATATATATATATATATATTTATATATATATATATATATATATATATATATATATATATATATATATATATATATATATATAAATATATATATATATATATATATATATATATATATATATATATATATATATATATATATATATATATATATATATATATATATATATATATATATATATATATATTTATATATACAGTAAAACTTTTCTAAAGTGACCATCCAAGGGACCACCCATTATTGGCCACTTTATGAAGGTGGTCAAATTAAGGAAATTTTATTTAAAATAAGGATTAGTGTTTTTGAATCATTGATAACAAACGCGTTTTATTAAACATTAACATCAAAAATAATTCATCTTTATTTAATAAAATAAAAATTAACAAATATATGTATGTACATAACGTGATTCACAATACGTAGTACATTGAAATTCATTTCTTCATTTTACTTATCACATAAGTAAATCAATTTTATCAAAAAATCTACCTATTTTGATGTAAAATATTTATCAATAGTGGTCTGGATAAAATTTTGATTATTATTTACTAAGGATCTTTGATAAACTAATTCTGACTCCTGAACAGATGGTAGCAATTAGGCACAGTTCATAAATGCAAATTTTTTTATGTTGCGGAACATATTGGCAATTTCTTCCTTCTTCGGGGCAATTTCATTCAAATTTTCTCCACTGTCTGAATCCGATTGTTCACAAAATTCCAGTGATTGACCGTTAATCTCCTTCTTCTAAGACAGGAGATGATAGTTCATTGTGTAAAACAAATCCAGCCTTTTTAAAGCAATTACAAATTGTTTCTGTTTTAACAACTTTTCAAGCAGAATCCATCCAATTAATTGATTGCAAAGCGTTGATTTTCATGGCCGATAATGTTGTATCGAAAAGAATGGATTGTGATATAATCGATGTCATAATCAAATTTCGGTAGTGTTGTTTAAAATTTTTGATTATTCTCTGATCCATGAGCTGAATCACGGAGGAAGTGTTCGGTGGCAGAAATTTTATATTATGGGCAGGGCAATTATCAACAATTGAAAGAATATTTCGTCGAGATTTTTTTCATCTGATTGTCTACACTTTGCAACCACTCTTCAAACAATGGAGTTGTCATCCACGACTTTTGATTATTTCGCAAAATTACGGGTAAGTATATATAAGTATATCCAATTTCATATATATAAATACATGTGGTATATATATAAATACATGTGGCTCCGTGATTTGCCAATCACTAAGAGGTGGACGCTTTTCGCAATCACAACTTGCGCATAGTAGAACCGTAAATCGTTCTTTTGACAATTTTCCACTCTTGCATGTATCACCTTTTAATACAAAGCTCCGATCTGGCAGTGCTATACTTAACAAGCCACACTCGTCGGCATTAAAAATATCGCTTGTTTAAATTTGTGAAAAAATCGTTAAGTTGCATCGCAATATGTCAATGTACCGGCAGTAAACTCCGCAATGCGTTCCCTAAAATTGTCGATAGCTTCTTGCGGAACACTGTTTGATTCACCTGTGGCCCAATTCTAGTAATTCCGTGGGAAAAGGGAATGGGATAAAGATTTTATATCTTATTTCTGTTCAAATATATTTTTTCCGGCCTCCTGACGAAAAAATTTCGATGTTAAAATTTATAAAATGGGAATAATTTTTCCATACCAAACGAAAATTCCGATCTATTGGAAGGGAAAATTATTCCTAATCTCACACTAGCTTTTCACCTTAGTATGCCAGAAAAAAAATATTTTAACTCAAATTACATATAAAATCATTCCTCAATTCCCTATTCCCCGGAGTTATCAGAATTAGGCCACTGATAGCATTTTGTAACTAATGCTTCTTTTCGCAGTAAACTTGTTCAACCATCCATTAGAAGCTTTGAAATCGGGGCACTTCAAATTACTCGCAAATTTGAGTGCAGCTCGTTGTATCATAGGTCTCGAAATTCGTGCGTTGATGCTTCTAAGCTTCTTAAACCATAGGTATGTGGCATTGTTGACATCTTCATAACCGGTTCTTTTTGTCATTTTTCGCTTTGATGATTCCACTTCAATTTCCATTCTGGACGCAAATTCATGTTTTCGTTTTTGTAAATTATGCGCAGTGGTCTTACTAATGCCAAAATATTTAGTTGCTTTCCGTTCGCTGTGAGTTTCTTAAAACATAGCTACCTCTAATTTTTCCTTTATGTTTAACTCTTTATATTTTGTAGACATTTTTCGAAAATTCGGTTAACTCTAACTGATTGCAACACAAAACTAAAACAAAACAAAAACGTTTTCTACTTATAGAACACCGTAAATTTGAACAGTTGTGTTCCAGTTAAAAAGTTCATTAAACGATCTTATTTACTTTAAAGAAATTTCAACGCCGACTATGGTAATAAATTACGCAATTTCATGACATGTAACAGCCAGTTCATATTGCAAGCCAATTAAACTTATTTTATTGTATCACATGATTAAATAAAACAATAAAATTGCGTTTAACATACGCACACCTGCATTATTTCATAAAATAAAAATTACAGTTTAATTTTTCATGTTCAAGGATATTTAAAGGTCACTTTAGAGAAAAATAATTTTATTTGTGGAGTACTATTGAAAGTGGTCACTTTGCAGAGGGTAGTCACTTTATAGTGGTCAATTTACGGAGAACATTTCTATTCAATTTATATAGATAATTGAATGTACTATCAAAAAATGGTCAATATAACGAGGTGGTCAAAATACAGAGGTGGTTACTTTTGGAAGTTTAACTATATATATATATATATATATATATATATATATATATATATATATATATATATATATATATATATATATATGTATATATATATATATATATATATATATATATATATATATATATATATATATATATGTATATATATATATATATATATATATATATATATATATATATATATATATATATATATATATATATATATATATATATATATATATATATATATATATATATATATTTATTTATTATCTCTATGTATATAGAGTTAATATATTTTGCTCATTATCACTGTTCTTTGATAAAAACAGCATAATTTGTGTTGGCGGTCGACTTCAACATACAAGGTTACCACCCTTTTCTTTTATAACAATTCACATTGATTTACTTAAACTTTAATATACGTTGCCGTTACCAGCCACCATTCGCCAGTACTATTGGCCGCTTTACGGCATTACTGTTTGTAAAATGGTATGTCGAGAATGTAAGGATGACACCAATGGGAAACCTACCTCAGGAACGTGTAACTGCGGTCTGATCATTCTAGGGGGTCGAAAGAAACTTCGCTGGCCCCTTTCTTGTGCACTTTCGCATACGCGGCAAACAACCGTCGAAAACATATCTATATTTGAATATTTGCTCTGCCACAAAAGTAATCCATCTTGAGTTGCCAACAGATATCAGTTTCCAAGTGTTTATGGGATGCTTTAAGTGCTTTGTTGCCACTCGAGGACTTTGTTTACGTATGTTTTCGGACACGGTATTAATTTTATAGGTGAGATTACACGCTGAATGGAAATTAACACCTTCTGCTACACCCTAAAAGGCCTCGCCAAAGTGACGTATGAACAATTGTTGTCCTTGATTCAACAAGTAGAAGCTGTTCTCAACTTGGACCGCTTACAAACAGCATAGATATATAGATTGTCTAACACCTTGACAGTTTTTGATCAGGAGACCCCTTAATGCGCTACCAATGCCCGATTTTACTGAAATACCACAACTCGATACCTGGCAGGAAATCGAGTTTTACGAATCGAATTCAGAAACACAAATGGACGAAAGCATCAAAAAATGTCAGAGTCGATGATCTTGTGGTTCTCGTCGATGAAAATTACCGACCACTTAAATGGAAACCGGATTATCGAAATTTATATACGGATGATGATGAACTTGTCCGTGTAGTCAATGCGAAAACCGCAACTGGAATCTACAAGTGTGGAATATCAAAACTGTGGATTCTACCTTAAGGCGGTATTGAAGCGTTTGAAACCTTTTAATGTCTGGAGCCTTATTTGTAAAGTGAACTAGTTACCTTTGTCTGCTACTTAAATAAGCGATAATGATAAGTGGCCCTTCAGTTCTACCTGTAGCTTCGGTATAGATAGAAAACTGGAATAATTGATTGCTAAGATGGCGGTTCTCTATCAAGTTGGAGTGGGTCTGAATTTCTGATCATAATGGCTGTTAGATATGAAGAATTAGAGATCAAGCTCTCTATCTACTGTCAAGATTTCTGGTTATGAGGATCTGTACCATTTACAACATATATCGCAACGTTGAGGTAGAGGTATTAGATGCCTCTATTTGGGAAATTTTTGGGATTTACTTTTTAGAAACTTCTTTGACCTCACAAGTCAGATGACAACTGTACGGGAAACAATTATATGTAATAAACCCATTCAAGTCCAACAGATATCTATTAAGTGGTGGTACATTTCTTGCTTTCCCGCAGCAAAGGATATATTTTGTCTATATCTTATTAAATCTTTTCTAAGGAAACAATTTGATTGTACTCACTGACGTACCGAAGAGCGGGAGAACAACTGGTACCCTCTTTAGAAATATAAATAATCATAGTCGGGATGGAAATGGTATTGGAGCAGCATATTAGAAGTGAGCCTTTTCAATGAATCCATCAACAAGTAAATCATTTAGCTTAACGAGCTTTCGAATCCTTTGATCTTTGGTGCTACAAGGTTTAACAATCATCGACATTGTAATACAGTACATTCTAAATTTCACAACGATGCATTTTTCATAGGTATGTCGTTTCTTTCAAGTGCTTCTTGGGTCTGTCAAAAGCTTAATGTTTTACTAGGTGGTTAAAACCAAAGATGCCCCATTTAATCTTTGTCAGTCTCATGGATGTTAATACCTTCTTAGTATCCTTTCACAAACCTTCCTCCTTAAAGCTAATCGCGAGCTCAATGTCACATCGGTGTGTCGCATGTTGAAATTCGCATGATCACTAAAATAGATGTTTACGTATCACCTTATAAGCTTTTCAGTTTAAATTCGATGGAACATTAATTATTAGCCCATAGATATTGGTACGAAATAGCAAGGAGGGAAACCTGAGTATAGAAATGAAATGAAAATCTGATGTTGTGAAATGAAAATCTGATCTGACGAGAAAATAAAACATGAGAACCTTAGCCAAAATAGATAAGAACACTTACTATACGTTCGGAGAGGCGTGCTGAGAAATATTTAATACCACCTCTTTATGAACTGTAGGGTAAGCGAAATTTTGGTAAAGCTCCGTTGCTGATATGGTGGTATACGGTTAAGGAAGCAGTTAGAAAATTAGATCTTGTGCTCTTTATTTCCGTGAGTGCAGAGCGAGAGATAGAGAGATAGAAAGAGATAGAGAGAGATAGACAGAGATAGAGAGATAAAGAGAGAGAAAGAGAGGGATAGAGGGAGAAAGACAGAGAGAGGACGGTAGTGGATTAGGACTTCAGAAACGGTCGGGAGTGGAGCACTTGGCCCGGAGTTGGAAAACATTTAATTGTTGGTACGGCATGGAGGTTTTTATTCCGAAATTTTCTTATCATCTTTGGTTTCTTTTCGGTATTTGCTCATTGAGCATTACGATTCCTAGTTGGATTATTTTGTTTGTATATCGTGTTGATTCTGGTGGGTGAAGAAGATGGGTAACTACAAGTATAAGGGATGTTTGTTGGGTATGAAGTAATCATGTTATTGTTTACTTAGCGTTTATTCAAGTTTTATCTATGACATTTCTACACTAGTCACTTAGTCTAGCCAGCTATATACTGCTTTCAATACCTTTGGTTGGAGATACTGTCTCTTAGGAAAGCCACAAAGGATTGTCGAACTCACGTCTTCAGTATTTTGTTACATAACAGCTAGTGGTATATAGGTATATAGGCTGTAGTTCATAAAATTACATCGGTTTATTGGCTAGCTGCATCATCTCTGAGTAGCATATCATTTACCTCAAACTGTTATGATTCAGTCCTGGTGTTAATGGTTGACTCCATCGATTAGAGAACTATCCAACATTTTCTGGTTATATTTACGCCTGACCCAACATTATATATTTAGTCCATCGAACATTATAGAGTTTATACGATGTTCTACGTTGTCTATGTCCCAAGGCACCAGGGTTAATAGTTTTTCCGGTTAGTTGGGTTTTTTAGTGCGGAATAATTTACTATCGTATTGAAATTAAAAAAAGGACGAACTGTTTTTTTCTAGTTAGGAAGCACAAAAAATCTCCAAAAAAACTTTTTTTTTGATTTATTAGTTTTATGTCGGTTCCAGCAGAACACCATATTTATTTATATTATGGGATATAAGTTTTTTTTTATTCTGTGGCTTAAAAGTTTATATCAAAATAGTTTTTTTCTAAATTTAAATTTTAGGAACTCCTATATACAGTGGATGTACATACATAATATATCTGCGGTGGTGGTATGCGTCCAATGTTGATGGACCAAAAATGTTGTTTCTGTTTCAGAATGTATTCGGGATAATTATTTATGTTGTTAAGTGAATTGATCATTGTTGATGACGTAAATCTGTGCTGGGCTGGTCTTATTCATATAGTAGTGAGTAAGATTTATATTATGCCACCTAAGACTCTTGTACATTTTATATAGATGCTGGGCGTAATAAATGTGATTTTTATTTTGGTACGACCCTTCTATTAATCAATCAATTTACATCGTGTATGTGTAATCCACTTTAAACTATACAGATATATAGTCTATAATGTGTTTTTGTCTTCATTGCAAAACTATTAATCAATTTAAATTGAATTTTGGGATCAAATAATTTCCCATCATGTACGAGTATATCGAGAGTTCATATAAACTATGAACAAAATTTATATTCTAATTCCATCTAATTTAGTATACACCTTTAACACCTAATCCATGTGTTATGCATACACACATACTTATACAATTATTACGTAGATTTGAAAATAAATCGGATCTCATTTTTCAAAAAATCACAACACAAAATGGGATTTCTACTGCTGTGTTTCTACATTTTTTTTTTTGGCAAATTTACAATTTCCAATTTTCATTTTTAGATGAATTTGATTAATTTTCCGAGATTTCAAAAATTCCTAGAAGAAATTGAAAAAAAAAAACAAACTCGATGAAAAATGTAATTCTTTTGCCGTATACAGCAACACAAAGTGATACGGGGTGCGATGTGATCAAATTGAAAATTGCTATGAAAATTGGTTATCATTATATTGATGAGGTGAATGGTGCGGTTCATTTACACATTAGTCATGAATTGAAACGCAAATTTTGATTTGCGTGTTTATATACCGCGGTAATTTATAAAATGTCTGTATATAGGCTCTCGGAGGTGGGTAGAATCAAATGGTATTATAATTCTCAATTGTTATATATTTTTTTTTTTTTTTTTTAACGGTTTTTACAGGCCATTATTGGCCCGTACCGTGTCAACAATTTGACACCATCGGTTTCGATCACGAGCCAGCTCTTCAAACCGTTGTAGGCAGTTTGAAGATGCCAGATCGCTCTCTACGCCGTGGAGCCATCGTCGCCGACAGCGACCTCTTCGCCTACCGAATGGCGGTTCTCCCTTAAAGGTTCGCTGTATCATTCGGTTCGGATCAGCACGCAGAACGTGTCCGAGCCAGCGTACTCGCTGTCCTTTGATTTCATGCACGATATCAGGAATTTGCATTAAACTCCTGATCTCGTGATTGAAAAGAACTCGGTAAGTGCCAGCGACGTCGCGTTTTGGACAATATATCACACGCATAATTCTTCTCTCGAATGTAAGAAGCCATCTTTCGTACTCATCCGTCAAGGTCCAACTCTCACATCCATACATGACAACGGGTCTGATCAACACTCTGTGACAGTTTCAGCTTATCCGTATTTGCAAGATATTTTGTTTTCAGCAGTGGACGTAGAGGATACAAAGCCCGATTGCCAGCGGCAAGGCGAACCTTGATATCCTCTCCCACACTATTATCGTGAGTGATGAGAGATCCAAGATACTTGAATCTCATCACTCCTTCAAACGTGTGGTTACCACTACTGAAAGCAATTGCGTCTTGGTCTCGAAAACCCGAGATTAGATATTTGGTTTTTGACTCGTTGATTTTGAGACCAACAGAAGCTGAACACTGTTCCAGTGGATCAAGTATCTCTTTCACTCCGTTGCCATTTAATCCAATCACACAGATATCATCTGCATATAAGCAACAAGTTGATTGGATTGTCGGAATAAGATGTTGTCCTATGAGCTGTTTCACTTTTACGAAGGATGTATTCCAACATGAGATTAAAAAGTATCGGGGACAGCGCATCTCCTTGTCGAACAATGGAATTGATTGCAAAAGTTTTCGATAGCCTGTTCTCAACTTTGACACAGCATTGTGACTGCGTTACTGTCATTTTACACAGATGTACATATTTTCGTGGTATTCCTAAATATTCAAGCGCATACCATAATCTCTCTCGATTGATCGAGTCATAGGCTTGCTTTAAATCTAGGAATACCTGGTGTACATCGCGAGATGTTTCGTAGTACTTGGAAAGAATCATCCGTAGCGAAAAAACTTGATCAGTGACTGACCGATTTAGACGGAATCCTCCTTGGTAGTCACCGACAATTTCCTCCGCTAGAGGAGTATTTCTTCCCAAGATAATGTATGACAGTAACTTATATGCTGTGCAAAGGAGAGCTATACCGCGATAATTCTCACATTTCAAGCGATCACCTTTCTTGAAAATTGGGCATAACGCGGCCACTTTCCATTCTTCGGGCATCACTTCATTTCGCCATACCAATCGAACAAGGTCGAAAAGACAGTTCCACAAAGTTAGCCCTCCGAATATCAAGAGCTCTGAATTAATGCAATCAACTCCTAGCGAACGATTTTTCTTTAATTTCTGCATGGCCATTGTGAATTCCTCATAGGATGGATCCTCAATGAACATCTCCGCGGTTTGTATTTGAGGGTATTCAAACACAGCTTGTGATACATGTGGAACATTAAGTAGATCAGAAAAATGTTCACGCCATGTATCGAGTACCGCATCGAAGTTAACACAGAGGTTTCCATCCTGGTCCCGAATGGCAGTTGACCGAGATCTTAAGGTATGGTGCAATTCGGTGATTCCTTTAAAGAAACTACGCGAATTGTGCTCATTGCTGAGTTGTTGTAATCTTAAGATCTTAGCCTTCCACCATTCTCGCTTCTTCAGTCTACAAATGCGTTTAGCTATCCTCCTAGCGAGAACTGCTTTGTTTTTCCTTGCGATTGTAAACCGGGTCTGCGCTTCATTATAGGCTATATTTCGTTGCTCAACAGCAAGACGACACTCCTCATCAAACCAATCATTTTTGGGCTTAGTTTTCACTATACCGAGAGTGTGCTGGGCAGCATCGACAACCGAGGTTTTCAATACTTCCCAGACACTGTTCACATCATCAGATTGGTAATTGGATTGTATAATGCTATTGCTGACAAGATCTTGATATTTTCGTTGCGTTTCTTCATTTATCAGACCTTCACAGGAGAATCGCGTTGTATATTCTTGTATAGACTTGTACGAAAACTTCCATCGTAGCTTTGCAGTGACTAGATAATGGTCACTGCCTACGAATTTTGTTGACGACCGATACGATCTCACATCTTGGACAACCCGAGCCCGCCCTTTTGAAATCAACACATGGTCAATTTGGCTTCGGGATGTTTTACGTGGGTATGTCCATGTTTCTAAGTGGATGTTTTTATGGGGAAAGAATGTACTTGCTACTTTGAAATCATGAGCGATCGCAAAGTACATCATTCTTTCCCCATTCTCGGTCGCAGTTTCGTGTCGGAAGTACGGACCTATGTTATTACATTAGTCGGTCTGATTTCTGCCAGCTCTAGCATTAAAGTCACCAATCACCAATTTGACATCGTGTTCCGGTATAGAACCCATCAGATTATCCAGATTATTGTAAAATGAGTCTTTATCTTGGGATTGGCTTACATCAGTGGGCGCATGTATACAGACAATTGACAGGTTGGCTAATCTCATGTGCAAGCGAAGCTTAGACATTCGATTATCGACTGCTTGAAAGTCCAAGACAGCCTTTTTTACCTGTGGCCCAATGAGAAATCCAACCCCAAGATTTCCGAGGTCATCTCCACTGTGTAGCAACGTATAGCCTTGGGACACATGGTCTTCACTTTTAAGCCATCGAGTTTCTTGGAGAGCTACGAGTTCCAGTCGATACTCTTTCATGCATGTGATAAGGCCGTCCAACGCGCCAGGTTTTCTTAATGACTGCACGTTCCACGTGCCGATTTTCAATCTCGTGTCCGGTTACTTAAGCGGGGGTTCGTTTTTTTTGTTGTTTTGGCGGTATCCGATTTTTTTATTTTTATATTATAATGTTGATATTTAGGCCATTGTTGGTCTTAGTCTGGGCAGCTCACGCAATCATCACATTCACGCACTAAAATTGTAACGTGCTCTTGTATGTCGCGGTTGTGGCATGCGTAGACTAAAAATCTGCTTGAGCGAGTGGACTTGGGCGGGGTACCTATACTGATATCACCACGAAACTCCAAGGAAATCAATCCGAGGCTGTGGAATGGAGTCTTCTTTGAGTAACCATCGTAATCCCCTGCTTGCTGCATCGTCACCTTTCGAAAGAGGCTGATGCTCTTGTTCTTTCGTTCCTGGTTGGCAAACGGAGAACTTATAGCTTTCAGTGACTTGCGATTAATGCGAAATTTCGAAACTCTCGAACGAGACTTATATCTTTTCTCCCGAACGTCACTTCGGCCATATAACCTTCAATAGCTTAATGTTGAACTCCACCCGAATCGTGACCATGGATTCTCCTCGCTGCTTTTGGGTACATCTTATGATCTCTCGTAGCATAGGTCACAATATATGGCATTTATTCTGTTCTAGTGTTTGTTTATAGTTTTTATCTTCGACTAACTATAATCTTAACTATGAGCTTTATTGATCTGTATCTTATACCACATAAATATGGCATAATATAAGATCTTGGTCTCAGTTTTTCATCCTTTGATCCTAACGATTCACAATTCATTGTTGCTTCCACGATTTTCCCATCAAAATATTTCATAAACAGTTTTGGCTGTGACCTATGTCAATCTAAAATATATTGGTGCGAGGTGAGTTACACAGATAGTTTTGTCTGTGGCTTCTAATTTTTGATCATAAAACAATAAACATGGAATACTGTGAATCTGAAGGTAATCGCTCTGCGTAAGTGTACGTGATCATCTGGTGTTTATTTGTATTGTATTGTTGTCTACAATGACATGACCGGTTTTATTTGTTGTTTGCCATATCTACACACACACAAACTAATTAGTTGTATCATTGCTGTGTGTGCACCAAAACTTTTTGTTAAATTCATTTGTGTCAAGCCGCCATCACAGTTAGCTAATTAAAAATAATTAAAATTATATACAAAATAGATCAAGTGTAATAGATCAAGTGTATAGAAGCATAGTAATTCATTTGGGCTTCAAATACATATCTATATGAATGGGTGCAGCTTACGTGATCCAAATTCTGTGTTGGTTAGGTAACGGGGCTTCACATATTTTATTTATAAATATATAAGCCAACATGTCATTGTGGGCTGTGGGATGGGAATATTACGCGTGGCAAAGTGAAAATATAATGTGTAGATATAGTCAGTATTTGTTAATGTGTGGTTATATAAGTGTATAATATTCATTAATTGTTAGTGTAAGTGTCTCGAAGTGAAAAACAATTCCAGTGATTATAAAATTTTTCTAGTCACACATATAAACAATCGAGAGAACTCAATGGCAGGTTGTATGGTAAGTTTTATTCATTGAATTGTTAATTATATTTTTTTGGACTATATATGAGAGTGATGGTGATGTGGTAATTTTTTCTTGCTGCCTAAGTGTTGTTTCATTTTTGAAGTAGTATCATAAACTCGTTATTATTTGAAGTATACACTTGCGTATTGTTAGACGACAAAGAACCTCCCATTATTCGACTGGTGGATACCCATTATAACCGTAATGGTGGTCGAAACAAGTACAGTACCAGTTCGTCAAAGCTTTAAAATATCTTGTACCAACTGCGTTTAAGTATTTGGTTTATACAATTAGTCAGGGCTTGGCTGTAACTTATAAAAGGAGGTAATTTAGAAATTTCGAACCAATATTATTACATACATTACCAAAAGAATATTGGGTCATAACAAAAATATACAGTAAATGCGTAAAAGTTTAAATGCTTGTTGTTTGAATACCTTTCAAACCAAAACTTTGATTCATTATCAAAAGCTCAATTTATTCATTTACTGTACATCGCTTGTCTGAGATCTAGGCCGACTTTTTTGTCAAATTTAATACTAAACTAGTCGCCATAATCTGGGGTTTGTTTTATTGGAAATTTAATTAGATCTAAACAAAAGGGTAAAGTGCTAAAAAATAAGGCCATTAAAAAGTGGAAGGCTTGTCTATACGATATCATGAAAGCTTTTAAAAGCAATGTTTTTAAAAGCTTGAAATTAAGAGTTTTTAGATCAATCATGTTAAAATACATGGTGAACGAATGGTGTTAATGTAGACAATAGTAGAATTGAACATGTGATTACGTACGCAGGTATTTAGATTGATCGACGAATGAATTTTGCGAGGCAAATGACAATTTTCTCGATGCTCACCCAACTGTAACAGATATGCTTAAAAACGAGATCGTGATTACAAGGAAAATGAGTTTTAGAATAAAATGGTTGTATAAGGCTACAAAGTAGGGCGTTGCACAAAACAACAAAGATTTTTTAGTTTAGGTAATGCCGTTTCGCATCCTGCTCTTAGTAACCCTACTGTGTGCATAAATATGGAGGAACATGACGTGACAATACAATCGGTGTCATAACATCGAAAGATCGAAGGGTTCAGAAGTATATGTTATATATAATGTTAAGATTCAGGCTATTGTTGGCCCGCGCCATGGTAATAATTTGGCTGAATTGGTTTCGATCACAAACCAGATGTTTGTACTGTGTTAGTAAACAAAACCTGTTCACATGCTCAAGACAAAGATAGTTAAATCTGAATCACTCCTTGGAAACTGTAGTTACCACTAATCTGCGTCAGTATAAAAGCGTCTTGATCTCTAAAACAAGATATTGATGATATAAGGTTTTGGAGTCTGTCCAAGAAGGTGTTGAATGGAAGATGTATTTGTCAGTGTAGTATTCTGGTCACTAATCGTCTAAGAGTCCTTACAATATACCTCACTTCTATTCTTTATATATTTGAGTCATATATGTTTCACAATACTCTCTTGTTCCTTTTCTGAAAATAATCACACAGGAGGTTTCTATTACATTATCCAACATACTGGATGCCACGACTAGTAGCTTTTGCTAAGTTAACTTTATTTTTTTTATAAAACTACGGTCAATCCATTATGCTCAGTAGTATAATGACTGAACCTTTCCTTGCACAGTTGGTATTCATACTTTTATGGTTAAAGCACGTTGATTATTTCTTTTTATCTTAAGTAGATAACTCTATTGAGCTTGGTTCTATTGATTTTTTCAAACAAATTATAAGAAGCTCTATATTTCACTATAAAAATGTTAAATTTTTTTTTTTTTTTATTAATGGATTTTATTACAACTGAATATAATTCATCTAGTAACTTATCATTAGTAAATTTGTTAGTTTTTGTTGAGGTTAAGTCACTGGTTAGCTCCAAGTATATTATAAGATTACATTTACCGCCCCAAATCTAAAGGTTTCGTCCTTCGAAGCCTTCTAACTGGGTCTGTGTTGGTCATAATACTATACGCATATCTGCATTTTGATGTTGACCGAGCCGTTGTGCGTGTTTATTGGCATTTTTCTTGATTTTTTCGCTAACGTATTCCATCTTTAGATCCTTATGAAGGTTGTCGTTTCTTATGTACCATGGTGCATTCACAATGCTACGTATAGAACTTTATTTTGAAAGGTTTGAATTATTTTAACATTGCTCTTCTTGGTACAACCCCACAGTTCTATACCATATGTCCATATAGGTTTCAATATTTGCCGATATAATAGTAGCTTATTATGTACTGTTAGCTCAGATTTTCTCCCTAAGAGCCAGTACATTTTTCATGTACAGAGTCATGCCTAAGTATTTCGCTGTGTTCGCATGCGGAATTGGATGCGAGTTCAGTAGAACTGGAATACAGTTAACTGTTAGGTTAGTAAAGTTGACATGTATGGAAATCGTTTGATTCAGCTGAATGCGCCATTTCTTTGTCCATTTACTTATTGCATTAGTGGCATTTTGTAATTTACTAGTTGACTCTTCTATACTGTCTCCTACTGCTAGGATTGCTGTATCATCTGCAAACGTTGCAATGTTTGCATCTTTTGTATTTGGAACATCTCTTGTATAAAGTAAATATAGTATTGGTCCCCCAGAACACTTCCTTGTGGAACTCCAGCTGATATTTGTCTAAGGTCAGAGTATTCATCTTCAAATTTAACTCGAAAATATCGATCAGCTAGATAAGATTTTAATATCTGGTAAAATTGCTTTGGCAGGTCTCGATATGGTTTATATTCTAGTCCTTGGTGTATAATCTTCAATTATATCGGTAACCCTATGTAATTGGTCTATAGTAGAATGTCTCTCTATAAAGCCAAACTGATGTGGTGGAATTAGTTTTCTTTCCTCTATTACTGGTTTTAGCCTTTTAAGCAATAATTTTTCGAATAACTTCGAAATTATAGGAAGAAGCGAAATAGGCCTGTACGAGGTTTTAACGTTAGGTGGTTTATTCGGTTTTGGAATCATTATCACTTCTGCAACCCTCCATTGGTATGGAACGTATTTTAGTCTAAATTCTGCGTTTATTAGTTGAAGCAGTTTTCGTAAGCCCTTTTCGGGAAGTTCTTTTACTATTTGACCTGAAATTAGGTCATAACCAGGACATTTTTTTGAACTCAAGTTGTTAATAATTTCATATTTTAGCTCTTGTAATGTTACTAGTTTGATGTTTAGGTTATCCACTTTTCTAACTGGGTTTATATTTTCTTCCACTGATTGCCTTGGAAGGGGCCGGAATGTGTTTTCGAGGTGGGCTGCAAACAAGACACTAAACATGCAAACTACCACTTCTTGACCAAGATCCATCGTTCTTTTTGATAGGAGGTATCTGCTTATTTGGTCGTTTAAGTCAGTGTCTTTTTGGCTGGAAAGACCAGTTAGATATTCACTTATCGAATTGTTTTTAATTTCTTTGATTAACTGCTTTAATTTGTTGCTTAAATAATTAAGTCTCTATTTACTTTGTGATGCTCGATTCCGCTGCCAGATTTTTCGAGCTTTCCGCTTTTCACTAACCAAATCTCTCACTTCCAATGAATAGTTGTTTTTCTTTGGCACTTTCACGGTGCTTGAATTATATTATTATTTAATATTTCTACTTGATCATCGAGTTGTGTCGGAGTTTTAATTGGTACTTGTAAAACCGTACTGTTTTCTACTAGCTTCCGGAAAACATCCCAATTTGTTCTCTCGTTTGTTAGTTTAGGCAAATTCACTTTCTTGATTATGGTTGCACTCATTGTCATAATAACAGGTGTGTGATCTGACCATATTCCTTCACTGTTTTCTATCACTACATAGTTTTCTGATGCTCCTTTTGTTACAAAGAAGTCTATTAAATCTGGGATTTTGTTTTTATCTGTAGACCAGTATGTTGGTTTACCCCCAGAATAAAACTCGCAGTTTAATTCTTGTCCTGTCGCATATAGATCTTTACCCTTACGTGTTGACAGTCTCGATCCCCAGTACGTATTCTTAGCATTAAAGTCCCCTCCAATTATGAAGTTGACTCCAAGCGATTTAAATAACGCGATATAATTTTCTTTAGCCAATTGATATCGCGGTGGGCAGTATATAGATGAAATGCTATACTCCTTTTCATTATTGAGTCGAATTTTAATGGTTGATACTTGCATATTTTCCTTTTCCATTTTTACTCCTTCGTTGTGTTTGATATTTTCTTTAACGAAAATAGTTGATCCTCCACTCGCTTTTCCTGATGGGTGGATAGCATGGTAGCAGTGATATCCACGAATTTTTACGTACGATACATTTGTGAAATGGGTTTCCGATATTAGACATATGTCTATCTTATCCATGTTTAAGAAAATTTCAGCTCCGGAATTTGTGGCAATAGGCCATTTATGCATTCCAGTTGGCAATTCTTAATGTTTTACTACTATTCATACTAGAAAATCATAGAAGTGAACTCCTTCACTGCTTCTTGTTTATTTAGTCGCTTATGTACGGCTTCTAGGCTTCTTTCTTGTTTTGCAATTCGCATGTTCAAAGCTTCTATACTCCGTAGTATTTTTTCAAGAATTGAAGATTCTTGTTGTTCCTTAATACAAAGTGGCTCTTGTTGCTGGACTATCGGTGAGTATGTCTTTGGTCCCGCTATTGTACTAGCTTGTGGTTGAGCTTTGATTGAGTTTTTCGATGATATTCCGTTAACTGGCATCTCACGGTTTTGCTTTAACTGAAGTTTTTTATTTCTCAGTTTTTGCAGTTCTTTAGCTATCTCGCATCCTCTATAATTTGCTGGATGATCTCCTTTACAGTTTACACATTTAGGAGTAGTTGTTTTTCCTAGTAGGCAGGCTTGCGCTAGATGTTTTCCAGGACATTTTACAAATCTTGGCTGTGTAATGCTTCAATTCTAACTCTCATATTGAGAATAGCTCTAATGTTAAAGATGTTTTCAATTTCTTTATTATTAAATGTAAGCATGAATAATGGGAGCCCTCTCTTGTTTATTTTGACCCCTTGATCACTTTCTTTCTTTTCTTTTTTGATGATGTTTGCGGCGTCTTCTATTTTCAGCCTCTTACACTTTAAGTCGTCTAACATATCTTCTATTTTACAAGTAGGATGCAGTCCTCTTGCCATCACTTTAATTGGGCGGTCATTTTTGTTTTCATAAGTGTACCATTCTTTACCTTCCTCTGTAAGCTTCGTGGCTAATGCTCTATATGTGTCAACGTCTGTTGTGTTGATTTTCCATATATTGTTATTTAGTGACACTACCCTGAATTCTTTGTCAGTAATCGATTTCATAAGATCCTGAACAGCGCCATATTCAGTAATTCCCATTATATTGATTGGAGGCGGTGCCTTATCCTTGGGTTTGGCTGACTTAGCCTCTTGTTCCGTTGATTTTATATTATTAGATTTTGTAGACTGGTCTGAAGCTACAATTTCTGGCGAAAATTCAGCTTTTCTTTTTTTAGAGGGTCTATTTCTTTTATTCTTTTTAAGGATCCAGTCTGTTTCCTCGCGTAATTCGTCTTCATCAGTGAAGAATTCTGCGGCTGGCTGGTCCTGTATTTCCTTAACTTGAAGGGCCTGTTTCAGCATTTCGTTTTCATTTTTAAGAATGTTGATCTCTTTACTAAGTTGAGAAGTCAACTTTTCTATTTTGCTTAATTGCTTACGAAGTTCTTCGTTTTCTTTTTCATAGCTATTAATTGAGGATGTTGGGGATCTCGTTAATTTGGAGTTGCGTCCAAATGGGTTTTCATTATTTGACTTTGTCAAATCATTGCGGTCGTAGGATTTCGATGACTGGGAGCCCGCTTCCACACTCTTCCAAATCGCCGGCACTGGGGGTCCGAATCCCTGCACCGTAGTATTTCCTTCTTCCTTATTGTCCATATTGGTTTTTTGTCAGGTATCCTTCCTCTAGCATTTTAGACCTACTGCCAGGTGCTAAAAACAGCCGCTCCTAACCTGGAGAACAGACGCTGACCAAGAAGCCGCCCAATTTGAGTCCGTCGCTCTTGGATTTTTTACTTCACTTAAGGTTATACTGCTCTGATTTTATTTTTATTTTTAGCAAAATGCACTCGTTGCAATAAAAACAATATAAAACACAACAACAAATTTAAATTGTGCACACGTAGATATATTGTATATAATTTCGCACATTAGTTAAATGTTTTGACTTTTCTAATAATTGGATAAGATCATGATTCGTAAGATCTTTTGTATTTATCACTATTTCACTCACAAGTTAACACGTAATTTTTACCGATTATAATGTTTGCTCTACTATTTTATTTTAATTATTTAATTCATCGCACATATTAACTAGTTCCATTCTATAACAGAGCTTTTACACCTGATGTTAAATTGCCACTGCAATCGATACAGTTGGTGAAGCATATACAAGTTCGATTGACTTGATAGACATATTATTTGCACCCGTATTTTGATCCTCATATATATATATATATATATATATATATATATATATATATATATATATATATATATATATATATATATATATATATAATATATATATATATATATATATATATATATATATATATATATATATATATATATAGATATATATTCATGTAAAATAAACATTTTAAAATCAAATTATGCCATTAAAATCATTTCTAATATGTATGTACAAACAAGATATAAAATTATGATCATTAGAAATGTTCACATCCAATCGAAATGTCGAAATAATCATTAATACAATTTTTATTATCAATAAAAGTACGCCCAAATCCACCCACCCAAGAAATCAACACAATAAGCATTATAAAAATTTCAAATATTCAAGATTCCTTTATTCATCCACTGTGTGCTGTATATATACTCGTACATTCCTCGCGTGTACATACACGTACGAGTGTATTTATTTTTTATACACATATATGGTTTCATCTTATATATTTATTTTTATTGATTTAGATAATCGTTATTATTATTGTAATGTAATAAAAGTTGTAGAAAAGCTATAAAAATATTTTGTACTTTTATGTTACTTATTCGTCGAAAGCTCTTATAAAACACACATGAAAACTTAACAATGTTATAGCGAATACTTACATATACTGTATTCGTTGGCGTTACATTTTATCGAGCGAACGTCGAGTTTATTATGAGAGCTTTTATACAAAAAAATAAATATATATTCAAATTATTTGTTAGTACAATGCTAATTGAAATATAATCTCAAAAACTTTTTTATTTTATGAGAAGCTTTAATAATTTATAAGCTTTAACTGTATATTATGTAGCAAAAACTATCTCAAAACTTATA
Source organism: Tipula lateralis (assembly GCA_963932295.1). Lineage (NCBI taxonomy): Eukaryota > Metazoa > Arthropoda > Insecta > Diptera > Tipulidae > Tipula > Tipula lateralis. Next base: position 11,343,631 of record OZ010736.1, read on the forward strand.
GACTAATTAATTTAAGATTTCTTACTCGTTCGCTGCATGACTCTCATAAATTGTATGAAGTCTTGAGAGAATGTATACTTCGAGGTTTTGCTCTATATATGATGCTCGCTTCCGATTAAACCGTATCGAATGTACGAAAGGAACGAAAAAAACTAAATTTCCAAACGATTTGAATAAATAAATGATTGGTTATGTAGTTTAAGACTTTGGCTATAATAAATTAAAATATCAAAATTAGTGTAATAAAAGTTTTATTTGAAAGTTTTTGTATAGAAAAATCGTTTTTCCTTAAAATTTAATATGAAAAGTTTGAGACGAAAATTTGTGCACAAAAAAAAATAAAAAATAATCTTCTGGTGTCATAAATTTCTTTATTTTTTATCGAATTCAATATCGTTCAATTTTCCTAAATGTGTTTACCATAAGAAACGAGAGAAACAGCAAAGTTTTTAAGTAATATTTAACCAAACTATTGATATACCCCAAACTCATAAAAAAGCTCACTCTAGTTTAGTTTGCCGCAAAAACTTTTGGAATCCATTATTAATCTTAGTTTCCCGACTTAGAAAAGATTTTTCATTTTTCTTTGTTAATTAATCGTTTTTGACGTTATAATTTATTTTTATTAGTTATAATTATACTTGCTGCTTCGTTTGTGGTCGTAAATCTGTTATTGGATGCGATAAATCGAATTTTATTTCCACAAATCTGAATCTGCGAGGGTATTCCAAGATTGAAGTTTATAATCATTTGTTGCTCGTACCGAAATCAACTTGTTGGATATCAGAGTCGAAACTATTATCCATTGGTTTGTATATTGCGTGTCTTTTATATCAAACCACAAGGTGTCGTACTACAGGTAGACATTTATAAAATGAAAATATCTAAAAGCTCAATTTTAGAGCTTTAACATTTTTAGAAATCAAATATTTATTTCAATACAAAATGTTGTTGTTGTCAAAATGATATGAGATTTGTTGTTGTCAATTTGATTTGTAAGTTTTTGTTGTCAAATAATTAAATCGTGAGCAAAAATATATGGTGGGAGTATAATTTGTTTATTTATGTAATCAAATGAGTCGTCGTAAGCTCTGAACGAGAGTGGTCGAAAAGCTTAAGGCTTAACAGTCCTTAATCATGTTATACGAATTAAAATTCCACCTTTACTTATTTTAAGCTCGCAATCTGAATAAACTATTTGGCTAGCTGACTCACTAAACGTTACAACTATTTAATTGAGGTTTAACTTCGCGTTTTTTACCTTTCGCTGCAACCAATAAAAATATGATTATCTATGATATCATCGGTGAGCCGTTATCATGAGGTTTTCCTTATGCCCAAAGCTGTTGTTCAATTCAAGATTGGTACGGGAGATATTGCTTATACAGTGGCAGGATCAAATAATTTGGTTAATGGCCGGTTAAGAATTTATAACGTGAAATGAAAATGGTGACCACTCGTACCAGCCCAACTGACCTACTTGCCATCGAAGAAGTAATGCGTTTCTGCAAAAAATCATCAACCAAATACATATTGACGGTGTAAGGTATAAATAAACGCTCAATAACGTTTCTCTTGTTTCGTTAATTAAAATGAAAATGCCCAACCCACCACTTCTGTTGAAACTGATCAACATTAACGTAGATACGATGACCATTAAAAATCATTAGTGTAGAGTTGTAAATAATATTTTGCTTATATTGATTTGTATTTGATAGAGGCTTAGATATATCGTATTATATTCCTTACCTTACATAGACAGGATGAGCTCATGGTGTCAGATGCATCGGAAAGTTATAATTTTATCACAATATTTCTAGAACGGTTATGTTCGAAATGACTAGGACCCAAATAATATGTAAACATTAAGTGTCACGATTTAAACGGTTGCAAATTAGTTTGATTCGCCAAAGTTTATTATTTAATTCACGTTTATGTCACTTCTTTTTCACTTTAATTTTCAGTTATTTTTTCACTTGTTGTTCTTTTCCCGATTTTAACTTATTGTTGTTCCAATTCAAACTGAAACTCTACGCTTTCTGATCGTGTATTTTTACTTTAATAGAAGCAGGTCCTATAGGTCACAGTAGAAAGTTATTCTATTCAATCAGAGATGTCGCCCGCAACCATAACACCACCCTCTATACCCAAACCTGTTCGTCACGATTAGGGTCCATCTCTATTCCTCAATAGAAAACCGTACTTTTCAGATTGACATTCTTTTAGTTTTCCTCGAAGTCCTCATTGAAATCGGTTGGTTAGACCATTAATTCTTTATGCAGTCCTCTTCAACAGAACTGTTGCTCTGGTTATAAGCCTCTTTTCCGTGGTAAGTTGTGAAGCCACCAACTGCCTTTTCTTTAATGCTCTTGGATCTCATATCGCAGTTTCACTCTGGTGCTTGGCAGTTTTATCACTTTTACTGGTTGCTGTTCTTCGATGAGTTCAACTTCTCTAAACCCTTCCGTAATAATCTCTTCTTCCAATTCACCGAAATCTTTATTTAAATTTCTCAGTATAATTCTCCTGAGGATTGGTTCTCAGCTATTCAATTGCAGTTGTAGCTTAATTTCCCACAATTAAATGTAACTCGCCCAATTCACCCTCGCCCAATTTGCAGTTTTTTATCCTCCAATTGGATGAAGTTCGTTTTTACCTAATCCCATCTAACAATCGTCCGCATTTCTCCTATAGCTTGTGTTACACAGGCTCTTCCGTAGATTTCTCCAGCTAATGTAGATCGTAGAACATCGTTCTCTTCTAATTCTTTGTTATCTTCCCTTTTCCTCCAATACAACAGTGATGGAATATCATAGTTTGATTATGGTTGATTTCCCAACAATTCCTTTAGATATGACCAAGTTTGTCACATATCCAATATCTTAATTGGCCAATCAATTACTGGTTGGTCGTTATCTATTGACTTATAATTTTTTGATTCTTATCCGACTTGTCGTAGTTTTACTTCCAGTTATAATTTTATAAGCAGTTTCGATCGTTAATGCACATATATTGTAATGTGTGAGATGCTTTCCACATTCCACTTTTCATGGAATTTCTCACTCACTTATAAAATAAAAGGGTGTTGAATTTTCTCTTCTTGTTCCAACTCTTCTAACACCATGTTGTGATCTCCGATCTGTTCGATCATCATATTTTCTTGTCCGGCTAGAATTTTGTATTTTAAATTTTCTTGTTCGGTTTACATTCCAATTTTCAAATTTTCTTATCTGGTTTTCAATTGATTTAAACCACTCATAATTTCATGTATTGCTGACATTTATTGCCCCATGTCGAAATATGCAGGTTCTGGGGTATGTTCATTTATTGTTGTTGTGGCAATAGTCGTTCCTGCATTTGTTACCCCTTCTTTCATATCCTCTTAATTTGATACCTCGCAGTATCAACTCGTACTGGTTTGCAATGTATTTAAATTTACCAGATCAGATATAAATAAATCAAACTTTGCTATTCAGAATTCCCTTAATGCAATGTTAAATGTTGTTGTTGTCAACGCAATAGTTGTTGTTGTCAAATACTCATTTTTTAAGAAGATATTAGTTTAATGGTGTGTGGATCAATAAAGTGTTTTCTTGGAAAATTTTTATTCGTTGATCTTATTTGTTAACCTGACTGACCTAACAGCATCAAGCTTTCATGTTATCTTAGAGCTTTAACACTAGCTTAATTCGTGTAATTTTTTATATAATGATAAAAAATATTTGTAGTGTATAAATTTGAGTTGAAAGCTTATTATTGTGCTTTTTCGGAATGAATTTGTAATATGAAATTTATCGCAGCTTTAACCTAAAGCTACCATACTGGTGTTGCAGTATTAATATTATAAACAATAAAACGTGAAATATAATTATTTGTTGTGAACCAGATACATTGGAATAGTTTATTTTTATAAATGGTATGGTGTGAGCTTTTTTTGAAACTTTGCGATAAAAGTTACGCTATATAGTTACATTATATCAACCACTAGTAAATAACTTTAATTAGAAACTATAGACTAATAAAATTTCACTTATCGTAATTGAAAGCTTTTACTTGAGCTTTTTCTAAATATACTTGAAATGAACAATAAGGCACAAATTAATCAAAAATGCAATGAAATAAATTTAATTTGATTGTGACTCGTTCGATATCAGAGGAAGTAAAATGTTGTTATGACCAATGCCATAACATCCTTGTTGTTACCACGATACCACATTTTACTGGCTTATATAAACGTTAAAGAAAATTACCAGAAAGCTGAACATAAAGACCAGATAATCTTCAGGCTGAACAGATGATCTTATGGTGTTGTGTTTATTTGAAGCACCCAATTTAGATCGATCCATCAAATGTCACTTTCAGAGTGCTTTCAGTCCTGTAGTAAATAGTTATGATATCGTGTGGCTGAATCGCTTTTATTGCTGCATAAACTCACTATACAGATGGGTAGGTATGGTATAAACTATAAAAGTAAATCACTTTACCATCAAACTAATTTAAATTAATTTAATTTTTCGTCTCAGGTGCGAAAAGTCAAAATTATTAATCTTTAAGATTTCGTTATATCACCAGCATTATTAACGATGTCAACGTTTGGTTAGCTTTTATATATTCATGAAGAAAAGCTGGGTTTTCGTTTTTTTTTCTGCTTATATATAAAATTAAATTTACATAAAAATTTGCACAGCTGTTGTTGTCTAGATATGAAAATTTTAAAACGACAAAATTAAAAAATTACAAAACTGTTTTGTACACTATGGCTGAGGATTGAATATTATAATTAAAAGTTGAGTGGCAATAACAACTGTACGGCATATAACATGTATATTGATTTTCGGTGGAGAGTGGAATTGAAAAGTTGTGTGGGAAAATGTGAGCACGAACTGGGTTGCACATATATTACTATGTTTGGAATTGTTGAAGTTAATGATCGAATCAGAAAAATTAACGCCCGGAACATAAATTTTATTTACAATTTCCGACTGATGTATGCATAGAGTAGTTAATACTCATGTCAACCTATACCGACATTCCAAACGTACGAGAGTATATCGTGTTTTAGAATTTAATATTATTATTTACATTAAATACTTCCGTTTATAATCATAATTAATAATTTATCGGTTTATGTATAATAATTATATTGTGTTCTTTCGACAACCGTCTACATAATAATTATTACAACAGAACGATTTCCTTTTCGTTGCGTTTGTATACTCGTTTATGTATATGATTACAGCTAAATTTTCACTGAAGGCTTTATCGTTACATAAAAGCTTGTAATTAGGAAATTAATTATATTTTCATGTTTCGCCATGTATATTATATGTATATACAACAACAACAAAAATGCTGAATTATAACAATATTTTCCGGTAATTTTAACAATAATCAAATGGAAAATTTTGATTTCAATAAAACGGAAATTAAAAATACCACAGTCAATGGTTTTGGATTGGTGGAAAAATATTTAGGAATGTTGAGGATGGGTTGGTGTGTTGATATAATATGATAAGGATTCGTTTATGTTAATTATGCAAGAGTATTTAGTTTTTAGATGGTGGTGTGTGGTTTCTCTCCCACTTCTATATACTAACAGTTGAATGTGACATTATTAAAAGCTTAGGTGTATCGTAATGCAAAATCGACAAAATTTAAAATTATACTGCTACAGTTAACTAATTGAAATACTTCATAATGGAATGTTAATTGCATTTATAAATATATCAGCCACAGTGGTTCAGTCCACCTACATTGATATACACCGCATGACTTAGATTTTTAGGAGTTTAAATCAATAAAGCTTAAAAGCTTAATATTAGGTGTCCGTAAAATTATGATCCGGATAGATTAAAATAAGACAGTATATTGAAATTTACCAAAACAGAATAAAAATATTAATCTCTATAACTTATTCCCTAAATGTTTTTGTTGTCAACTCAGTAGTTGTTGTTGTCAAAAATTTATTTTTAAAGTAGATATTAGTTCAAATGGTGTGTCGATTTGTAATGTGTTTTCTTGATATTTTTTTTCATTTAACTTATTTGTTAACCTCATTGACCAAATTGCATGAAGCTTTTATGTTATCTACGAGCTTTAATATTAGCTTAATTCGTATAATGTTTTCTTTAAAATATAAAAAATATTTCTAATGTATTAATATATTACTGTGCTTATTGTGCTTTTTCTCAATGATTTTTTAATATGAAAATTGTCACAGCTTTTACCTTAAGCTACCAAAGTGTTGTTGTTGTGGTTTTAGCCGTAATAATACTATAAACAGTAATTCGAGAAAAATAAATATTTTATTTTGAACTAAATACGTTTAAATAATTTATTCAAGTCTTAGTAGATATGGTCTGAGCTTTTATTGAAGCTTTTTGAATATACATTTACACTTTATAGTCTAATTATGTCAACCAATAATAAAAAAAAGTATAATTAGAAAAAATTTCAGTGAAAGCTTTTACTTAAGCTTTTCCTAAATATATTTGAAAGAAACTGTAATACACAAATTAAACTGTTATGAAATTAATTTAATTTGGTCGTGACTCACGACTATAATCAGATTCAAAATTTGACCAAATAATTATACGTAACAGTAGAAACCCATTAGTTCATTCACCCAACGTTGTCAGTTATTAACAAGTTTGTCTATATGTGTTTTTTGAGAGCTTCGAACATTTATCGGTTATATAGATGATATATCACCAATATGGTCCAAAACGCGACGTCGATGGCACTTACCGAGTTCTTTTCAATCACGAGATCAGGAATTTAATGCAAATTCCTGATATCGTGCATGAAATCAAAGGACAGCGAATACGCTGGCTCGGTCACGTTCTGCGTGCTGATCCGAACCGAATGATACAGCGATCTTTAAAGGGAGAACCGCCTTTCGGTAGGCGAAGAGGTCGCTGTCGGCGACGATGGCTCCACGGCGTAGAGAGTGATCTGGCATCTTCCAACTGCTTGCAACAGTATGAAGATCTGGCTCGTGATCGAAACCGTTGGAGTCAGATTGTTGACACGGTACGGGCCAATAATGGCCTGTAAAAACCGCACAAAAAAAAAAAAAAAAAAAAAAAAAAAAAAATAAAAATATCACCAATCAACACGATGTAAGATATTCGGTAGTCAACCAATAATGTGGTTATTAATACTCTAGTAATGAGTTATCTATATGTTGTAGATATAATACTTGCACCCGACAACCTACGATGCTTGTATGGAAATCCCGATAAGGTAAAGACAAGAACTGTGTATCCTCTGGGGCTTAAATGGAAATGTATGGATTTGTAAAAACAAGTTATATAACTATTTAAAGCTTTTAATAAATAGAAGAACCATACCATTAATATCACATGGTGGACCAAAGAGCACCATAACTTCATCTTTCGAAATAGTAAATGAGCTATGACGGTTTACAGAAGTTTCAAAGCTATACGGTAACGCGGTTAACACTTCGACTAAAATACGGGTAAAAATTATTGATTATTATTTAAAATATCTTACCGTCGAAGCTTTCGTATTTCGTCGAGTCTGAGACATCGTTATTCGTGAAAGCTCTATTATTTTCCCGTTTCTAGAACATATTTTGAAAAAACTTAATTTTTTAGGGATGATTCAATCATTATATTTTATTGTATTGATTATATAAATAAACCTCAGATTAAGTTTACTCGTCAAACATCTGGCAGATTTAAAATCTGCTTGAGAGACTGGGTTGAACGAAATATTGATAAACTGTTAGCCGTTGACAACCCCTGGTACTGAATGGACAGAAATATGTCGAGTGTGTATCATTGTAACTACTACTAGTGGTTCATAATATCTATAGCTGAGCAATTTGAAATCCTTCACAATTTTCTAGCAATATTTAACAAACATTATGTTTAAAATAACCGCAGAAGTTCGAATTTGAAACTCCATAATTCGATTCTTTGTTGTATGATTTTGGATTAACTTTGAGTTTTTGAACAATCATTGATTTTATAAGAAATCCTGCACCGACCACAACTATATATCTATTGGTATTTTGACTAAATAAAATCTTAAGTAGATATTATACTTGTCTATACAGGCCTATGCCTGCGGTTAATTTCGCCTTTTAAATGGTGAGCTTATTTTATCTAAAAGGGATGTTCGTGAAGTACTTGTTGGTAAGCCAAAGTTGCCAGATGTTGCTCGTTATTTGCTAAGGCTTTGGTTGTTGACGAGTTTCTTATTAGATCTCAGAAATCTGGCATTATAGATGGCTGATCATGTTATCTACATGGTTATAGTTTACTGAGGCATACCGTCTATGGTATCTATACTGTTCATGTCTTGGATTGACAGCTTCAGGGAGTTTCAGCACATAATGGACTATTTCCCAAGTGGAATTACTACTGCACCAATCCATTCTACAACTGAAGCTTTTTATTTTGATTTAAAAAAGTTTCCATCTAACTAAGTACTGCAAGAAATATATCAATATTCTTTGTACTTACGATGAGGTTACAATAACTTAGGTCCCTACTCATTGTCACATTTAAGACAATAAATTCGATGCCAGTCTTGCAAAATGTCGATTTTTTAATGTTTACCACAACTATAAAAAAATATTTAAAGCAGGTGTGAGAGGAAAAGTAACTTCATTAGTGAGCCAATCGTAAGCCACACTTTTAATGCACTCATTCCATTAAAAAGAACAACTTAAGAATCCTGTTTATTCTTAAGAACTGCCCAGGTGGCGCAGTGGTTAAAGCTAGGGCAGTTGGAGTGGGAGGTACTGGGTTCGAATGGATTTTTCAACATCGATCTTTTGGGTGGTGCGATCGGTGGTGGGAATGAATTCATCATGGTCCCCTGTTGAGTTAAGAATCCATGGACCGTCCCATCGTCTATGTCAGTACAATAGGCTGACATTAGGACAGATTAATTTTTGGAAAAAAGCTTTAAGTGAGTGACTTTTAGGTATAGGGTTGGTATTTTACTTTTTATTCAATATGTACTTAAACCTTTTAGTGATGATTGTAAACTTAGTAACATACCAGAGATATCACATAATGGAGAGATTGATGATCATAAAATTGTCAGTTTGTATTTCTGAATTCTTACGAGATCTATACTCTAAATATTTACTAATGGATTTGAATGATATTCTGTGTTTTGCTGAACCCAAAATCTAATCTACTGGGGAACCGTTCCAAAAACACAGTAAAGTATAAGATTAAAGAAATAATGTCTCATGATATGTGAACAACAAAATGTGAATTAAGTTCGATTGGTTCAAACCCATGTCGAGGTTGACTGTAGAGATACAATTTTACCAGGAATGAAATACATAAGATTTTTGACTTTGACATTATGTCCTTTTTATATAATCTAAACCCAAATCCCAACCCAAAATATATAACCACATATGTATGTCAGAATATATTTCAAGGAAAATCATAAATTATGTTAATTTTAATTTTATACTTTGTGTGTTTTCAATTACAGACAAACATATCGCTATATATACCTTAAGGGCAACTCATATATACGTTCTTGTGCGTATACGAGTATACTGTGTATTAATCAAACCCAAGCCAAGTAAATAATTAAATCTTTACAAACATTAAAAATTATAATAAATATATTTCCACCTCACTAGTTCGTGGGATTTTTGATTTTGCACCCAAATGACTTTCGCATAATAAATGCGATTGCCATATTATGTTTGTACATGAAACATATCCCGAAGACTTTATATATGTATGGGGGGTGATTCAATAAGAGATTCTAGAAACCACTTGTCGGCTACACCAATATCTTGAATTTTTGGCAATAAAAGTTCATTGATCACTGTGCTGAAGTTTGTATCATTTATTTACGCTGTCCTTCCACAGTTTTAAAGAACTACGGTCTGATGATTTCATCTGTGGGCTTGTCTGAATGAACTTTATCGCCGAACACAACGTTTTGACAAAAAAACTATTCAATTTGCGGTTGTTCGAACGCCCATAACCCAAATTGATGACACCAAGAAAGGTTTGGCTTCAATTCTAAAACAAGCTGTACCTTGCTCTTCAAAATGCGCCATAATGTAACATGTAAGACTCAGGGCTTGAAAATGGCGACGAATTGATTTATTGCAGTCTTCACGGACACTTTCAGCTACATTAGCAATATCCACATTAGATCGACTTGTGAAAAAATGAAAAAGTGATTCGAAATTTATTGCTTAGACACGCTTTGCGGCATTAGCAAACTGGAGCAGTTTGAACCAGGGTAAAACAGACAGTAGATTTACAGGATAAGTATATAGTTGAATACAAAGGATCTGATGCTGTGGAAAGCCAGACAACTGCTGATGAAGTGAAAGCTCTCAACAAGCGATTCGGATAACTTACTGAGCAAATCTGGTGAGAACCACATATCCCTGGATGGAAAAACTACTTCAAAAGATTTGTAGAAATTAAAAACAGGCAGATGCCATTCCACGTCCCAGCACACCTTAAGCGAAAGGCAGCTGAAGAAGCTGAACGAAAAATGAAGGATTTTATCTGGGATAGGGAGAGAGTGAACTCCATCGCTAGGAGCGGAGTAGAAGACATTGTTCAAGTTACAGACAAGCGATATTTTGTCAATTGAAGATTTTACTTTAACCACTGGCCACCAAACAACAGTTGCGTAGGTTACCGAAAAGTGATGGTACACAAAAAGCTGCAGTGTTCCTACACCTTGTAAATATAACCAAATCGGTTTTAGACGAATTCATATAAAGACGACGGACTCAACTTGCTGAGTTAAATCTGAGAAGACATTCAGACGCTTGCATGCAACTGTCAAAACCAGATCGTCAGCATAACTTTGAGCAACCAAACACAAAGAATAACAAGAAGTTCGTCAATGCCCAGATGCCACAACAGACGAGAAAGCACACCTCCTTGCGGGCATCGTCTGAAACCATTTCACCATGCGAGATTCTATCATACATTCAATCCATTTGAGGATATTGGGTTCCATACCAAATTTAGTACAAACATTATTAATCGAGACGATTGTAGTACTATCAAAGGCCAAAACACCATAAAATGGTCGAAAAGCACAAAAATATTTTTTTCACTGAACACTGACTTTTGAAATGAATTTCCACAATTTGTTAAGGTAGTTCTACAGTGAGTCTATTCATGGTGACATGTCACCATGAATAGACTGAACACAAATGTGACGCATGAATCGCAATAAGAATTCCAATTGGAAAGAGTACCTCTTATTGGATCACTCTTAATTAATAAAATACACGCAAGTTAAGGCTAGTGCCTGTATAAGCCTCAAATACCGTATATTATGGTACATATTTTCCATTTCCATATGTGTGTGTGCGTATAAATTTTCCAACGTTTGATTTATTTTAATAAAAATGAAAATTCCGTTTTTCCTCATTCATTTTCTATTTTTTTTGGTTGGTTGTCGTTTTTTGTATTTATTTATTTGTTATTATTATTCTTATTTCTTTTAAATTAAAAAATAATAAATTTTATTCTTTTATTTTATATGATTGATGATATGAAAATATGTTAACAATAAATTAAAAAATAAAAGGAGGAGAATATATAAGAAAAATCATAAATTACGGTAATCTTTGTATTTTTACTCTGGTAAAGGCGAGTACGTACACACACTTGAACACACACATCCTCGCTATACACAATATCGAGGTATTTGAATAAAGTTTCACCATTTTCCCGTTTACACAATTCATAAATTAAAAATGGAAATTTTATTTCGAGCGCTTTTCACCATCCCGAGCTTTTTATTTTACTTATGCGCGCGTGTGTGTGTATAGTTATAATTTTATAATAAAAGAAATAATCCCAAGCATCATATGTTATTGATTAGGTTTTTTGTTTGGATAGTGTTGTTGTACTTCTTATCTGCTATATAAAGAAAAGAAAACTAAAGAATAAAAAATTTACAAGTCTCCCTTTTTTACTTAGCCTCGTACAAGCATTTTGTTTTTTTTTTTTAATCGAGAAAAAGAAACTGGTAAAGTAGATAAATTAGGGCACCATATGGTAACTAACAGTTTTTTTTATTTGTCTATTGATCTTTAAATAGAAAAAAAAATATTGCCAACACTTACAGGATAGAAGAAAATTTTACGACATCCATTTTTTGTCTTACCTATATACTATTACGAAACCACGGCAGATTATCACTCGACTATATGCGATGCTGTTTACTCTTATATTGAAAATACAGTCGAAAGGCATTAAATTTGAGGGCACGAAACCAAATTAAATAGGGAACAATAGGAAGGTCACGTATTTGGGTTTAAAATATTTAATATAAAGTTCGCAATGATGCAACGACCTTAATTTACTTTTATGGGATTTACTGTACCACATCGTGCTACGTGCTAAGGGTGCATTAATATATTAATGGTTTGGTTAAAATTTTACTGAACTGGTTAGTTTTACGATTATACCTACGTTAGTCAAATTTCTAACGGAAAAACACTAATCAGAGCTTTTGAGTATAATTTTAAAAATACTATGTTACATGTTTGTTGCAAATAGAGTAGAATTCTAGTCTTTGTTTGCCTTTTTGAATCCAATAATTCACTTTGTTTAGACATCCAAACTATTATTACCGATATGTAAGAGTTGTTTATTATATGTTGCTATAGACTTGCCCTTTCCAGTTCGGAGCTTTTTTATATTTTCTACAAACATTCGTTTGGAACTTTTTACTCAAACCTAAAGGAGGGTTGCCTCGATAGTAACTACAAGCTTTTGCCATTATTTTTTATTATTATGAAGCCTTTCTAAGTCTATACCTCATCAGGTGTGAAGTATTCCATTTCTCACTCAAACTAAAACATATGCGGTAACTGCTGTCAGTAAAAAAAATTGTAAGCCATTTTGATAAATGAAAGCTAGGTTTCTCCGAAGAATGCAAAATGCAAATGGATGAGAAGAGGAGGCAAACTATCCCACCGCAGTAACAAAAGCATATTTATCAAAAATTACCATCGATACCTGAACTGGAGTCGATGTATACTTTGGTAGTAAAAAATGATTTTTGGAATTGGGTAATTGCCATTGGTATCTTCATTGGAGTTGGGGAGATCTTTGTGCAGCAGAACCATAAAGTGTGTATTGGTCATGAAAAAAACGCTCTCTTTTTTAGTCTTCGTACTTAGAGAAGGTGAATTACCACACCCATAACCAAAACTGACATATTGAAGTAAATTTATCAAAACATGCTATTCAGACCTGAACGGCAGTACCTGTTTGCTTAAGAAGTTAAAAAGAGTTTTATAATTGAATAGTTGTCATTGGAATCTTTATCGGAGTTGGAGAGATCGGCATGGAGCAGGACTGGTTGAAATATCACGGATTCTGATAAAAGCTCTTTTATGTTTTTTGCTCTACACATTCAGAAATGGTGTTATTTCACTCGATTAAAAAAAATTGACATATTGGAACACAATTGTTAAATTTTGCCATCGAGATCCGAACTGAAGTAATCGTGTTCTTTAGTTTCAAGAAAATGCACTTTGTTTTTTTTTTTGATAATTACCGGTTTCTAGAGATTAGAAGATCGTGGTGTAGTGGAACTGGCTTTTGAAGTGAGACACGTTATGATTTGTATCATCAGCTGTCAATTTGTGTGTTATATATATATATATATATATATATATATATATATATATATGTATATATATATATATATATATATATATATATATATATATATATATATATATATATATATATATATATGTATATATATATTTATATAAATATATATATATATATATATATATATATATATATATATATATATACAAATACATATTTATTTATTTATATATATATATATATATATATATATATATATATATATATATATATATATATATATATATATATATATATATATATATATATATATATATATTATATATATATATATTAATATATATATACATATATATATATATATATATATATATATATATATATATATATATATATATATATATATATATATATATATATATATATATATATATATATATATATATATATATATATATTAAATTACTGGATTACTGGAAAGCTCATACCTATGGAGTAGACAGCTTGCTGAGCTATCATTAGTTCACAACTGTGCAGGCAGCCTGCAACAGGTTACACGCTTCTACCGCATTATTTATAGTTTAGAAGATTATATAAAATTATATTCCACCGTGAAAATATATAAACTATTTTATCGTTCCATAAAGATGATACGAGAAAACTGCATTAAGAATATTTTTAATACGAAAAATTCTAACCGCTTATCAAAAATCCACTTCCATTCCTTCTGACGACGACTAATTGTTAAACTTTTATATTTTTACAACTTTAACATATTTATATTTAATTCTCTGTAAATTTAAGCTTTTATTTTATTATTCATGGTGATAAAAATACCGGATAAGGAAAAAAAGTTTTGAACGTCATTCATATTTGTATTCCTCTTCCTGTATAAATGTATGCATATATAGTTAAAAAGTGGAAATGGTTTATCCCTCGCACAACCGAAACGTCTCCGTATACACGAAAATCATGAACAACGCGGTAATTTGTATATATGTGTATGTGTATATAGAAGACGACTTCTTTCTTAACATTTAAATTAAATTATACCCAAATTCAATGTCACATTTTCTTTCGCTTATGTATGTACATATATACGTATGTACGTAAGTGGAAAAAGCTAAAAAAAAATGTTCACAGCTTAAAATAAAAAAATACGACTAACTATAATAAAATTAATAAAATAAAAAAGTTTAATTTTTTATGTGCTTTTCGTTGGTTTTATTTGTACATACACATACATACATATATTTTAGTACTGTGCGAGAAAATGAAATGAAAATGTTTGGGAAACGTAACGAAATAAAAATAAATTAAAATTTGTAACCAAACATTTCGAAGTGAAAATTAAAATTTTTCACATCAAATAAATACTTCAACGTGTCTACGTTGTCGTTTTGTATTTTGTAGTTGGTGGGAAAATTAATTTTTTCGTTATTAATTTATCATGGGATACTTCTTTCTTATGCTACTTGTTGTGTTACATGCAAAATGAGTATATCGAGTCTAATGGTCCGTTAAATAGTTCATGGTACAACATCAAACGATTTGGTTATTTTTGGTACAAGGTACAACATTCAGTTTGGTAAAAATCATCGAGGTTGTTTGTTATATCCATAATTGGGAGGTTTTTAATACACGAATAGGTGTGTATTGATTGAAAGATGGGAATTCATTTATACACAGATTGTGTCGCCCTTAATTTTGTTATTAGACTCGAAGTTTGCAATTTTTATGAAACTCATCAACTAAAAAACTACTAATTACATATTCCTGTGAATAAGTGGACAGCAAACGCTTGAATTTAGAGCGTTTTTTAAAAGTATTCACGAACTGGTTCAATATTCTGCATAAATTAGATTTGAGTTTAACGAGTTTTAATACTCGTAGGCAATCCAGAAGTTGTTGCATTCACAACAAATGAAAAACTCATTTTTCACAAGTGCAATGAAAAAGTCACGCCACAATACGATTTACAACATATATACGATCATAATGCAGCATGCAACATAATGCAATATGCAACACAATGCAACACAATACAACATGCAACATACAGTCTTATTGCATATGCCTGGTGCGATGGACGAGATCGTTTCAAGCACACAGTTATCCAATGTCGTCATCATCAGCTCGAACCAACGCCTAGCGAAACAATTAAAGAATACAGAAGATAAGATGTGCTGAAAGTTCAAAAGACTCAACGTCTTCAACGGCTGGCTAATTCAGTTCCTTAGCTTGTCAATCTATGCAATCTAGGAGTTTCAAGTATAACTCCCATCAATGTGACGTTTTTTATAGCATAGCATTTTTCGAATTTTTATCAACTTTTACGAAGAAGTGTACATATAATGACCGTAGGAAACCGAGAAACGGCCAAGAAGAGAGATAACCAACCCTTTAAATTTTTTAAGTGAATAATGCTAACCATTTTGCTGTAGAAGTAATTTTGCCCTTAACTACTTTAAACAGTGCTCCAATTTTCATCAGGTTATTCCATCAGACGATAGATATGGTAGCGCTGTGCACAAGAATTCATCGAATCATCGTATTGAGTTTAACAAGAAATTGTCATAGTCGTTTGAGATATGCAGAGTTACAAATTTTTTGAAAAACTAACAGTGGTTTGGAATATGTGAATTTATTTCTAATTTATTACGTATCTGGTATGAAGTTTTCTTTTTTTCTGAAACTATCCATCAATTTGGAAACTATATATTGTTGAGAATACGTGTACAGCCACGAATAAAATGAATAAGAGTGTTTTCGTAAAAATTCACAGACTTTCAGATAAACCAAATTTGAATCAAAAGAGTTTTTATTGAGAGGCTCTAGAGGTTGTACAAGCTTATGTAGGCAATACAGTTCTATTTTACCAGTTGTGGCGCTCACAACAAAGGATTAAATCATAAGTCACAAATTTAATGAACAGTCGTTCCACAATACGACTCAAAACATAAATCACGAACATAATTCAACATGCAACACAATGCAACATGCAACACAATGCAACATGCAACACAATGCATCACGCAATACAATGCAACATACAGTTCGAACATATGCCTTAAATGAACCTTGTTCGTTTCGATCACACAGTTATTTATTTAGTCTGACGTCATCATCGGATCGAAGCAACGCCTAGCGATACATTACAGAATATACAAGATGCTGTATTCTTTCAAAAGACTCAATGTCTTCAACGGCTGGTTGTCACGGTGTATCACAGTTGGAAGAATAATTTCCGATCTTTGGTTCAATTTTGGTTAGTCTCACTTCGAATGGAAACAAAAGAATGAGTTGTAGCTTAGAAATCATGTCACTCTCTTTAGTTAAGGTATGCGCTTGTGTTCTGGCCCAAACAAAACTATATTTCAAAAAATTTTTTTAATAATTTTCCTGATCCGGATAACATCTATGTTTCTGTCGGGTTAAGATAACTTCCATTGCGATGATACGTTTTTAACATAGATCATCGGTTGCTGTTGTGCATTGAAGCATTGTTCGTGTACAGGAAAATTTTTGGGTGGATTTTGATGGTTTGGTTTACAGGCTTTTGATGATAAAAGTGTTCACTCCAGCGTTCTCAAACATAGGCGCCTGTTGAATATACTTAAGGTGTTATGTCACATTAATTCTGACAAAATTTGATATAAATGAAACACCAATTTTGGAAATACTAATCTTGCAGTCGTTTAACCTTTCGGCGACTTCAAAAATTTGTCTATATCATTGGAAAAGTATATATAAACGATAATTTTCAATTTAGTAAACAGCACACATGGCGTGTTGAATTTAAATAAAAAAAAGCTTTCAAGTTCTATATAAAGGTTCTGTACCAAGTCAACTGAATTAAACTCAAACACAAACCCAGTTATCCTATGTAATCGAATTTATAATCAAATTTGTCTGGGTGTACACAGCATTCTTTGTGCTTTTGTAACTGAGTATCGCTAACTCCAAGCTTTTATACTCTCCTAAAACAATACGTACATAATGTGTGTATATATACAATAAATTTCACCATGTACTGTGCTTTCATATCTATATGTCTCATATGTGTGGTTTTTGTTGGGATATGGTTATTGAAAGTCACGTAGAAAATCAAAAACAGTAAAAATAAACGTCTAGCGCTGGAAAAAGTGTTCTATTTCTAATCGGTATGTTTAGGATCATTAAAATTCTATGTACTCTTAAAATTTGGTATTAATTTGGTATAAAATTGTTGAGCTTTTTCTTGGTGTTGATGTATACATATACTGTGCTTTGCTTTTATTCTAAATAATCTGATAATGGAAATGATTACCGGAAAACATAAACGTAAATATATATTATGTACACACAGGTAGTGGCTGAAAATATGTGATTATTATACTTATGAACGATATATCGAAATTTTAGTGTGAAACGTATACATGGTTTTGGGGTTAAATTGGTGATAGAACCGGTGGTACATGATGATGCATTTAAAATTGAAAATTAATTATTGATATAGTCAGGTCTACGCGGAAAAACTAATCTTCCGTGTACAGTGATTTGAATTAATCAATCTGATTGAGATATTTACTCATCCGGATCGAGGCGAAATTTTAAAAATCATTAATTTTATTTTATGGTGTATAATAAAATCTTCTTAAAGCTTTTAAAGCGTTGGGATGGGGTGGCAAATGCACAAAACATAAATGTGATAATGTAATTCAATCTTATTTATTGATTTTCCATTCTGTATTTATATCCGTAAAAGCTCGTCCTCGAACACCACACAATTGTTATGTATATTGTGTATCGAAATTCCCTTTTAATTAGAATTTTGATATTATTTGGAAAAATTTATATTACTTAAGAAAAATTTGGGGAACAGTTTTTTAAGCTTTTTGTAGAAAAGAAAAAAAAATTAAAATAAAATTTCCATTAAAAATTAAGTGAAACATAGATGACAAAATTATTTTAAATTCAAAGAAAAATGTCGGAAAGCAATTAAAATAAGTACTCGGGATAATAGAAAGTAATAATTTTCCACATTTTCTCGTTTTGCGATAAAAACAGATTAAAATGTTTTGACTGGTCATAAAAATTGAATTACATAAACAGTTAACAATTTCTATTTTAGTCGTTATACTGGGTTGGTTCAAAAGTTATCTGCCTCGCAGGATAAAACTTAAGTCACAATTATTCTATATACGTGACGCAACGTCTGCGCCACCTTTATCGCGGGTCAATCACACAGACAGTGAATATGATGGCAGGTGTATCATAATCTGTCAAGCATTACGAGATGGTCATGGATTACCTGCAATCAGATCAAAATCTTAGCTGCAAATGAATTGGTTCATTTCAAAAGCTCAGTCTATAGAGTTCAAACAAGTTGGCGATCAAAATACGAAATATTAAAACATTTCAAACATTATTAAAAAAAATACTGATCGTGATTGGCACTCCTAAATTACATATATACTCACAATTTTAAGAGAACATCCATTAAGAGGATCGTAACAGTTTTGACATGTGAGTCGGTTGACACGATAGAATATTGTATCCAAAAGCTGGTATAATCCAAAATAAATAATCCAATAATCTAAGCAACTTGAACCCTTGTTCCCAAATTACAAGTCCACAGACCAAATTTCGACAAAACTGAATGGAGGAACGAACTTTTATCTATAGAAACTCTGAAAAAAGCTCAGCACCGAGATACGACTTTATATGGAAACACCAGCGGTTGGTCCAACTATAGAGTAGAAAAGTCAAGATGAGATCAAAATATTTTTTGAGCTGTATTGTAAAAGCTCCAAATTTGACATGAAGATACTGTAGGCGATATTATTAGGATCGTGATGGAAGATGCTGTGGCAATTTAAGTCAAAGTGATGGGCTTAC
Source organism: Tipula lateralis (assembly GCA_963932295.1). NCBI lineage: Eukaryota > Metazoa > Arthropoda > Insecta > Diptera > Tipulidae > Tipula > Tipula lateralis. The sequence goes on from OZ010736.1 coordinate 11,363,130, forward strand.
TCCACACAGTTGAGCGTTTTACTATTAACTAACCGTCAAAGTGTGCATCTTGGATTATAATTTGTGGTTTGTTTTATCAGACAGTTAATGAGACACAAAATTGATTATCAGAAACTGGCATTAAATTCAACCCAACTAATCGATATTAGTTTTTTGACATACAAAACAATTCTGGTCCAGCTCTAATAGGTAACTTTGTCAGATATAAACTTTATCGTTGCTTTAACCTTTAACATCAACATGTGCTTTGGAAATCAGTAAACTAGAAACACTCTAAAAACATCTCTCATCTGCGGTAGTTGGAGCGGGAGGTACTGGGTTCGAATCCCGACAGGAGCAGGATTTTTCACCATCTGATTACAATCGGTGGTGACAATAAACACATCTGCGACCCTCTGTTTAGTTTAGAATGCAATATAAATACACGTAAATCAGACCTATAGCCGGATGTCGTAGGGATGTGACAATGGGCCAATTAAGCTTGAGTAACAGACGACACAAAAAGTATATATTGTAAACTGATTTATAAGGCTTAAGGGTCTGTGCATTTTGAAGTAATGTTACGTTGACCACATAAGGGTTTGTCCCGATTCTATTTGAATGTAAAAATTAACCAGTGACTATATACTTCAAAATGTTTAATACACTTGTATTGCATACTCGTAAATGTATGTCCATTTGAAGAACTTTCATACTTTACGAATGACTCAATGGTGGATGTGGATAATATAGCAAACTCTTCTCTATGATTAACCTTTCAAATAATTCAAACCTCTTGAATTTTTTTAGTTTGGTAACCAGACTGCCGAAAGAGCTATATCTCTATAGATTTGCCAGCTTCCTAAAGTACTTCTTCGGATTTTTTGATACCATTTTTTTGGTCCATATGCCTTTGGTAAGGTAACATCTCCAAAAGCTTAGGTATATGGTAAGAGGAAGCTTGCCTTTATAGTAAGTACTGGCCCTAGAAGGATCTCGTCAATTCCATTTTGGAGGAGTCTATGAATGAAACCCGACCTGCGAGACTTCAGATCCGATTGTTAGAACAATTCATTTATTGGTAGTATAGGCAGATGGGAAAAATTTTGAAAGGCTTGATTAGTAATGATTAACACTCAAATATGCTTTTTTGAAAATTGATCACTCCCACACTGGACTAATCAACCCCAAAAATTGTTTTACTTCCACTGCATTATGAGCTTATCTACTGAATTGTATTACAAACAAGACCCTTTACTTTGATCGCTAAACGATTGGGCTACATTTCTGAGTCCTTGTATCTTTCTAAAAGTTCAAATGACCTAACATGTGTTAGAAAGTTTGATTTTGGAGTATCACATGGGATAACTAGAATTTCCCGGTATGCTTGTACTAAACTGAATAAAGTTAACATGGTCTGAAACAGTTACGTCATTTAATGCCAGATAATAGCCGCAGCCCCGTTTTTTTGTACCAAGTGCAAGTAACCAGACCACACTTGGTATATAAACCCCTTGTGCTATCATACTCTCAAGATTAATGGTAATCTATGTTGAACCTTAAGTGCCCGATGACTCGTTTAATTCTAACATTTTTGATATTAGAAATCTCTACTTAAATGACGTCAAACGAAGACATGTTCTACACCGGCATATCTGTAATCTAATACTTCCAATACTTTGTGAATGCTTTTGCAAAACGCTGTAGAAAAGACTTATCAGAGCCGATACAGACATTATCCTGCGATTAACTTAAGTTGATCTCCAGCCCTAACCAAGTATATGAAAGAGGCGGATGTAATTGTATGCTGCAAAATATGTTTATAAGAATGAAGGAGCGAAGTTAATGAATCATCATTAGGTTTTATTTATTTATTTATTTATTTATTTATATATTGCTTATAATTTTGATTAAGAAGGAAAAGCGCATATGGAAGTAACTTGTAAAAAAATTATTACTTCCATTAGGCATAAAAACCTCTTAAATTTTTTACTACAAAAGGTCAACACCAAGCACGCACATCCCATTTTGAGTACAAGCTCATTTACAATAGGATGAGCAGCAGGGATCAGACAATATAACGCTATGGTTATGCTTCTCCATTATGAAGTTTGCGCACCTAGTGGTCAGTAAAAGAACCTTATTGTGGTTATCCTCCATCAAATAGGATTATTTTGATAATGAGTATATTTCAAATTTCCGGCATGATAAATATCACCTCAACAACTTATAAACCACCACAATAAAATTTTATTTTATATTTTAATTACGTTAATAAAATAATGTTTATTGTATAAAAAACAAAAATAATTTTAATTATAAAATGAATTAAATAAGCTTAACAGTTGAATATAAAATTTTCATATTTAAGTGTTGAACGATTTACTGTACTTTGAGTACATATATAAATACGAGGATAAAGTGGTAAAAAATACATTTATTTTGCCAAAAGATTAAAGTACTTTGGCTTTAAGAAACAAAAAAAAAGATGACACTTAAACTAGATAAAATCTAAACTGTATACTGGCATGGTAATAAGTTCAAGAACAAAAGATAGAAAATTCTGTATAATAGATTTTACTATAAGCCTGTTCGTATAGATTTCATCGCACACAAAGAATCAGAGCTTTTATGTCTTTGTATATTATTTGGGCTTTTTATGTACCATTGAACTGGGATGGTAGCCAGCCGTATACAATCAGACGAAATATTGTCATTTATAATTTTCACACCTGACATCCATCTTGGAAAACTATTTATATTAATTTTATTCATGATGACGTTCGAATTTGGCGAAAACTCTTTTATTTCATTTTCACCGAAATACATAAATTTATGTGGTTTTATGTACAGCACAGTAGATTTTATATTGTTTTTAATAAATTTTGAAGAATTAAGTAAAGTTTTTGTTTATTCGCGATGATGGAAAAGTTTTGTAATATTCTTATATGTTCATTTATATAATTTATGTTGTATTCCAAACAATAAATATATATATTTATATTAATTATGAAAGTTTTAATAAAAATAGTTTTTTAATTAAATAAAAGCTTTTCGGAGACCGTTTACCGATGATTGAGTGTTGTTGTGGTTTTGTTTTGATTAATTTTTGTTTTTACAGATACGAGTGTATCATACACCTTTCACAATCTTCAATACAGTATCTGTTGCCGGAAGTGTGCTTGAAATTCTTCACGGGATCTTCAATAAACTTAGCATCGTATTTTGGAGTTTTAGGTCCTTAGGTTAATTTTAAACTCTATAGCGGAGGTCTAGGCCAGCTTTGTACTGAACGAAACCAATTAGATTAGATAGATAAACACATGGATGCATTTTAACTGCTATTCGTGGGGTGGATTGGAAACTTCTTCGAGAACTTCAAGAAGTAATCGAGTAGCATTGAGGTTTATGAAGGTGGTCGATCTTGACTAAACTTATTGTTTCACATTGGTCTTTGTTAGTAAACTGCAACTTAAATGACGAACTATATCTTTAAACATAAAGCATACCGTAGGAGGTGGTGAATTGGTTCTAATCGTAGCTTTTGAAAATCATCGCTAGAGTTTTTTTAAGAATAGAGCAATAGCAGAAATAGGAGGCAATTTGTATTTTACTTCTGTTAATCATTCAAGTAATCAACAACTGCAATAATAGGACGTGGACAAAATTATATCTGATCTATGATTTAGAGAATATTTTGTATCATGTGAGCTGTTTTATCATAATTGGATGGAACTGCTATACATCCAGTAATTATGTCGATACGATATTGGTCAATATTAATAATATAATAAATAGGTCTTGGTGATGATATTGGTGACGTAAGCGGAATTCATCCTGGGTCTCAAGTTCTACTACTTTGGAAGCTATAAAGAAACACTAATAGTGTTTTTATACATGACCAACAGATGCAGTGATCCGACTGATCTCATAATTTGTAAGCTGCATCAATAAGTGAAACTGAGTTCAAATCCAGACAGCGGTCAGGTGATTCCCAATCCCCGTATAAATAGAAGAATTTATTTTATAAGTCATTTTAATTCTTAAGGCCGTCAAACTTTTCGAGCCAACACTTTGTTAGAAAGGTCCTATATAAAACCACAAAATTCGTTTAAATAATTATTTCATCGAACAAAGTCGATAATCTTACATGAAGACTCGATAAGTCAGGCGCCACAGTAATCTCGTCCTAAAGACACATGAACATCGAAGTAAAGAAAAGACAGATTGATGAAGGACTCGACTTACGGAAAAAACAGTAGTAACACAAAGGCCATAATAGCCACAAGTTCATAAAGGCACAAACATAGCCAATATTGAGCATATACTAAGCCGGAATTTAAGATTTAGTTCACAGATCAAAAATGAGACATCGCACTTCTCTTATTGTTTCCTTTACTTTAAACATAAATGTGGATACTTGTTATATTTGATCAAGTTAGAATCTATTCACTAATCTAACAGATGTGGTGTCATACAAATAATGGGATTTCGTTTTTTTTGGCATTCCGATGTCCTGATGAGCCGTTTTTGCGATAGAAGTACGAAACGAATCTCAAGTACAGCTCATGATTTGCTCGAGAGAATAGTGGTATGCTACAATGTCCATTGGATTATACATAATCGACTCTACGGTCAAATTCAAGCTAGTATTAAACAATCGATGTACGAAAATGCATTGTTAGGGTTAAACAACTTTATTAACTAGAATTGTTGGTTTACTTTCAGTTTGATTCTTTATGGTCAAATTGATGCTATTAAGTGTCTAGGTAGCGAATATTAGTAATCATGGTTAAAAAAAGTTGTGGGTTAGAAAATATTGGTATTTACGATTATTGAAAAAAAGCTCCACTTTCGTATGCACAGTTAAATTCTATATAAATTTACGTTATCAGTTGCTTGGACACAAATATACCCGATAATGAGAGCGTTATAGCAGTAACATATTTCTTTCGTTCTCAGCCGTTTTGTTTTTAAGTAGAGCTTTAATTGTGTGCAGGGCGGACTGTTAGACAGTTTTAGCTCTATGTAACTGTCAGAGCTCCTGCACCCAACGCGTGGGCCTTCAAGTAAAGGTTGATAGCTGCCTTAAACTTGTGCATTTTATACACACAGAAAAATTGAACTTAAATTTAAAGTAATTTTGGTTTCGTTTAAAGAATTTCCGCCTATAGATTTTGAGCAAAACCGATTTTTCTTTATTTTAAAATATCGAATTCCTTTATTTCTAAACATTAAAAAATACAGTTTATTCCATTTAAATCAAATATATTTTCTTTTAATTTAAATGATATTAAGGGTTTATTTTAATTAAATTAAATGTTTAATTCAAAATAAAATTTATTTATTTTAAATTTTTTAAATCATTTACTTTTAAGAATATTTTTCAAGAATATTAAATATTGGGTTGAATAAAAAATCATAGATGTTTTAAGAAATAAGTTAATTTATTTAAATTTTAATTACATTATAAAACAAACACAATTAACTATTGTTAAAATGATAGTTATAAACATCAAAAAATTTAAATTTAACAAGTGACAATGGTAGTGTCGTAAGGATGAATTTCCAATATAAACTTTACAGATGTCAAAATTTTCGCTATTCCTACTGAGATAATCGTCTGAGGAAGTGGAATCTTCTTTTTTGGTAAAAAATAACCTGTTTTGTAAGTTTGGTACCTCTGACAGTTAAAATGTATGTTAAAATTAAAACTAATGAATTTTATATTTATTTTTGGCTGTATTGTACCAAAACTTTGTACTTACTTTGTAATTACAAACTTTACGTTTTAAACACAAGCACCTTGTCTCTAACCAAATCTGAATGTAAACTAAAAACCAGTACGGAAAAATGTAATATTACAGTTACATTTAAAAATTAAATTCAATTTACTTTATTTTAAATGAAAAATTATTTAAATTTACAACCCTAGATGAAAAAAAAAATAATAGAACTTTATTTTAAAGAAATAAATTCTTCAATTTTAAGAATTTTTTTGAAATTAATTTTTGAAATAATTTGTTTTATTTTAAAGAATAATTTCATTAATTTAAATGATTTTTATTTCATTTAAAATAATTTTATTAGATTCTTTAAACTAATACACTAAAAACTATTAATCTAAATGATTTATTCTTTAAATAAAAGAAATTTCAAGATTTTAATTCAAATGACAGAGATTATTTATATGAAAGTCCTTAATTTTTCTGAGTGATACTCAAACGGAAACTGAAAACCGGATAACGAAATCCACTTCTTGGATCTTTGATAAATGAATTCGCGCCGTGCACCTTCAGTTCAAGTTTCGGCAGCTTCACCGTAAATCTATGTGCACTGGCCGTTCCTCGTGTTACCCGCCCTGGCGTAACAAATGGTGGAATTTTCTCCGTTAATTCTACATTACGAAATAAATTACGAAAATAAATTACGAAAGATCTACACAGCTGTAAGCTGTCCGTAACGGTTCCACAACGGTTTCGGTGAAATTGGAAACGGCGTCGTCTATTTGATTGTTATAAAAACAATGGCTCTCCCACGGGAAATGTTGAATAAATTACCGTAACTCTTCATTGTCAGCCTCGTTAAAATGCCATAGACGCCTTGGCTGCTGTCTAAATTCTGTTGTTGCAACTGATATTTTTAAGGTTATCAGGTTGTGGTCACAATTTCCAATTCCAGCCTCGACACGCGTTTTCATGGAATGCGAAACTGTTGTAAGACAAAGATCTAGAATATGACTGCTTGTAGATTTTTGACATTCAAATGTGGAATCACTAACACTCAACCATTTTTTATGGTGGGCATTAAAGTCACCAACCATAATTAATTCACAGTAGGGATGTTGATTGCGAATGTCATCACATTTGTCTGACAAAACCTCGAGGAAATTCATGGTTTCTGAATCCGTTTGATTGGGGGATCTATATAAACTAATTAAAAAAAGGATTTTATTAGGGAGGGATATTTTTTTTTTTTTTTTGTAACAATTGCCATTGGCTTTATTCTTGAATCTTTCTTTTTACGAAACTAACAAGAAGTGTGAAATTCTTAAAAACTATAATTTTTTTTAACTTAAGCCTTAACCAATGTTAATACTTAATATCAGAATGCATTATTAAATTATATTACTAATTAGTTTTAGTGTGTTAGCTCAACATGCGTGAAATGTGTAATTATTAGATTACATTTTTAGTTTATTAAATCTAAAGGATCTGTTCTGCGAAGCCTTTTTTATTTCGGTTGCCTTAGTAGCTCTCTAGCCAATTCATTAGGATGTGATTCCAGTTTCAGTTGATATTTTAGGCTGCATGATTTTATTGTCTCTTTAACAGTTTTGATTCCTAGGTCTCTATGGATGTTGCTGTTTCGAATATACCATGGGGCATTTGTAATGCTACGAAGTATCTTTGCTTGCGTTCTTTGTACGATATCTATATATGATGCACTAGTTGAGCCCCATAGTTGGATACCATATGTCCATATGGGAATTAGGATCGCTTTGTATAGTAGAACCTTGCAGTCTAGAGAGAGTTTCAATTTTCTTCCGATCATCCAATACATTTTCGAAAATTTTATTTTTAATTGATGACGTTTTGTTTCGATGTGCTTTTTCCATGTCAATCTTCTATCGAGATGAAGACCGAGATATTTTACGTTTGTTTGTTGAGGAATTGTGATATTGTTTAATTTTACTGCCGGACATGTACGTTTATTCAGTGTGAATCTTACATGTGTTGATTTACATTCATTCGTCCTTATTCGCCAAGTTTTTAACCAATCTTCTACTTTGTGCAGATGTTCTTGTAATTCTCTCGATGCTGTTTGAGAATTTTTATGTCAAAACAATATGGCTGTGTCATCAGCAAAAGTTGAAATTATAATTTTTTCAGTTATTGGTAAGTCAGCTGTGAATAACAATTATAGCACCGGTCCCAATACGCTGCCTTGCGGTATTCCTGTCTTTATCTCGGTTAAATCAGTAGTAGCCGTATTTTGTTTCACCTGGAACATCCTTTGGGCTAAGTAGTTTTGAAGAATTGCATGAAATTGTCTAGGCAGAAGAGTTTTAATTTTTTAATTTAATCCTTCGTGCCATACTTTGTCGAAAGCTTGCGCAATATCCAAGAAAACTGCCGAGCAATATTTCTTTTCTTCTAAGGAAAGCTTAATTGTATTTACAATTCTGTGCACCTGTTCTATTGTGCCGTGCTGCACTCTAAATCCAAATTGGTGATCTGGTATAATGCGACCCTCAGATAATATAGGTATTAGTTCTTGTAGTAACGTCTTTTCAAAAAGCTTCGAAATTATCGGGAGTAGACTTATTGGCCTGTACGACGAGACTAGGGTTTCGTTGTTACCTGGCTTTGGAATCATGATAATTTGAGATATTTTCCATTTTTGGGGAAAGTATCCACATCTCATAATCGCGTTAAAAATATATGTTATGTATTTTATACATCTATCTGGTAATTCTTTTATCATTTTTCCAGTTATTAGATCATGGCCTGGCGCTTTCTTAGGATTTATGCAGGTTTTGATAACCGTTTTAACGCATTTCCATTTAAATTTTAATGGATTTGGGTTCGACTCGTCCCTCGTAAGCTGTGGTAGTCCGCAGTCATTATTTTGTTCGTTTGGGGTGAACACTTTTTGTAGATGGTTAGAGAAAGCGATAGCCTTTTCTAAGTCACTTCTGGCCCAGTGACCATCTGGTTTCCTTATCGGTGGGTTTGATAGCTCTGGCCTTTTTAAATTTCTTGCTGCCTTCCACATTGAGTAATCTGTTTTTTGTGTTGCTGTGAGCTCACTAAGGTAATTCTGTATTCCTACATTTTTTTCTTCCCGTATTGCTTCTCTCAGAGCTTTAATAGCTCTATCTAATTTCCATTTATGCAAAGGAGATTGGTGAAGCTGCCATGCCCGCTTCTCTGCCAATAACATTTGAATGTTACTTGAAAAAGCTACACCGGAGATCAAAAATTCAGAAAAAAGTAATAAGCTTTTTATTACTTTTTTCTGAATTTTTGATCTCCGGTGTAGCTTTTTTTTGCAGCCATTTCCATTATTTGTCTTAAATTTTCTATCGCGGCATCAATATCTTCTGGTGTGCGAAGTGGGACATCCAGATGACAATTTACATCTACTATGTTTCTATAGAGAGCCCATTTCGTTAGTTTGTTAGTTAAACGTTGGGGTGGTGCAAATTTTAATGCTTGGGTACTTAGTGTTACTATTATTGTTGAGTGATCTGATGATAAATCATAACAGTTAACGACTTGGGCATTGGTGCGTGCTATTCCTCGAAATCTATTAAATCAGGAATTTTCTTTCTATCTGTGGGCCAATATGTGGGATGTCCAGATGATAAATAATCTAGGTTTTTCTCGTTCATTGTTTCGTAGAGTTGCTTGCCCTTTGGTGACGTCAACCTCGAACCCCATTGCACATGTTTCGCGTTGTAATCACCTTCAGCTAGAAATTTCATTCCCAACTGATTAAAATAATCGATGAATTGAAGTTTTTTAATTGCGTGTTTCGGTGGATAGTAGACAGCCGATATTACAAATTTCCCAGACCATTCTTAAAAGCAGATAGTTGTGGCTTGGATATGATCTTTAGCATATTTCTGAAGTTCGTAGTGTTTCAATCTTCTTTTTATTAGGACTGCAGTGCCGCCGTGTGCTTTTCCATCCGGATGTTTGGTGTCATAAACGGAATAGCCGGTAATATTAAAAAAATTTTGTTTTGTGAAGTGTGTTTCAGATATTAACATGATGTCTATATTTTGTTCGATAAGAAAGGTTTGTACCTCAGATCTATGTTGCGAAAGCCCGTTCGCATTCCAAATAGCTATTTTTAGAACTGTCATTTTTGATTTTTGACTATAATTTGCATAAGCGTATTCATATTTTGCATCATCATGCTCATTTGTTTTTCCATCATCATCATGAAACTTTGGATGGTCTCGGTTTATTTATTTACCATGTTATGAATATTTAGGTCCTCTTCATTAAAATGAACTTTGGGTTTGGGTTTGTTACCTTTAACTTTATTTGCATAAGAAACACCTGGCTGTGCAAACCTGCTGTCAAACGCCTCCAAGTTATCATTTTGTGTGTTTGCACTTGTTGTTTTGGTGACTATTGTGTTTTTTGGTAACATGGCCCTCTGATTAAATTGCATATTGAGCTATCGTTGCTCAGCTCTCATTCTAGGGTTTATTTTTCGTTTTAAGTCCAGATACACTGCACAACCCCTGTAATTTGCAGTATGGTTTTCACCGCAGTTACTACAACGTTTCACAGATGGGTCATTACGCGATTTGTCACACTGCTTGGAGTCGTGAAGTTCGCCACAAATAACCACAAACTTCATTTAAGTAGCAAAATGCTTTCGTGTGTCCATATTCTTGGCACCTTATGCATTGAACTGGTCCAATCCTCTTCTTAGGTTCTTCAATGACTATTTTGCGATGTAGCAAATATTTCAGGTTGTAAATCTTGTGAACTCCTTTTGATTTTTCTTCTTCTGGCTCTAGTTCCAGATGGAACATTGGTTGAGGTATCTTTTCTCGGTTTACTATATTACCAATTGATTTAACATGGAAACCTTCCGCAGCAAGTGCAGCTTGAATGTCGCTAACATCTACACAGCTTTCAATCCCTTTTAACACAACAGTCAGCACTTTTTGACTTTTTAGTTGGTATGTGTAATATTTTTTACCAACTTCGTCAAGATGTTTAGCTGCGGCTCTGAAGCCATCGATTTCGAGTGTTTGGATCTTTGTTTCGTGTATATTACCTCTTTTGAGCGGAGCAATATAAAATTTAGAATCTGATAATGTTGCGATTTTATTAACCAGTTCATTATTAGATGCTTCCCTTAAATAAATTGGAGGCGGTTTCACAGTTTTAGATTTCGGCGCTGTGTTGTGGTCAACGATCTTTAAACTAGAGAAACGGTTGCCAAGAGGTATTTGGTTAACACCTAGTTCAGTCCGTGTCACTTTGCTCCTACCAGCAAATTGGGCAGATCTCGGACTACGTTTTCTTTTAGATTGAACAGTAATATACCTATCCAAACCGGTTTTCACTAATTTAATTTGACACTGGCCACGGTCACTAGAGTTCGTCGCACTGTGTTCATTACTAATGTTTTCGTTTAGCATTACTAAATTTGCTGATGAATTAATTTTTTCTTCGCTGTTTTGATTTTTATTTTTAAACAGCGGTATAGTTAATTCAGTCGACGAAGCAGTTTTAATCACTGGCATGAATGTTTTCTTTGGGCTGTGTTGAACTTTACCCACTTGGTTTACACTTGCACTTGCAATATTTACATTTTCTACATGAAACTGGTTCAAGTTTGTTGTAGATTGTGTTCGGCGTTCGATTTTCGAAGAAGTCTTTTTTGGGGAAAAAAGGCCCAACAGGTTTACATTATCACTTATTAAATATTTAAATTACAATTTTTTATATTAGTTTTTTGCACCGTGTGTATTTAATTGTAAAATCATTCACACAATTGAAAAAAAAAAAAAAAATATAACAACATAAAAAGCACTAACACTGCACTTTTCATTTATTTTATTTTATGTCTGAACCTCACGACAGTAAAATTAAACCTAGGGAGGGATATTTTAAGTACAATAGTTTGAGCGGTCTTTGAGAAAATTTCGTACTTATGATGTCGAGCGTACGGTATGTGGTTTTTAATCAATATGCACAATCCACGTTGCAACTCGAATGCTTGTTCGAACTGGCAGCGCTTGAAGTAGAATTCGTTCTCGTAGATGTTATGAGATACTTTTGTTTCCGTTTGCACTAATATGTCGGGTCTGCGTGATTTGAGATGTTGATGTACGCAATTTTTATTAGTCACGAGTCCACGGACATTGGCAAAATGGATGGTAAGGGTATCAATTGTATCTTTACGAGGATTATACCTCGCCCCGCGATCCGAAATGCCTCTTCGGGGATTTTTTAATCCTACTACTCGTGGTAAAAAAAACATTTTTGTACCCAAAAATGCGAAAAAAATTGAAATAATTAAAGCAAAACTACAAAATTAAAATAAACTAGCGCGGGCGAAATAATAATAATACATAAGTATTATTATAAGTCAACAATCCAACCATTTTAGTCGCCTCTTACGACCAGCAGTGGGTACTGTGGTGGAATTCTAAGCATTCTCCCGACCACAGAGGTAAAATCATTCGTGTCATCTATTCGTATTATTAGAAGCTAAAGCTTTTTATTTTCAAAAATTATAAAGAACCTGCAAATTTAACATCAACTTCAAAAGTAAATTAAAAGAAAAATTTCTTTAGATGATAACTCCAATGACCATCGTATTCCATGGGATAAAAAAGGGAACTTTAACTCTCAGAAGATGTAAAAATGCATTAAAAGCCTTATTTTAAAATCTAAACTATTTATAATAAATAGTCGAAAGCTATGAAACCTGAATATTTTTTTACCATTAAGTTGTTGTGGAGTAACAATCGTACTTGTTGTCAATATTAGTTTTAGCCCTTGGAATGATAGACGAACCACTTAATAACCGAATTCAATCGACTCTTTGACCCTTTTTAAGCTAGTCCGGAAACAATCGAATATGAGCAAATGCATAGGCTTAAACCACAATCTTAACTAGAAAAGTTGGTTCAGCTCAATATTTTATGTTTAAATTGATGCTATTAAACTTTTTTAATTAAAATCGACTATTGACTATTTTTATGTTTGCTTATAAAAGATATGGATAAGATTTTATTAAAATATTGGTATTTACGATTATTAAGGAAAAGCTTTTCTTTAATTCTCAATTGTTCCATTCTACATTCATTTTTGCGTGGAGATACAATTATCCGATAGTAAGACTGTCACAGTACCAACATATTTTAACGTTCTCAGTGGCTTCATACTGCATCTGCTCTAATTATAAACCAAAGCTTTTTTCTAAACTTTTCTTGGAACCTGCACCTCTAAGATCAACTTCAAAATAATATGAGAAGACAAATTTCGCGAAAATAAAATTGGCGAAAGTAAAAAAATATAAAATAAAATATGCAATAAAAGCTTTTTTTTAAACTTCAAACTATTTATAATAAATAGTTGAAAACTTGAATTTTTTACCACATATATATATTGTATATATATATAATATATATATATATATATATATATATATATATATATATATATATATATATATATATATATATATATATATATATATATATATATATATATATATCTATATATATATATATATATCTATATATATATATATATATATATATATATATATATATATATATATATATATATATATATATATATTATATATATATATATATATATATATATATATATATATATATATATATATATATATATATATATATATATATATATATATATATATATATATATATATATATATGAAGTGGTTTAAGATGTTGACAAGTGATGATCGTACTTGTTGACAGTATCAACTTAATTGTTTTCAGCCATTGAAATAGTAGATGCTACTAAACAGAAATAAGACAGAATTGCTTGCTTGAGTCTGTCACCTATAGCATTCTAAAACAAAGCTAAACTGAAATTGGTTTCAAAATAAACGCCATAGAAAAGGAGGTGTTATAAAGCTTCATCCTCAAATATCATTAATTCTGAAATAATGGTACTAATTCATAGCGGATGTTTTGAATATATATCGCCTCTTTCATTGTTTTTGACCTCTCAGAACTGGTGACCATCTTGAAATAATACCGTTAAATGGTTAATCCGTTAATCAATCCCAACATTATTACGTGCCACAATTCAATTCCATTTTGTTATACAATTGTCACACCATTAGATGTTTATTGCTAAAAGCTCACTCCCAAAATTCTATTAAATCCTTATTTCGTCTCGAGCTTTATCACAAAATAAAACTTTTTTCCATTAGCAACGTTCGTTTTAAAAAATTCAATATATTTTTCAATCAACTTATATACATTCTATATAACAACCAGTGTAATAGTTATATAAATTACGAAAACTTTTAGTGTTGGCGCTGTTGCAGAAAACAACAATTCCTGCTACATACACAAATAAACAAATTAAACTTTTTCACTATATATAGATCTAAACCAGAGATTATTCGGTGGAAGGCGATAAGTTTGAAGAGTCCATACTTTATGTAATGTTTAAAATGTGAGCTTAATAATACTGTTGGGAGATGAAAGTGTCTCTAGATAAACACTTATATTTCTTACAGTATTACATTTTTGATAAATAATTTTTCACCCGCAAACCATAAATGACACAATCATACATAATTATACATAAATAAATAAACATAATAATCCAATTTGTTTGTAACATATTAATGTCTAACATATGTATATCGATATGTACTCAATATGTAGACATATGTGGGAGACAATAAATTAAGATGCCCAAGGCAATCATTATAAGCTCATCTGGATAATTTGTTTTTGCCATAACAAACACACATACATGTATTGTATATATGTATATGCTCGAATCACATAACGATAATAAAAAATGATAATTCTTGAAAATATGTCAATTTGTAATCATTCTTCCTTTGTCCAGTTTTTCTTTATGATAAGTAAATTGGTCATTATATGATTTTCTTGCAACAAAATGATAACACAAAATAAATGGTCATTTGTTAGGAAGACATAAGGAAATAAATGTCATTATAATTTACAAACAAAAAAACAAAATATGTATTTATGTAACGGCAAAGAACATAAAAATTGTCTTAGATTTCATGTTATATCGCATAAAAATTGGAAATAATATGTAATACGAGAGTATGACATTGTTACATATTTCACATGAATAGTTTTCATCATTTTTTTTTTCGAAATAAATTATGATTCCCGTATTGTTATGTTGAGGGGCTATAGTGGATGGTATTCATTCAACACTATGATATTCGATCGTTTATTTATAAGTATGTGGGCGGTGTGGGGATATTCTTATCTGAGATTTTTTTGTTTCGAAGAAATATAATATTATATCTGCAATTGAAAAGA
Source organism: Tipula lateralis (assembly GCA_963932295.1). Classification (NCBI taxonomy): domain Eukaryota; kingdom Metazoa; phylum Arthropoda; class Insecta; order Diptera; family Tipulidae; genus Tipula; species Tipula lateralis. The sequence continues at coordinate 11,378,167 of OZ010736.1, forward strand.
TTTTTGTTTTAAATATGTACAACCCTTTTATGTAATGGGTTTAAAATTCGAGGTACAACATAACATGGTCTGATTGCATTATTCTTGTAGATATTAGACAAACTGTAGACATAATAAACCCTGGAATTTAAATAATGTGAACCAACAAATGGAATGCAGTTAAAATGTCAACACACGTTCTCCATAAGTAGAGGAACACTGCAAGGTAGAGTTTCCTGCTTCTGTTAAATTTAGTCAATTATCCGGTTCTTCGTCCTGATGGGTTAGGTTAAAAGTTAGTTGTACATATATATATATATATATATATATATATATATATATATATATATATATATATATATATATATATATATATATATATATATATATATATATGTATATATATATATATGTATATATATATATATATATATATATATATATATATATATATATATATATATATATATATATATATGAATATATATATATATATATATATGAATATATATATATATATATATATGAATATATATATATATATATATATAGAAAGCGTAAAGCTTCAGTCTGAATTGGAACAGCGATAAATTAAAATCGGGAAAAGTGATAAAAAGTGAAATTGTGAAATAACAAAAACGTAACAGTGAAATAAAAGTACTGTAATAGTGAATAGTGGTGATTATTATTTAAAGTTATAGTGGAAAACAGGCAAGAGGTTTTAATTATTCATAATGCAGTGATCGAACCGAGGAGTGGTTTGAATCCCTACTGGGGGAAAACGTAACAATTAGTGACAGCGGTGGGATTGTGAATAAGGAGACATGAAGCTGCTGGAGTTGAAAGTGTCGGAGCTGAAGAACGATCTAATCGCACGGGGTTTCCCTACAGTGGGTAGGAAAGCAGAATTACAAGAGAGGCTACAGCAAGCATTGGTGGAACAGAACAACGATCCAGACCAGTACGAATTTAATACTGGAGTACCTAATGCAAAAGATCCAAATGCTGGAACCACCGTTGCCCCAGCAACTATAAATAAACCTACTCCAGCACCTACAAATATTGATATGGGTCAGTTAATGGCAGCGATACAACAAGTCATGGCAAATCAACCAAATTTGAAGCTACCCAGCCAAGAAAATTTGAAAACAGGCCAAGAAACTGTGCTAGAAAGGTTGGAAGAACAAGATAATCTTCAATGGCATTTAATATCTGAAGTGACTGAAAAGTTCCGCGAAATGTCCATCTATTTTAATGCCAAATTGAATACAGTTAAATGTGAAATGAACGAAAAATTTGAAGCGACTGATGAAATGATTTTGAAACTTGAAAAAGAGATTAAAGACATTACAAATAATGGCGATGATACTCAAATCCTGAAACCAGTCAGTGGAATGAAATTAAAACCCCCGACATTCGACGGAACAATGTCGTTCAACATTTTCAAATTACAATTTGAAACGACAGCATTAAGAAATAATTGGTGTAGGGAAGACCAGGTCGCAGTTCTCATAGTGACGTTAAAGGGCGGTGCGGCAGATATGTTGCAGATCGTTTCAAAATCCGAACGCGGGGAATATGATAGAATCATGCTTGCCTTTGAATGAAAATATAGTGCTGATCATAAGCGAGAGCTATATAGGATGGGGCGAATCGGTGAAACACTACAGGAGCTTGCAGCGGACATAGAGCGGTTGGTGCATCTCACCCGATTTAAATGGCGCCCGAATACACGGAAAGAATAAAAATTGATGTGTTTTCTGATAGTATTCGTGACTTAGAAACAAGACGAGTGGTTGTGTTAGCATCGAAAACAACATTTGTGGAGACCATCGCTTGTGCGTTAACAATCGAGACTGTAAACAAGATGATAATACCAGAGGTAAAAATACGACGAGTCGGATTAGAACCAGGGAATTAAAACTTATCGAATTACAACAAAACAGGAAATGATTGGCTACCAATAAAGTTTCGGTCTGGAAAAGGTAAAATTAGATGTGGGATATGTGACAAACCTGGTAATATTTCAATGGATTGTTGGGAAATAAAACGTTAGCGGTCAATGATTCCATCATCATTTTACTGGAGGAAAACGGAAGATTGCAAGGGATCAGAAGAGAAGGAGCATCCTGTAATATCGCAAACAATAAAGAAGGTCGATAAAGAAAGACAGCTAACTTCTTCAACAAAATCCGGCATGACAGCCATCCTCGTTTGACAAGAGGTGGTGGCTTAACATTAGATGGAGAAATTAATGGAAGAGCCTGTATGATAACACTGGATACAGGAGCAATGCGGACGATTTGTGAGGGCTGATTGAATAGAAAATGAACTTCAGCCAATTGGAGGATTCAAACAGCAACCGGCGAAAGTGCAGAAATCAAGGGACAGAAGGTAATGGCCATACGAATTGGTAACAGGGACTTCTGTCATGAAGTTTTGGTGACTTATATTGTCGATGAGGTGATTTTGGGAGTAGACTTCATGAAGAAGAACCAATTCGTGTTGGACATAGGGCGTGCTACATTAAACTGTGGAGGTTTTAAGCTACAACTGCAGTTAAATCTCAGTGAGCCAATCGTTCGAAGAATTATTGTGAGACATTCAACAGTAATTCACGGTGAAATGGAAGATAAGATTACTATAGACACGTTGGGAGTTGTGAAACTCAATAAAGAAGAGCAGCCAGTAAAAAGGATAAGACTACCAAATAATGGGTTGAAACTTCGATATGAAATGCGAGGCCTGAAATCTAAGAAAGAGCAGTCAGTCTGGCTTCACAACTTACAACGGAAGAGAGGCCTTTCACCAAAACTGCAACCTGGCTGGGAAGGAGCATACACGGTGATAACAAAAATCAATGTTATAATCTACCGGATACAGACGGGCATCCGAGGTAAACCAAAGGTTGTTCATCTCGAAAGGTTGGCTCTCTATAGAGGAAGAGAATTGGATCCTATTCGGGACACACAGGTTTGGATAGAGGGTAGTTTTATGGACATGGGTGACATCTCTGATTGAATAGAAGTACTAAATGCTTGTAATTGGAAATCAGCATGAATCGCAGTATACAGGCGAAATAATGATTTTAATTATTCACAATCCAGTGATCGAACCGAGGAGTGGTTTGAATCCGTACTAGGGGAAAACGTAACAATATATATATATATATATATATATATATATATATATATATATATATTTATATATATATATATATATATATATATATATATATATATATATATATATATATATATATATATATATATATATATATATATATATATTTATATATATAATGGACAATGATGGAGGTTCAGAAGACTGACACTTTTTACATGGTTACTTAGAATCACCTAACCAAGCTCTGGTGGGCACTCATTTATCCTACTGAACAGGAGTTCCTCTACATATATTATAATAACATCAATTAAATAATATTCCACCATTTTTTTTGGGCTGAAATCATACAGAAAGATTAAATGTGGATGATTTTTAGATATCGAAGGGAGAATTCGTCACAAAAGCTCCATAAAAATAAAGTAGCAGCTATGAACGTTTGAGGTATCCATTAGGAATTTACGAATAGTTACGCTTTCAATAAAACGCTTGAAATCGATGTAGAAGATCAGTTCAACATCGACATAATCGTTATAGGTGCCAGTTAATTTGCTCACCAGGGCACTACATTAGCGACTTATCAAATTTCGATATGCCACTCATATCATCGTGTAAGATCTTGCTTGAAAAGAAAACTTCTAAAGAAGAAATCTGTGAAGTGTAGAGAAACCCATGGCAGCTCAACGCATAGAAACTTGAGAAAAATGACCAAACCCGTTCGATCAGTCAAGATGCCAACATCTGGTATTGATTTGGTGGCATCAGGTAAAAAATGTCGAGGAAATTGTTACGGGTAACTATCTTATGGTAAAGATAAAAATGTGGACAGGAGAAGATGGTTCAGTTCCAATATAACATATTTTACCATAAATTATGATTCGCTATAAACATCCTTTTATATATGACAAAAATACAAAACACTTTGAGATGGTTGACATTGGGAGCAATATGAAGCCAAAAGTATTTTTTAACTCGTGGACTAGTAAGATACAAGCGTGTTGGTGGTTGGTTTTAAGCAAAGATATAAATAGGTATCTAAGATGCTGGCTCATTCAGATATCTCATTCACTAAATTGAGCAAGTTTGTTTAATGGGTATCCCAACAGGTCACGTATCATAAGCTCAATGATCTGGACTTTAGAGATGACATATACTTGCCCTCACACAAACACGCAGCAGAAAATACAACAACTCAACTATCGGATCTATAAGTTATAGCTCACGAAGTAGGTCTCAAGATAAACACCACCCCCAAACCCCGAATTACACATCAAAAATGTACAAATTGAAAACAAAAGCTACCAAGGGCTTTTTGGCAAAAAAGCCAAAACAGTTGAGACAGAGGAAGACTGACTTACATCCACATGTTTCATAAAGTCTAGAATTCTTCTGACCAGCCACAAATGATATGGACGAGTACAATGCTATCTGAAGTGAAACAACTTGCAGAGATCGTTTCAATCGATACACAAACGAAAAAGCTCCAATAAATTGAAAAACTAAATTACTCTTTCCATCTTTTTGAATATTCAAGCTAAACATCTCTTGCACTATTTGAGCACCATCTTTTTGACCAGCATCTTTTTGACTATTCGTTTTTCAAGCTAAACTTTAGTTTCAATAATATGGAAGCTATGAATTGGTTGAGGTATCTGCTAGGAATAACCTTGAAACACCTCAATCATAGTTTCTTAAGTCAAAGATAGAGTAGAATTGTATCTCATCTATAAACGATATGGAAGATCAACAGTATAACAATGGTTGAGAAACCTGGGAGTTCTGCGAATGTAGGATACACCAATGGCAACTCGAAGTTTAAAAATTATACAAAACTGATCGATTAGTCAAGATCCGGAAAACTAATTTTGATTAGTGACATCGAATTAAAAGGTCATATAGGAATTCTTATGAGATACTATCTCATATGGACAGAGCACATATGAGATAGGACGAGGGATCGGGACCAACACAGAAAAAAATGTAAATAGGAAATCTAAAAACGATACCTGTAAAGAAAAGATGCGTACTAACATCAGTGTCACATCTCTTAAACTCATTGATCTGGAATATGCAGATGACACTTTTTCTGTCCTCACACAAACATAAAGCAGAAAATACAAAAGCTATCAGATCCAACCCGGTCTTAAAAACCAAGATAGTGTGACTCAAATATAACCACAACGATACCGAATCTGTATACCTTGGCTGCACAGCTAAGGCATAAAATTCTGGCCTAACTCTATAGAACTGCATTGAACTGCATAGAAAACAAATCAACATCATATAGAAACCAAAATTAAGAGTCGAAAAATCGGAGATGGTTTGGCCATACACTGAGAAAATTACCAAGTGATGTAACGAGGATGTCTTTACATGGAGGAGATCACTGCCAGCTTAAGTGAAATAACCCAGGTGTTTCATTTAAGCTGGCAATAATCTCCTCCATGTCCCCCTCTATTCGATTCGGGGCAAGATGCAAAAAGGGATTTTTCACCATCGATCGTTTGGGCGTTGCGATCGATGATGTGAATGAAGACATTGTCTTGTTAAGAATCCATGGGCCTACCCATCTTCCATGTCAGAACTATAGGCTGAGATGGAGGTAGGTATGCAATTAGCAGATGGTTCTAAGAAAATCGGAACTATAGCCGTACATAAAGTGGTATCACAACGGACCATCGCACGTCTAAGTGTGCGGTAGCAGTCACCCAACAAAAAAAAATGGAACTTCTTGATAAATTGTTGGAAGAGGGGAAAGGTTGTAGGTCTTCCAACAGAGTAACATAGTCCAGCCTACTAAACGCCCCATGCCCCTAAATCGGACGGAGAAACTAAACCAAACTATCAACCAAATATTGTAACTATAACGACATACTCGTTGCAAGTTTAACCAACAGCAACTGTACAACTTAGTTGCGACAAACTACGTTCTCCAACTTATATACATATTTTCGAGATAAAGTTAAAGCTTTAGCTATACAACAACTTCATGTTATATCAAATATTTTCCAAACTTTTTTGTTCCAAATGTTCATGCATTTGAATGCAACACACACATTTATAGTACAAAAGCAACTTTTGTATATTTTTTTTTTGTGTTTTGGACTTGCCATTTCAGAACACAAAGTTAAGATTTAAAAGAAAATTTTAAAAGTTCTTCATGTATTTTGTACACAATACTTGTATAAAATCGGTACAAAAACCAAATGTTGTGAAAATTAAATTTTTAATTAGAAAATTATTAAAATTGCTTGTTGTTGCTGTAATGAAGCTTTTCGAATATTAAGTTTGATAAAATTGAGAAAATAATGCTTGCGTTGAGTACATAACAGCTTTTCGTGTCAATTTATGTTAATTTAACTGTCGCATCGTATGAACTTATAATTTAAAGCTTTTTCGTAAACAATCTAATAAATAACAAGCATAAGTACATAAAAAAAATAATACAACTTTAAAGTTTATTTCGAAATATGTATAAAAATAATAACACATATATTATTAATAATAAATTTTAGTTTTTAAAAATTTTCATTTTTGGTTGGAAAATTCGTTTTTCTGTTTTTCGTTATATTTTAGATTACAACGTGAAAGTCGAAAAACAAAGTCATAAAATTATTATTTTTTTGGTTGAATTAGACGGTAGGTCGGGAAAAATTATCTATACACAGTATATATCGCGTTCATATAAGCGAACACTGTTTTTAGACCGACCTACGATAAAAATACTGTTTTGTTTTCGCTGCTCGAGATGGTGGATGGTGTAGCGTATAGTTTATAACTATATATAAGTTACATGAACAAAAAAAAAAAAAATTGAAGAAATTTATGATATTTTCTAAACGCAGAGTCAACATTAAAACATATGTATGGATATGTATAAACTGTAATGATGTTAACTTATATTTCTTGATTAGCTTAATCCACTTTATTTTTAAAATTGGAGAAAGAAAACAGTTTAATGGGGAAAATAAGAAATATGATTGGAAACGTAACTTCTTATCATAGCATCTTATATGGAGACATAAACAGGGTGTGTATTCCGCGGTATGAATATTACGAGTATACCTTTATTCCATCACAATGATCGTTTGGTTGGAATAGAAATTTTATACTTGCTCTGGTTATGTACCATGGTTTGTGTCACAGTTTTTGATTCAATTGTCGTATAGATAAAGTGAAGCTTTTTGTATAAGCTTTTGTCTGGTCTAGTAGTAGAATATAGCTTTGAGTAGCCGAGAATCTCGTAATATACACATTGAAATCTCAGCAATTGTATAATACGGCCAAATGGTTAAGACATGTACGCTTTTGTGTGTTTTAGTGGATTTATGGAATTTGTCATGACTGGGAGGCTGGTATGAAATTATCCGTTTTCGGATTTTTTCCAATACCGAAAATACGATCCGTTGTGAGTTTTTCTATTATGAAATTATTTGATCGATTTTTTCAAATATTGCGTTGGTTGTGTGAATCTAGGGAACTTTTATGAAAAATTCGTTACCGGATCTGAAAGCGTCATTCCGAAACTTAAAAGACAAAACGAGATCGAATTTTTCGTCAATTTTTTCGAAAATCGAATGTCAAAATCGGAGTGCTATCAAGTCAATTACAAAACACATTATTGCTACCTTCCTACTTACTTTTGACAAATTCGATCAAACCATTTCATAACAACAAAATTTGAGGCGGATTGGATTTTTGATATCGGAAGAAATTCGATATCGGTTTATTTCATAATGCCTCCCTTTATCGATCATTTGAAGGTTTTAATTCTGATCTAAATAGTAATCAGGTTTGATTGCACTCATGCTAAACATTTGAAGATATGTTCGTCGCTACACATTCTAGTTTACTTGTCATGTTCTAGCAATCATATCAGTTATTTCATTACAATCAATATTCCGATGAGCAGGTACCCATTGAAGAGCAACCTGCCTACAAAAGGATAGAACGCTTCATATACCTGGTCTAGGTCCACATTATCATCTCTGCTTGCTTCCTGTTTTGATTCTACCAATTGGTACCCTCAATTCGATTTTCACTCACACTGACATTGGACATTATACCTTTTCACTCTCTCTGGATTGGTTTTTCTCTGTCCTTCGGTTTTTCTGTATCGGTTTTTCATTTCCTTGCTTAATCGTCCAATTTTATTAATAAGATTTTGAGGTAAGGTTTTCAGATCAGTGTTTTCAGAGTTTATTTACATCTCAAGCTTTAGGTGTGTTTTTAAGCTCTCCCACTTTATACGATCTATCCATAATTTCCTTCATCTTTTTATTCTATGCACCATTCGGGCCGTTTTTTACAATGTAATGCAATCACCCAATTCAGAGTATAGAGTGTGTATTGGGTTGAATATATTACACCCAATACTACTCTCGAACAAACATTCTCTTCTCTCATTAACTGACTAAACGAACCTTTTGTTCCATCTATAAACACGCTCATTGATTGGTTGGAATGAAGGGCCAAGCACTACAGATTTTTACATAAAAAATAGCCAATCTGCAGTCTCCAAACCGGAATACCTATCAGCTCTCCTCCTTATGTCCAAACTCGAACAATCAAAATACCCAAATATTTATACTCGTTCACCTGTTCTGAATTTACTAAATCCAATATCAAAATATACAGAAAACCAAAGATATAAACCATTATCGCATTTTTTTTAAATAAGAAAATCTGTTAATATTTAATTACCAGAAAAAAATCTGAATAAGATATTAATCAGCAGCATAATATTTTGTCATATAATCGTACCTAGGTCAAGCTACTTTACCCCGAGGTGATTTTAGGTAGACAGTACACTAGCCAACCTCATGTTATAGTCAGACCTGGCTCAACATCTCTAGGATTGGCCGATAATGGCCACCCAATTTTGAGTCAAATTTATGTCCATATACTCTACAAGAAAAAATTCTTACAATAATACCTTGGTCAAGCGACTTTAGCACGAGGTGGTTTTAGGAACACAATACACTAGCCAACCTCATGTTATAGTCAGACCTGGATCAACATCTCTAGGATTGGCCGATAATGGCCATCCAATTTCGAGTCAAATTTATGTCAATATACTCTACAAGAAAAAATTCTTAAAAAAATACCTTGGTCAAGCGGCTTTAGCACGAGGTGGGTTTAGGAACACAATACACTAGCAAACCTCATGTTATAGTCAGACCAGAATCAACATCTCTAGGATTGGCCGATAATGGCCACCCAATTTTGAGTCAAATTTATGTCAATATACTCTACAAGAAAATATTCTTACAAAAATACCTTGGTCAAGCGACTTTAGCACGAGGTGGTTTTAGGAACACACTACACTAGCCAACCTTATGTTATAGTCAGACCAGAATCAACATCTCTAGGATTGGCCGATAATGGCCACCCAATTTCGAGTCAAATTTATGTCCATATACTCTACAAGAAAAAATTCTTACAAAAATACCTTGGTCAAGCGGCTTTAGCACGAGGTGGTTTTCGGTAGACACTATACTAGCCAACCTCATGTTATAGTCAGACCTGGATCAACATCTCTAGGATTGGCCGATAGTGGTCACCCAATTTCGAGTCAAATTTATGTCAATATTTGACTCGAAATATGGTGGCCATTATTGGCCAATCCTAGAGATGTTGATCCAGGTCTAACTATAACATGAGGTTGTCTAGTGTATTGTCTACCTTAAACCACCTCGTGCTAAAGTAGCTTGACCAAGGTATTTTTTCAAGAATTTTTATCTTGTTGAGTATATTGACATAAATTTTACTTGGAATTGGATGGCCATTATCGGCCAATCCTAGAGATGTTGATCCAGGTTTGACTATAACATGAAGTTGTCTAGTGTATTGTCTACATAAAACCATCTCATGCTTAAGTCGTTTGACCAAGGTATTTTTTTAAGAATTTTTTCTTGTAGAGTATATTGACATACATTTTATTCGGAATAGGATGGCCATTATTGGCCAATCCTAGAGATGTTCATCCAGGTTTGACTACAACATGAGGTTCTCTAGTGTATTGTCTACATAAAACCACCTCGTGCTTAAGTCGCTTGACCAAGGTATGGTTTTAAGAAGTTTTTTCTTTTTAAGTATAGTGACATAAATTTCACTCGAACTTTCATGGCCATTATCGGCCAATTCTAGACATGTTGATCCAAGTCTGACTAGTACATAAGGTTGACTAGTGTATTTTCTACCTAAAACCTTCTCGTGCTAAAGTCGTTTGACCAAGGTATTTTTTAAATAAATATTTTCGTGTTAAGTATATTGCCATAAATTTGACTCGAAATTGGATGGCCATTTTTGGTCAATTGTAGGTTGGGTAATCTTTTTCTGATTATTACATAATTTAGACTAATATATTTTTTACCTTAAACTTCCTCTTTTTTGTGTGACTTCGGGGTATGGTTCTTAATTACTTATATATATTAAAATACATAAGTCGAAAAAAATAACACTCAAGTGTTTAAATTTGTACTAAAAATTCTTATGGGAAAGTACTTGTTTTCCAATGGGAATTGTATTTAACAGTGTGATACCTACACATTTAAGAAATCTGGGATCTGTGACATACTTCACATCCGTAGACTGAACAATATTCTACCTTCTATAAAGAAAAACTGACAAATCATAATCAATGAGATTTTCAATCCAGATCAAAGTTTATGTGGAAACACTTTTCCAGATCAAAATCTGGATTGAAAATCCCATTGATTATGATTTGTCAGTTTTTCTTTATTAAAGGTAGAATTTTGTTCGATCTTGAGTACTTTATTCCCGATTTCAAATAATTACACAATTTTCTGGGATGATTTTGAAATTTCGATTTTGAAATTCTGATTTTGATATTGAAATTCTGGGATGCGATGAAATTTGTATTACCTGATGAACATTTTACTTTTTTCTGGGATGAGATCCTGAGATAACTTCACACACTTAATTTGTAGCTAGACGCACGAAGCCACCGACACTAATTGAGCACACTGATGGAATCCCAAATGTGTGTCTGTCTCACTATTCTAGTAATTCCTCGGGATTAGGGAATAGGGAATGATTTTGTACTTTTTGTGATTTTGTATTTTTTTGCCTGGCGTTCTGAGGTTAAAAGCTAGTATTAAATTGAATAATTTTCTCTACCAAATAATTGTAAATTATTTGCAATAATTTTCGTCAGTAGGTCGGAAAAATATATTTGAATAGAAATTACATATAAAATTTTTCCCCAATTCCATATTCCCGCAGGGAACTTCCAGAATAGTACCACTGGACGAATGCGTCTCTGGTCTGAAAGCGACAGCAATTAATAACTACATATTTTGAAGCATTTTTTTTAATGGGTTGACGGTTTTGACTCAATATACAGATTACATATTTTGCTCTTTTTAAGAACACGTACGATTTTTTGTAGATTTTTCTATGTCAGGAAATTGAGATAAAGTCCAAAAAAGTCAAGAACTATTCGTTGGACGAACTATCGATGCATGGGTCTTGGGTATGTTGTGTATACGCTTAATTGAGGCGCGTTATATTACCTTTCCTTGAGTTGGAGAATCTGGACAAAATTTTGACAAAACTTGGAAAATGGAAAATGCAAAGAAAATAAATAGATTTTTATCTTATTGAATTCACAAAATTGGAAAATTTAAGTAACAATTGGAAAATTTAAAGAAAATGAATAATATTAAAATGTTATTGTAAAGTAAATTAATAGTTTTTCATCTTAGTCAATTCTTAGTATCGTTTCGAAATTTAAAAAAAAAATCCGGAGCCCACAGTCTCAACCGGCAACAAACCCGCTCACCAAATCCGAGAGCCTCACACATTGGAAATGTAAGTTTTCCGGATCAAAGCAATATTGAATCACTTTTGCGATGTCGCGCACCTTCCCCGAAAGAAAGGAGGCGGGTCGTATGACTGTGAGACAGTCATATCGACTGGCCTCAAGGGGTGTAGGTGGCGCGACATCGCTAAGTGTTTCAACATTGCTTATCTCTGAAATACTACATAACTTAATGGAGACTTAGTGATACGTGAATATTAACCTGCTAAGACTATAGACTATTTTTACGGTAAACCTTACCAACCGGTTTCATTGTTCCTAACTAGTCACCTATTCAGTTTCGAACCTATGTTGTTTGTCATGTCATGTCGTCTTATCCCACTCTACTATTATTCTACATGCACAATCAAGTTGAATACACAATACTATATTATTTCAAAAGTATACGTTTTAAACGCATATATATATTTTATTACCCATAATGTAAATGGCTTGGTTGGTAGCATGTCGGCTCAATATGCTATGGTTCCTGAGTTCGAACCCCCCCAAGTAAACTATTTTATTTTTTCAGTTTTTTTTTCTTCGAAAATTTGAAAATTATAAAATATATAATCTTGACGAAATTTTGACAAAACTTATAGAGGTCCAATCGGAAAATTTGCTTAAATCATTTAACCTTTAAATAAGATTTCAGATAAAGTAAATGTTAGATATCATCATTTAATAACTTTTTAAACTTTATTTTGAAAACTAATCAGAATTGCTAATCAGTGGAGTGGACAGTAAACTGGCTCCCTTCGTTTTTTGACATCATAGCCATTTACTATATTTTTCAATAGTGCTTTTTTTTCAGTAGTGCTAGAATACTTGTCCTGATTATCAATAGCTATTTGTTATAAAGCTCTAGTTGCTAAAAATGGTGCTGATGCTAGACCATATGTCACAGTAAGAAGTCGATAGTGACGTATAGGTTCTGAAGGAAGATTGCGCCATACTATTTTTTGATATTCTGTGTCAGCATCGTTAATTTGAACTTGGCGGTACATTTTTTCCACGTCCGCCGAAAACACGATACTGTGTTCTCGAAACCTCAGCAATATAGAGTAAAGTGTTGAGTGTGTTGTGGGACCAATGGCTAAACAATCGTTCAGTGAAAATCCTGATGAGCTTTTTGCAGAGCCGTCGAACACGACCCTTAATTTTGTCGTGGTGCTTGTGGATCGTAGCACTCCATGATGAGGTAAATAAAATCCTGAGTCTTTTACATCGCTTTGTAGAATTTCTTGCATATGGTTGAGCTGGTAGTATTCAAGCATGAACTTCTGATACTCATTCATAAAGTTGGTATCACGAGCAAATCGACGTTCCATGCTTCGTAATCGTTGAATGGCATTCCCCATTGAGTTACCGACACAATCAGGTGATTTTTTGAATGGTAGCTTCACTATGAATCTGCCATCTTTCGTGTGTTGCAGTGATGTTGTAAACTTGTCTTCGCATAGTTGTTCTTCTGGAGATAGATGGTCGATGCGAGACGATACTAACTCCAATTCCCAAAATCTTCGTAATGTGTTATCAATGTGGACAAGGGGATGGTTGATATTTGCTGTCATAATTGAAATTGCATTATCAGTGGATGATGTTCCAGTTTTACCTGAAGCAATCCAACCGAATTTGGTTTTTTGAAAAATAAGTCCGTGCTGATTTGATTGAATTTGGCCATTTTCTAAAAGACCAAAGAAATGGTCGGCTCCAATCAAGATGTCAATGTGGCTAGACACATGAAAATTTGGATCTGCCAACTTAATTCCCTTGGAAGAGTCAGTATGCCACTGATCACAGCTTTGAGGCGGTAGTTTAATAGCAATCCTTGGCAGGACTAGTGCTTCCATCAAAAATTCCTTATTTCCATCTGTCTTCACCTTAAATTTAACAATTCCCTTTGTACAACCGACCCTTGATTCGCCGATTCCACAGACAGATAAACGAGCATTTTCCCTTTTAAGATGAAGTTTTTGTGTACATGCTTCTGTGATAAAACTCACTTGAGAGCCCGAGTCCAATAGTGCACGACAGATGATTGTATGCCCAGAGAAATTGGAAATATTTATTAGTGCTGTTGGTAAAATAGTTTGTGATGATTTGCTTTGCGAACAACCTGATAACTGCGTCTCTTCTTGAATACTGGACTTGGATGGTTCGACTGCATTCTCGTAGTTTTTGTTCTCATGGAGCAAACTGTGATGTTTTAATTGGCAATGCATGCATCGACGGCGTGATGTGCAATTATATATAGAGTGTTTAAGACTTAAACAATTGAAACATCTTTGATTGATTTTTGCCCATTCTCTTCGACCGGTAACGTCCATCTTGTTGAAATCTTGACATTGAAATAAAGAGTGTTGTCCCTTGCAACAAGCACAATCGAAAGGTACATTGTTTCTATATACTACTCACAAAATTCACTATCTGGGTAAGTCTTCCCTTGTTTGCAGCACGTTGCTTTTTAAGAGATGCTAATTCTTGATTCATGTTAACACTGATAAACTTAAGTCTTCTTTAGTATATTCACTTTAATCTCTTTCACTATCACTCAATGAACTGGAAGTTATTTGGTTTATATTTAATAAGCAATAAGTTACTTAACCTTTGAGAACACGAGGTCTTCAGAATTGTGATGAAGTGGTTCTGTTTGTTAGCGAGCGTTGATCCAAAATGGCGGATTGCTGTTTAGAGATGAATTTATTTTCCGGATACCAACGTGATTAGCAAATGAATGAACTGATTGAATTGCTCAAAAGGCGAGCTTTGTTGTGGTTTTGATGATGATGCTGATGCTGATGCTAATATCCGCCTCGTGATAAAGTCGCTTGACCAAGGTAGTTTTGTAAGAATTTTTTCTTGTAGAGTATATTGACATAAATTTTACTCGGAATTGGATGGCCATTATCGGCCAATCCTAGAAATGTTGATCAAGGTCTGACTTTAACATGAGGTTGTCTAGTGTATTGTGTTCCTAAAATCACCTCGTGCTAAAATCGTTTAACCAAGGTATTTTTAAAAAAAAAATTTTCTTTTTAAGTATAGTGACATAAATTTCACTCGAATTTCCATGGCCATTATCGGCCAATTCTAGAGATGTTGATCAAGGTCTGACTATAACATGAGGTCGTCTATTGTATTGGCTACATAAAACCTTCTCGTGCCAAAGTCGCTTGACCAAGGCATTTTTTTAAGAATTTTTTCTTGTAGAGTATATGGACATAAATTTGACTCGAAATTGGATGGCCATTGTTGATCAATTTTAGGTTTGGTAATCTTTTTCTGACTATTACATAATATAGACCAATATATTTTCTACCTTAAATCATCTCTTTTTTGTGTGACTTCGGCGTATGGTTTTTAATTACTTATATCAAAATACATAAGTCGAAAAAATAACACTCAAGTGTTTTAATTTGTACTAAAAATTCTTATAGGAAAGTACTTATTTTCCAATGGGAATTGTATTTAACAGTGTGATACATACACATTCAAAAAATCTGGGATCTGTGACATACTTCACATCCGTTGTCAATCTCCCTATTATTTACTCTAAAACTTATCATTGCACCTTAAATTCACCTTTAAATTCAAGCTTATCCAATAACCAATGACCTGTGTCACTCCAGTGACATTCCCTGCAGCCTGATCACTGTTACGGCCCTTTTCGATAACCACAAAATCGTCCGCAAATTGCTGAACAACTTTGTCCACCCCTTTACTCCGATGATCACCAGATTGAAGAACAGAGGAGTTATTTTACTTACTTGTGGAAGATTTTTGATTTAAAAACTTATGTCTTACGTATATAGACAACAAGTGGATTTTTGTTAGGGAGGCATGTGGTTAGATCATTTAGGTGATTAATCTGACATAGTGATTAGGTACAGATCCTTTATCAGATTATATCTTAGTTACTGTAAAAAGAGTCGTTCGGGACTGTCATCACCTAGCACACCTAGCACATGTACACATGACAGTTTGGTTAATATCATACTCAGTTGGCTTACACAATCAACCATCGACTGGTTGGGTGTCCAACACAATCTTTTTCCAGTAAAACTTCACTGTATTGCGAAGTATAAGGCAATGTAATACATCGTTTTCACTTTTAGGCTATCAATTTGCTATATGAGCAACGAGAACCAGTCAATTATGTATTGTTGAGACCAACAACAGTCACCAGCCCTGTACCCAACTTCAATTCAGTCAAATAAGATAATATAAAGCTTACAGAAGTACTCTCTTTCTGGAGCATGGAAAAGGCCAGCAGTAGTACATATTTTATTACGATCAGATGAATAAAAATTGCCTGGTGGTTACAACTCCCTTAACCCTTAAGCTCATTTAATTACCAGTAATCGTGAAAACTCTATGCCTTGGAATTGTGGGAATTATTTTTGACCTCTGGTTTGAGTTTTGATAATTTTTTCAGTTTAATAGGTAAAGAATTTGGCGTCATTAATACTTGGCTCTGATAATTGTTTTGTTGATTCGAATAGGAATTGATAATTGTTTCCTAATGATCCAGAGTACATTACCAAGCAAGTTTCGGTTTACGATTCCAACCACCATAATTCAACAACTTATTTAGCAGAATAATTTTAAACATTCGATTATTTTCAGTTCATGTCCCATTTCAAACATCATTCCAGGTCAACATTTATTTTCCAGCAGAATTTTTTTTTGGTTAAAAGTGGAAACCATACCGTGCTGCTTAAACAGCACAACATATTTGTACGTATCGTGTTTTAAAAATACAAATCACGTATCATTTTCATATATATATAAATTTAAAAACAAATATTTCATGAATTTTATGAAATGGAGGACTCTATGTATAACATAATTTTTTTTGCAAATAATGAATTTGTAATATAATAAAATATTATACCACCAATATAGTCGTATACCCAACTCATTGTAAACATGTCCCATCAAACAAGTGTCACACAACATAATATAATATAATCCACCAACCACATCGAAGTATTAAATGTTGAGAGCTTTTTTATTTATTTTTTGGTGTGTGGTTGTTGTTGGTATTGGTGCGGATCGAAAATTCTAAATCCAGACCAATAATACGTGGATACAATGTTTAATTATTTTCCCAAAGCAAGAAAAAAAAAGTGGAAAATCATCCTAAATTGATAATCAAAATGATAATAACTAACCAAAAAACTTGTCAAGAACGGAGAGTAGAAAAAAAACCAAGTACGGAAAACCGAAGACGAAAAGAAAATACAAAATACCGAATTCGAAAGACATAACAAAAAAAAAACTGATTCTGATAAGGGTCACAAAAGTTCAACGGAAAAATAAAATTGTTTTTCGAAGTTTTTCTTTTTCCAATGTTTTTTTTTGTGTATTTCATAAACAAACGAAAATACAAGAAACAGAATTTTCTTCCTCGACGCCAGCTCATGCATACAGAATTAAAAATTTAACAAGCAAAACTTGACCGAACTACAAAATTTTTTGGTTTTGCGTTGACTATTTCCCTCTTCTCGCATATACACAAAAATGTATAAATGGAAAATGTGGAAAAACTTTGTTATATTCTATGAATTGGTTAACATATAATATGGAAAATCTGTAAATTTTGAAACCATTTTACATTTAAATTAGTTGAAGTATGTACATAGGTGCTAAAATATTGCTACTCATCGTTGAAAAGTGCCCTCGAGTTATTTCACCAAAATTATTTTAATATTCTCACAAAGAATACCAACTTTGGGAAAACTTTACAAAAAACAATCGAAAATATATATTTAATTAGATGATTCGTAGAAAACCAATTTTGAGAAAGCTTTTTTGTGGCTGGAGACGTAAATAGTAAATATTTATATATACTCGGAAAACTGTTTGTTCTAATCAAAATGATTAGAAAACCTCTACAAAATGTTTCTGAATGTTACTAATTGAAATTAAATAATTAATTAATTTTCTTTCTTAGACTTAAGTGTGGCTTAAAATATTTTAATTTAAACAATTATGATGGAAGGGAATAGACGGAATATATTTTGATTTTCTCTATCTATAATATATATATATATATATATATATATATATATATATATATATATATATATATATATATATATATATATATATGTATATATATATATATATATATATATATATATATATATATATATATAATAATATATATGTGTATATATATATATATATATATATATATATATATATATATATATATATATATGTGTATATATATATATATATAATAAATATATATATATATATAATATATATATATATATATATATATATATATATATACACATATATATATATATATATATATATATATATATATATATATATATATATATATATATATATATATATATATATATATATATATATATATATATATATATATATATATACTAGCTATATATATACTACGCAGAGCGACGCCTCCAGAGACATTTTATAAAAACTTCGTTTTGCCATATACATTATTTCTAGGGATTGTTTAGGTAGAAAAAATAGCTAACTTATTGAAAGTGTGTGAGGATTCGGTATATGAGTGGAAAAGGCATGGAGCTCTGTCGACAATAACGGAATATGTAGTCCACATTTTTTGCTGCTTTAATTGCTCTTTTTGCTCAGCCACTCATGATTTGTGTATTGCCTGTGAACATCGGGAAATATTTGGATGCTCTTGTGAATCAATAATTGTGCAGAAATCGGTCGGTCATTTTATGCTTCCAGTTTCATCTCTAATAGCTTTTCCATCGACGATATCTAATAGTTGTTTTGAGAATGTTTCAGCAGGTGGATCTTGAAGCTTTTGAACGCACATATTTACTTTCAGTTGTACTTTTTCAACATTACGCCTCAGTGGTGATGATTTTAAGCACGCGTTGATCTCATCAGCGTATGTTGAGCGTGGAATGAAAGGAAGTGTTTGTCTGAAATCACCTGAAAGAAGTAACATCCACGCTTTTGCCATTCAACGGAATAAATCAAGCAACGTGTGGGACCAAATACTGGTAACTTTGTAATGAAATCAATTAAAGACATCAATTTTTGTCTGAAAACTCGTGCTGTAATAGTAAGGATGTGATCTCCGGCCATTTTGGATTACGTGTGAAGGTGATGAATAAACACGGCCGCCC
Source organism: Tipula lateralis (assembly GCA_963932295.1). Lineage (NCBI taxonomy): Eukaryota > Metazoa > Arthropoda > Insecta > Diptera > Tipulidae > Tipula > Tipula lateralis. The sequence continues at coordinate 11,397,244 of OZ010736.1, forward strand.
ATATTCTCGCACGTATGTCAAGGCATCTTCTATATATTCTTGCATATGACGTGGACTGCCTAGGTACGATGATGGTAGAATGACAGAATTACCAATTTTGTCGGCATCGGCGTTGTTGACAAAAGCGTCTCGCAGGTCTTCACATATATACATGTCGACCATGAATTGTTGACAAAACTCACGGCATCGTAGAATAACGTTGTCCAGATCACGTAGATAATCCTTCGAACTAACATTCTTGATTGTTTCAGCACCTTTTGCGCGATCTCGTTGTTTTATATTTACGCAATGCCCGTTTTGGCCTTGAAAGAACATTGGTGGATATGGAGAGCGTCATATGAGTGGTGTGTATCAGCAATGAACTGAAGATTATTATTTATTCTACGAATCTCGATTTCCCGCGTAGCTGTACGATCGTCAACCATGATTCCAGTAACATCATCCAGTAGGATTGATTACAAAAGCGTGATTATCACTTTGTAATTTGTGCATTTGTGAATTGAATATCTTTAACAATTCATTGTGCTCATTCAACCGAGTTTCCAGGTCGCCGATGATACGCCTGGCAAAAAATGAATTAAGGTGATTATAGCCACAACGTGCATCCACGCGTGCATCCTCACCACCCATGAAGTTAATTTGTAAAAATTTAGGTGATTCGTTTGGCATTGGCAGAAATGAACCCACTTTTTGATAAATTTGGCCTTTGATTTTGAATGTTGAATTGAATTGTTGACCAATGGTACCATTATTGTTAACTATTTCTGTTGCTCCGAACGATGTCATTTAGAAACATGAATTAAATGTTCGAATTGACTTTAGGAACAGATTATAATCTGGATCCGTAACGATAAGTAAACCATTTAATGGTTCAGGTGGTGTCTCAATTGCTGGTAATTGCACCTTTCCTGATGAACAACACATTCCGGCTGGCTCATTTTTAAACTAAAGAGCATGTCAATGAGGACATTCCTTATCTATAGCACCGACTACCACACCGATAACACATATGAGCATAATATTCTATATGGGGCTGATAATCGAATGCTATAGACTCAGGAATGAATAAGATCTAAATGATCGATTGACCTGTTGGCGTTGTTGATCATTTGCTCTGCGTCTGTTGATTGTAAAACGGCGCGCTTGTCTCTGTTTTAATCTTCTTTCTCCATTTCGTTCAGTTCACACATCTGCTGACAACTTCAAAAATTGTATACAATAATTTGGTCAAAATAGTGTTTTAACCTTGTCAATTGTGAAAAGATTAGTTGAAAAAGTCAGGGAGATTGGATCGTTTGGGGACGTTAAACACATTCAAATGTGAATATCGAAGCAGTTTGTGAGAGTGTTGGTGAAACCCAGGAACCTCAGTTGGGCTTGTCGACAAGAATTGCCAATTTTAAAAATATCTCTATGGCGTTTACTCACAAATGATCTATTTCCCATGCTTACAAAATTCATTAACACAATAACTGACAACTAATGAACATGAACGGCGAAGGGAGTTCATTGAATTTATTATAGATCATCAACAAGTGGATGCTGATTATTAAAGGAAAATTTACCATGATCGACAAAATTGTTCTGTTCGGAAAAGCCACGATGTTGGACTGGTAACATCATTGGACCATAGTTTTCTAAAAATTAAGCTGCTTAAGCAGTAATTGTTACTGAGGAGCAATCTCGCTATATGATAACACAGTTGTTTGTGCCAAAATTGGATGCTTTTGATGATGCCAATTTCATCAAGACCATACATAACATGAAACAATTCAATTACTGCATGAGCCATATGTAATCTCTCGTTTTGGTTATCAGAATTTACTCCGTTAGATCGTATGATTTAACACAATTAGATTTCTTCTGCAATTATGTGAGGTCAAAGATCTAGGTCTACTTACCCATAACTATGGGTAACTATGCAATTTTGACAAAGGAGTGCATATGTACTTGTAAAGTATGTGCATATGTACCATGGAGGCTATTTGTCCGATGCTTTATGTATATATATATATATATATATATATATATATATATATATATATATATATATATATATATACATATATATATATATATATATATATATATATATATATATATATATATATATATATATATATATATATATATATATATATATATATATATATATATATATATATATATATATATATATATATATATATAAATCAGATGAATAAATCTGTGCGAATTACATCTATTCGGTTAGTCGTTATATGAGAAGAAATTTGCCATCGTACACCACACGTTGGACATTCACATTTACCACCAACTCATTAAAATTTCATTCCAACAATAAACTATATCCAGCGCTTTTAGATACTCTTTAATTATTCAAGAAGGAGCTTTTGCAATTATGTAAACGAATTGTTACGAAAAATCAGTAATTACCGTAACTATTTGGTTACATAATTGCAAAAGCTCCTTCTTGAATAATTAAGCATTCTGAAAATATATACATCTGTCGACCGAGCTAGCGCAGATCTCATTGAAAGTAAAACACTCTTTCCAGGTCCGTTAATATGAGCTTTGTAATAGAGGTCGTTGTAATTTTTTAGATGGTTTCTCCTTCAGCTTTATGTTCAGGCTTGTACAACCAAAGGGTGAAGTTATATAAATTGAGTCTAACCACTGGTGTCCTTACGAGTCACATTGCCTCTTTTTTTAAAGGTGGTATCTTAAGACAATATGTCTCGTGCAATCTTGAACATAGATAGAGAACAATAAGTCCATAACAATTAATGTCAACATCGGTGAGAAATATGGTCAGTTTCATTAAAAGCCGGAAAATCTCAGCTATAGTTTTGGGAAATATAGCACCTACTTGCACCTGCCTATATAACAGATGGTTGCTAGCTTAAAATGATATAGCAGAATCGATTACTGAGTTTCAGAGTCGATATAGTAACCGAAGATTTTGATGACGGCTTTGTACGGTTTTGCAAATAGCGATAATACTCTTTTGCAAAGGAAATCCCGATCACGTCTCTTTGACCAGAGAACAGCAAATCGAGAAATTTAATATATTAATGGATTTGTGTGCTTGAAGGGACGCCGATGATAAATTTAAAATTTTTAAAACCGATGTTCTTAGAGGCGGACACTTGTCTCACCTAGCCCTATCGTACACGATTAAATATGAATTACTCTAATTTCGGTCCAGTATCATTCTTTTTCTTATCAGTCAAATGAATGATATGCCAGTTTTATTACAACAATCTCTTTTGAGACGTGTTTTAATGATTATACTGTCTCAATATATTCCAATTGATCATAGGCTTTGTAATCGATATAATATAATGGGAATGCTTCCACCAAATAGGGCAATTTTCTGTTTTCCATCCCGAATTTGATTTAATGGCCTGTAAAAGTCAGGGATTGATTGCAATAGTCTAAATAGTCTAAAGTTATTTTGGGGTTGTCTAATAATGTACATAAATAGCATTAACATTCAAGCCAAAAGGGTAAGAGTAACAAGTACCTCTACCTAATATTGATTCAGATTCTGTTTTTTTCCACCAGCAGATCATTTACGTAGCCAGTATATTAGTAACCTCAAGGAGAGAGATTTTGATTTTTTAGAGTACTATTACATGCCGATATTGATCGATACATATTACATCAACCCTAGCACTATAAAATGAGAAATTTGCCTATTACTCGTTTTTTCTTCCCGAAGTCACTAATGTACTGGATAATATTCCGACAGGTAAATTGATTTAACTCACCTTTAAGTTTATTGTCAGGTAATTAATGAATCAACCTATGGCTTGTGCAATTCATAATTCGATCATATAACTTCGAAAAAGCTTTTACATAATGGACGCGGTTCATATAGTGAATTCGTCCGACCTCCTTAAACACGGTGAATATTATATTATCATAAACATTTCGGGATTGTGCTTTACACTATTTTTATATTATGAGCTTCGAACGCGATATCTCAATTAAACATTATATTCAAAGAGTGTATATATTCTGCTCGAGATACATTTTCTTCTTCATCTTTTCAATTTAGTCTCGTAAAAAAGCGTATATCCTAAAAAGTAAAAGCTTTCCGTTTGTGTGCTGTTATATATAGGGGTAGGACGAGTAAAAATATTCCAAACATATTCATTCTTTATACATATATTCTGATATGAATAGGCTTCGGATTAATTTATATCTACTCGTACATTTCATTCTTTGTACTTATATGTATTATGTATATGAAAATTCCGATTTTATCCTACTTTGCTGAATTTTCTTTTTTTTTTGATTTTTCGTTTCGTTTCATATTTTCATACAATTTTCATTTCCATTCATGAATTATTATTTTTTTTTTATTTCGACTAAATCAGTACGTGATTAGAAATGAAAAATTAAAAGTAGGAAAATTCTTATTTTTTTTTGTTTGTGTTTGGATTGAAATGAAAAACATAAGTCAGTAGTCAGTTTTGGTTTAGTTGGAAAATGATAAATTATCCATTATGTTTATGTATGAAATGTTAGGAAATTTGATTTCTATCTCGACAAGTAAAAACAAGAAAAACTTTATTATTAATCATAGCGGTAAAATATTTTGAAATCTAACAAGTTTTTTGATTTGGTTACTTTGCCCTATAAAGTACACTGAATCGCAAAATTAGTGCACCACTAAAATACTCACATATGTATTTGCGCCTCAATTTGTAACAAATGTTTTACAACGAATGTTTCAAATTTCGTAAAGCTTTTCTTGAATAGTGTCGCGATTAGTCGGTGGAAGTACTCATTTTAACAGATGATTCCTTAGTAAGAAGTGGAACAACTTGTTAAAAAATCATAAAATACAAACGATAAGCAAACCGTTCATTATTGAATATTTCACTGCAGCACAGAGAATAAATATAAAGAGAATCATCTTATATAATTGAATTATTATAAGAAATAGTAACCGGTGTTTTGAAATAGACAACTTTTTTTTTTGCTATCGTTCGAAAGAGAAAACGAAATAAAAAATATATGTTTATCCTATTTCGTTATTATTCATCACCAAATAATTGAGAAGTATTTAAAAATTTTTAGTTTATATGCAACCGTGGTTCATATAAGATGTTCCTCTTTATATGTATTCTCTTTGACAGTAGGATAAATATGTCTCATCGGTAAACAAACAGGGTGGCGTTCAATATGGTCTAGTAAATTGTAGTCTGGCGTGTATTGGTCAAAATTTAAACTGGGGTTTCCACAGGTATTCTGCAGCAATTTATGCGTTGCGGCGGAGTTGTTTTCTTAAAGATATTAATATAATCAAGCGGTTCTGAATTGGTTTTGCCTATTTTGTACAGTTCCTTGAATTTTTTTTCTGTCTGTGGATTTACATAGGAAACTAACAAGATGTAATCAAATCTTAAAAGCTAATATAAATTCATATTAGCTTGCTAATAATGCTAATGAATCAGATTTAGCTTGCTACTGCAAAGGATCCTTTTTTTTATTCTCCTATATCTTCTTGTATAGTTCTTTATAATAGTCCCCGGGCTAGTTCGTTAGGAGTTGTTTTTACTGGTATTTGAAACATTACTGATGAATTGTTTCGGCTACAGTTTCGATGAGTAAATCCCTAACAGGCGAACAGTTGCGTTTACGGAGTATGAATGTAATGTGCGCAGATTTACGTCCATTAGCTTTAATTCTAAATATTTGTGTATAATGCTTCCGTGTAGAAAAAGACAATCAAGCACAACACTGGCCCCAGTACACTGCCTTGAGGTATTCCAGCATGAATATCATATAAATCTGTGGATGCTGTATTATTTACCAAAATTTTTCGATTTTCGAGAAACTTGTCGGTAATTGTGCTCTAATTTTATGTAGTAGTCCTTTATGGCTTACCTTATCGAAAACATGGGCTATCTATAGAAACGATACAGAACAGTACTTTGTTTGTTCAAGGGAGTTCCTGATTTCAGAAATGACTCTGCGAACTTGTTCCACGGTTCAGTGTTTTTTTCTCAATCCAAATTGATGATCCGGAAGGATTTTTTAGAAAAATATTTTTTCTCGTTCAGAGGTCCTTGAATGCGTTTCATTTGTTTCTTTAAAACACTGAATAAAATCGAGACATGGTTATGGGCCACCATTTGTCATTTTTTCTTGTAAATGGTGTTTTATTTGAGGTTCCTTTATTGAATAAAAAATTATTTACCATAAATGATTGGAAATAATTTCGGCCATGTAACTGACGTGTAGATTTTCACACAGTTTTAGTAGTAATTGCGACCGTTCCTCGATTATATTGCGTCGAATGCTGTGCTTGAAGTATTCAATCGTGTCTGCTTGGTCGGTGTAGACAAGTGACTTAACATACCCCCATAGAAAATAATCTCGGTGGACCGTAACGTGAAATTAGTCTTTTATCAATACCAACACAATATGCCACGCTATGTGACCGACAAATCATATCTCTTAACCGTCCCCGGTTGATTTTAATTTTCCACCCCTCCTTGTTTTGAAGATATATTTTTGAAGTCTTCTTGGTGCTTCTTTGAAGACATATAAACCAATGATTCCACCAGTCTATAAAGTGCCCCTAATAGTGTTTTTTTCTAGACATAATGATGTTTTGACAAAGGCTGATGGATTATCTTTCATTTAAATCCAACAATTCTGGTTATTAACGTGAGTTTCATTGCTTAAAAATGACTGCATCTATTCTACGCTGTCTTTCGACCGCTTGTTCTGTAATGGGTGCATATTATCATTTAGCGTATACGTGGATCGAGAAAGATCCATAGTTAACCGAATTCATTACGAAATGGCAACCCCAACTAATGAAAAGTAACTATGTCAGCTGTCAGTGTTGCCAACTTAAAAACGTTCAAAACAATTATTTTGTAGCAGCGGTTGATGGTTAAACTTTTTGTGCAACACCTATTAATTAGTGTAGGTTGAAATTATTTATTTTGAGTGGTGCGCTATTTTTGCGGTTCAGTGTATTTTTTTGTATAAACGAAAAATAACTTAATTGAATTTTATTATTAAAGATGTTGAGAAATGTTTTCGATTGTAAATTAATTTCTGGAAAATAAATGAAAACTACTTTTCTAGGCTATATACAGGGTATAATTGAAACGAAAAGAATGGTTGTGGAGCGCCATTGGCGCTCGATTATATACGGTATTAAAGTGTTCTTTATATATTTTATACAATTATATTTATAGTCTCGTCGTTGAATGACATCTTTATTGCTTTGTCCACAGACAATGATAAAACCATTAAGATTAATATTTAAATATTATCACAGTCGATGTACTCTATACCCCTAAAAATGGATTTTTTTGTTGTTAGATTTTCTAAAAATATTTAAAATTCCTTTTTGGTACTCATTCCAGCAGAATAGTGTTGAAAAATATTATTTATTTCGTTTTTCTAAATTTATGAATATTTATCTTATATATGTGGTTTAAGCTAACCCTGTGGGTGGGGGCAACCATGTTTCGTAAATATTTCGAACGAAACATGAGATCCATAGAATACCACCACAGTATCCAGAGCTTGTCGTAGGAGGCGACTAAATCTGGTTGGATCGCTGGGCTGACGACCCGCATCCGTAAAAAAAACAATAACAGTTAAAAATGTCAACAAAAACAAAAAAATCGGATACCGCCTAAATAACAATGACCCCCCGCTTAAGTACCCGGATACGAGATTGAGGATCAGCACGTGGAACGTGCAGTCACAAAGAAAACCTGGCGCGTTGGACGGCCTTATCACATGTATGAAGGAGTATCGGCTGGAACTCGTAGCGCTCCAAGAAACTCGATGGCCTAAAAGTGGAGACCATGTGTCCCAAGGCTATACGTTGCTACACAGTGGAGATGACCTCGGAAATCTTGGAGTTGGCTTTCTCATTGGGCCGCAGGTAAAAAAGGCTGTGTTGGACTTCCAAGCAGTCGATAATCGAATGTGTAAGCTTCGCTTGCACATGAGATTAGCCAACCTGTCAATTGTATGTGTACATGCGCCCACTGATGTAAGCCAACCCCAAGATAAAGACTCATTTTACAATAATTTGGATAATCTGATGGGCTCTATACCTGAGCACGATATCAGATTGGTGATTGGTGACTTTAATGCTAGAGCTGGCCGAAATCAGACCGACTTATGTAACAACATAGGTCCGTACTCCCGACACGAAACTGCGACCGAAAATGGGGAAAGAATGATGTACTTTGCGATCGCACATGATCTCCAAGTGGCAAGTACATTTTTTCCCCACAAAAACATCCATTTGGAAACCTGGACACATCCACGTAAAACATCCCGAAGCCAAATTGACCATGTGTTGATTTCAAAAGACCGGGCTCGGGTTGTTCAAGACGTGAGATCGTATCGGTCGTCAACAAAATTCGTAGGCAGTGACCATTTTATGGTTGCTGCAAAGCTACGATGGAAATTTTCGTACAAGTCAAGGAGGACAGGAGAATATAAAACGCGATTCTCCTGTGAAGGTCTGATAAATGAAGAAACGCAACGAAAATATCAAGATCTTGTCAGCAATAGGATTATGCAATTGAATTACCAATCTGATGATGTGAACAATGTCTGGGAAGTATTGAAAACCTCGGTTGTCGATGCTGCCCAGCACACTCTCAGTATTGTGAAAACAAAGCCCAAAAATGATTGGTTTGATGAGGAGTGTCGTCTTGCTGTTGAGCAACGCAATATAGCCCACAATGAAGCGCAGACTCGGTTTACAATTGCAAGGAAAAACAAGGCAGTTCTTGCTAGGAGGACAGCTAAACGCATTTGTAGACAGAAGAAGCGCGAATGGTGGAAGGCAAAGGTCTTAAGAGTACAACAACTCAGCAATGAACACAACTCGCGTGGTTTCTTTAAAGGAATCACCGAATTGCACCATACCTTAAGATCTCGGTCAACTGCCATTCGGGACCAGGATGGAAACCTCTGTGTTAACGTCGATGCGGTACTCGATACATGGCGTGAACATTTTTCTGATCTACTTAATGTTCCACATGTATCACAAGCTGTGTTTGAATACTCTCAAATACAGACCGCGGAGATGTTCATTGAGGATTCATCCTATGAGGAATTCACAATGGCCATGCAGAGATTAAAGAAAAATCGTTCACCAGGGGTTGATTGCATTAATTCAGAGCTCTTGATATTCGGAGGGCTAACTTTGTGGAACTGTCTTTTCGACCTTGTTCGATTGGTATGGCGAAATGAAGTTATGCCTGATGAATGGAAAGTGGCCGCGTTATGCCCAATATTCAAAAAGGGTGATCGCATGAAATGCGAGAACTATCGCGGTATAGCTCTCCTTTGCACAGCATACAAGTTACTGTCATACATTATCTTGGGAAGAATTACTCCTCTAGCGGAGGAAATTGTCGGTGACTACCAAGGAGGATTCCGTCCAAATCGGTCAGTCACTGATCAAGTTTTTTCGCTACGGATGATTCTTTCCAAGTACTACGAAACATCTCGCGATATACACCAGGTATTCCTAGATTTCAAGCAAGCCTATGACTCGATCAATCGAGAGAGGCTATGGTATGCGCTTGAATATTTAGGAATACCAAAAAAATATGTACATCTCTGTAAAATGACAGTAACGCAGTCACAATGCTGTGTTAAAGTTGAGAACAGGCTATCGAGAACTTTTGCAATCACTTCTGGTGTTCGACAAGGAGATGCGCTGTCCCCGATACTTTTTAATCTCATGTTGGAATACATCCTTCGTAAAAGTGAAACACCTCAGGACAATATCTTATTCCGACAATCCAATCAACTTCTTGCTTATGCAGATGATATCTGTGTGATTGGATTAACTGGCAACGGAGTGAAAGAGATACTTGATCCACTGGAGCAGTGTTCAGCTTCCGTTGGTCTCAAAATCAACGAGTCAAAAACCAAATATCTAATCTCGGGTTTTAGAGACCAAGACGCAATTGATTTCAGTAGTGGAAACCACACGTTTGAAGGAGTGATGAGATTCAAGTATCTTGGATCTCTCATCACTCACGATAATAGTGTGGGCGAGGATATCAAGGTCCGCCTTGCCGCTGGCAATCGGGCTTTGTATCCTCTACGTCCACTGCTGAAATCAAAATATCTTGCAAATACGGATAAGCTGAAACTGTACAGAGTGTTGATCAGACCCGTTGTCATGTATGGATGTGAGAGTTGGACCTTGACGGATGAGTACGAAAGATGGCTTCTTACATTCGAGAGAAGAATCATGCGTGTGATATATGGTCCAAAACGCGACGTCGATGGCACTTACCGAGTTCTATTCAATCACGAGATCAGGAATTTAATGCAAATTCCTGATATCGTGCATGAAATCAAAGGACAGCGAATACGCTGGCTCGGTCACGTTCTGCGTGCTGATCCGAACCGAATGATACAACGATCTTTAAAGGGAGAACCGCCTTTCGGTAGGCGAAGAGGTCGCTGTCGGTGACGATGGCTCCACGGCGTAGAGAGCGATCTGGCATCTTCCAACTGCTTGCAACAGTATGAAGATCTGGCTCGTGATCGAAACCGTTGGAGTCAGATTGTTGACACGGTACGGGCCAATAATGGTCTGTAAAAGACGCAAAAAAAAAAAAAAAAAAAAAATGTGGTTTAAGAATAATGTAGTTCTCATTCAACTACCCGTCACGCATGAATCTTTGTGGAGTTAAAGCTTTTTTTGCTTGAAATCTACTTTAAAAGCTATTTTCAGAACCCTTATGTGTCTCTAATCATCTTCGTGACTAGTTATAGGAAAACCTTGAACGCTTAATGAAGTATTCGGTTTGGAACTCCACAAAACAGTACATGTACTGCAGTTGTTACTCTGCTACAGTTTTTGCTACGATATGGCACAGTGATACACGGCAGTAAAAAAAATGAATGTGGAAGAGTCCAAACAAAAGAAGTGTTAAATAAAGTTTGGCAGAACAATATACCTTTTAGTACTGGACATAAAAGACACATCTATGAGTTTTGTACTGCAATAGTGGAAGGACCGTTTGGACTGTGGCAGTTGTTTAGTCGCCTTCGTAGCACAAGAGATTTGTACAGCAGAAGTCTACGAGTGGGTCTCCATTGTTGTTTCGTACAGAATCCATTTATTTTGTACACATGACAGCAGATCTGTTTTGTCTGCTCCTGTTATAATAGCGTTACATTTTCTGTTAGGGCATAGAACTGAATGCAGGTTGTGATTCTTATTTTTGATTGGTGTCTGATCACTATTATTCTGTTTATAGTATAGTGTTTCATTTCCAATTCTACTTGTGCCAAATCTTTAAGGTTTCCCATTAGAGTTTTTTGGTATTCCATTTTCCAATTCGTGGTCGGGTACGAAAGGTTGATATTTGTTGATTTTGCCGGTTTGTGATGGTATTATTTCTGGTATTCATTTCTGCCAGCGGTGCTATATCTTGCTCCAATGAATGGCTGCTCAAATGACTCCTATAGTTTGAACGTAAAGCTACTCGGGAATGCATATACTAGAATGTTTAACGGGTCCTCCCGTTTCGTTATTTGATATATTTCTTGGTCTATTCTATGATGTTCGGAATGAGTAAAACACATTTGTATACGAGCACGGTGGTAATGAAGATGTTACCGTTTTAACCATAGCTCGGTTAGTTACTGCTTCCTCGCTGTATACCGTTCTAGAACAGCTCGCAAGCAACAATCTTGCAAATTTGGTCAAGGGAGAAGTGGGATAAAAAGGACCAGCACGACGATCAGTGAGAAAAGAAAATCTATAGTATTATAAATTCAATAATCCTTGGCTTACTTCTGGAGTGTTATAGTACTTTACACATTGTTAGCCTTTTTATTGCTCTCGCGGATTCCAGCATCCCGATACTTTTCTAGTATTATTTTTATCAATTACTTTTAGAATACCCATTCCAAAAAGTTAGCCATATTGAGTTCACATGAATCCGTATCAGAAGTGTGTTTGAAACGGAAAAGCTGGTGAAATCGATTAAATGGATGTTTGTTCAGTGATGACACGGATTGATATGATGTGATGAACGGCAGCTTCTTCTTTTTTTTTTTTTTTTAAGCTTTAATTGGGTGCAGGGCGGACTTTTAGACAGTCCTAGCTCCTTGTAACTGTCAGAGCTCCTGCACCCAGGAGCTTCGTGATCGCTGTGTTCTTCTTCTGAGTGATTTCTTGTTGACCATTACGTAATATATCTGAGTTTTAGTTCTGCATCCAGTGATGTTCGTGTTTATTTTTGTGTGGGAAGCATTAGCCGCCTAAAAACTGATTTATAACGCAGAGATCTACAAGACTTTCTCCATTGGTGTTTTGCACAGGACCTATCGAATTTTAACCAATGAAAGTTGTCAGCTCGGCACCCTTCATCCTAATTTCAACATTGAAATCCCCATCTACCATTATGATGAGTGGTCTTCCTATTTTGGCTTGTATTTGGATTGTATCTGTTTCGACCTGAAAATATTATGTAACCCGCATTGCCTGTGGGTTCTCTATTTGTGCTAACGCTTAAGGTTTTTGTTCGAATTCTGACGTTCAGATTCTCGACTCGTGTTCTTGTGTAGATATAGGCAAGAGTCGTCGATTTGACCTGTTTGTATTATTATTTCACTATGAACTCGCTCATCTAATCTGTGTGTAATCGGATAAATGAATAATTGGTCCAATGTATCCTGGTACGATCTCAAGTTAATGGGTAGATCATGTTGCATTTCTTTTTTTCACTACTTAAAGAAATAACGTTGATGATCAATAACGTTGATATATCCCTTCCACTTATCCTTAAGTGTGCTCAACCATAAAATTGAAATTACAACGAGCTAACGCTGATTTCGAAAAAGCTCTGTCTTGGTAATTAGAATAACAGAACTACCATCAGTATGCTGTAAAGCACAAAATTATTACCACTCGAAAACAACTACCTTGGAAATTCAGTAATGGGATAAGTGAAATCTTAGTAGAACCTGCACTACATATGAGATAAGTAAGGCGAAACGATTTAATATCATTATTATAGGCTGGGCCAGAGCTTTAAAATTTGTTTTCTGTTTCTAATACCGGTTTGGGATAAAGCAAAATCCTTCCTCATTCTCAGTTCTCCTTTAAATTGTGCAAGAAAGACCTTGACCAAAGTCAATTCAAGGACAAACATATGCGTGTGACCCTTACGTAGATCACCAATCTTTTATTCGAATTATGAAAAATTGCTATTGTAACACTATGTGGATTCTAACTCGATATTGGCATAATGCACAAACTTCAGAACAATGCGAACTGTAAAAACAAGAACTAGTGAGGTTTTTTTGATTTGACAGTTCACGATTCCTTTTAGAGGATCATCTCATGACTTTGGAGATGATTATTGGCACGATCACTAAAGTAGATGTGTCTGCTGATTAACTGACCATAATTGGTCGATAGGATTTTCTTTTGTCCATTATAGTACAGTTCTCTTTACAATCTTGCAAGCGTCGCACCTAACAAATAAATTGATAATTGCGTAATGATAAATTCTTCGTTCTGATATTCATTCGCGCATCACATATAGTCCACTGCTATTTTATAATTGCTGTTTATCAAAGCAATAACACGGTCCTTCGAGCCGGATAACCAATTTCGGCTAGTTAATAAAACAGAACGAGACTGTTTATCATCCATTAGTATCCATCATTACTAATATTGAACATCATTCGACATTCTATTTCGGCGATAAGTTTAATTTTTATTTTCAAAACTAAGTTGGCCGTGCTCCCAACACCGTTATTAATTAGTATATTGTGAAATATAAAAAATAAACAAAGTTAAACAGTGAATCCGGTTATCTCAATCAGTTGGGCAAATCTTCAAATTACCGTTCTGAAACTTTTGAGTACAACTACAATATGTCACCCAAAATTTCCGAGCTTAAAACCAAGATTTTAGAAAGCGTAGTGCTGCATCAAAACCACTTAAAATTACCACGTGCACATATCGAGATCTTTTACGGTGATTATCACAAATGGTCAAGTTTCAAGGACGCCTTTATAACGTACATTGATAATAAACCTAACATTCCAACGTTCATAAAAATTATATGCAGTTATAAAAGCACTGATGCCAGCTATAAGGAAGCTTGGAACAAACTGGTGGAGAGATATGACCGAGTAAGGAACGTGGTTAATTCATTGGTCAAACAATTCATGGATGAGCCAACCTTACATCAATTTTCAGTAAAAGGCTTAAGGCGTATCACCGATAATGTCGATTCACTTATACGAAATTTAGACGTTTTAGGACCAGAAGCTCAAAGTCGAGACTCATATCTCTTGCATATTGCTCTCAGCAAGATGGATGCTAAGACCCGGTAAGCATGGTCCAACGAATCTTATGATAATAATCATCCTACATTTCAACCATTTCTCCAGTTTCTCAACAAGCGCTTTTCAATTATTGAAGAATCAAGAACGGTTGCCACTGCTGTAAAAAGAACGACGTCTGGTGTTGTGTGTGTTGTGATAAGGACCACTCTATTTATCGATGCTTGAAGTTCAAACAATTCAACGTACAAACTCGAAGGTCATTTGAATTAGACAACGCTCTCTGTTTCAATTGTTTGGGCTCCGGTCACCAAGCCGTCAATTGTACTTCAACTTCTAAATTCCGGCCCTGCAGTGAACCACATCACACCTTATTGTATTTTTATAATTTAAGTCTAAGCTCACTCATCTATACATCTTTAACCAGACATAAGGATAGCAATGGATTAGTCCAACAATGAACGCCGCGGCTATCAACACATCATCAGTTAATCAATCGACTAATAAATAAGATTTGACGTCACCCAACACAACAGGCTTATTAACACCGTCATCATCGTTTCAGTCGTCAACCCATCCTGTGTATATAGCACTATAGCAGCAACATCTCCGATCGCATCATTTGAGGCACATGTTCCTACTTCTAGCCAGGTCATTTCGCTTCTACCAACTGCAATAATCAAACTGCTCGAGTTATCTTGGATTCCGGATCTACATCAACCTTGATATCGGAATCATGCACACAACGCCTTGGACTGAAAAGGTTCAAGGTGGATCTAACGATAACAGAACATCCATCAATGCAGGATCCATTCGGTGTGCTACTATGTTCAAGTTTCGACAATTCTTTTATGCATCACGCAACAGCTTTACCAAAAATTACTTCAATGCTTCCGGCTTCTAATTTCAACATCTTGAAATATAAACATCTATCGACCCTCCCACTTGCTGAACCAACATTTTACTGCCCGAAGTACATCGACATTCTATAGTGGGCGCTGATTTGTTCTTCAAATTATTAGGACCAGAGTCGAAACAGTTGGATGAAGGGTTATATCTTCGCATAAGCAGTCTTAGCTGGATTCTTGCTGGTCGGTTTCAAGCATCAACTCAAGACCCTGAGGAAAGGGTAACCGTATCGGTGACAAATCTGCATACGCGACTAGAACCACGAGCTACATTGTTTCTGGGAACTAGAGGACATACCTTAATCATCCCAAACCATACAAGATGAGCAAGCAGAGATGCATTACAAGCAAAATACCAAACTCGCCGTTCGCATCACATACACACTCACAGCTTCCACTGCTATTTTATAATTGCTGTTTATCAAAGCCACTAACAGATAGAGTGAGTTTTGTTCCAAAAGTATTAAGGAGCTTTGGTATCAGTATTACAGGCTGGGCCAGAGCTTTAAAATGTGTATACACAAATTAAACTTGTGACAGCTGTTTTACAAAGTTCATTGAAATTTAATCAAGTCTATATATAAAGGTATATATAATATCTTAAATTTATAAGATTTCATTATATTCAATCTGCAGTAAGACATTATTGATCATCATAATACAAAGTTATTGTGTAGCCCAAAACTTTGATACGTTTGTTAAACTTACAACAAACAATATATTTTTGTAAAATAAAAGTATCAAATACAAACTTTAGCTGAAAAATCTAATCTATGCGAAAGCACATTTGTAACAAATAGCTTTCTATAGAAATCTAGTATTTTGCCCCATTCTGTATATTCTTATTAGATTTTTTTTTAAGAAAAGCAAATTTAACTTAACATTTAAACAATCCGTTTCTCAACTGTAATGTGTATATATCATCAAACATATATGTATCCAGCATAAATACAAAACGAAAACTTCATCCAATAACAATATTCCTCTGGCACGATCAAAATATTAACTATAAAATCCAATTTCTCCATTCAAACATGGATGAAATAAAAACTATATACAAGAGAGTTTTTGTTCAGCTTACATACACTTTGCAATAATAGTTTTTATACTTCTTGTACTATTTCAATATTATATAAATCGTGGTATCACAAATTGTATTTGACTTTAAGAAAACGAACAAAAAAAAATATAAATCCTTGAAACATTAAATACGTGATTAGATTTCCATGTACCAAATATATGTTGTGTTTGGTGTGTACGTGAATTTGATTTTTATTTTTTTTTTGCAGATTTTCTCCCAATGCTTTTCTATTCTTTTACTGTTCCACGAGCTGTTTTGTCTTTCCAATTTATTCCCCATTCCAAATATGTTGTGTGCGCCTTTATACAAGAGCCAGCCGTTTTGCTATCATCGTACCTTAACAAACTATAATATTTATCGATCTTCAAAATAAAATACAATCATCAATGATTGACGTCATATAATGCGTGGTGTTTTTCACATGTTAACATTACACGTAGAAGGAAACTATATACATACCATAGATGTATGTATGTGTATACCACATAAGACATAAATAAAAACAAAAATCGAACATATATCGTTTAAAGTGATTTAAGCTCGTTCTTCGTTATTTTATTGTGCTTTTTCATACAAAATATAAATTCTATTAAAGTGTAACATATGAATGATTTTGTTTTTGTTTTCACATATGTGTGATAAGTGAAAATGGAATTTATGTCAATGTTCGTTTGATAAGAGAGTTAATGTATCGATTTATCAAACAAAAGAAATGGGTTTGTTCGTTGCCTTGCTCTTATACGTGTGGACGAATACGAGCTGTGAGTGAGGAATTTATTTTCGAAATAAATTAAATTTTCATTCTAAGTCAGCTGCCTTCTTTCTGAAATTTGAAATATAAGAGATAACAGCTTCATAAATGTTTTTCGAAAAATCGTGAGATCTTATCGATCGTCAACGAAATTCTTAGGCAGTGACCATTATCTGGTTAGTGCAAATCTACGATGGAAATTTTCGTTTAAGTCAGGAAGGACAGGGAAAAATACAACGTGAATCTCCCTTGAAGGTCTGATAACTGAAATGCAACAAACATATCAAGATCTTGTCAGCAATAGCATTTTGTGATCCAATTACCAATCTGATGAAGTGAACAGTATCTTTTTCTTTTTTATATTTTATTACTATACAATCTATTTTGGGGCTTATCTTACGCCTTACAGCCAAATCGAGGACGTACGGCTATAGGTCCGATCTAACTAACCATCTGCACATTGCATAGCTCTAAGCCAGTCTATATAGTTCTGACATGGAAGATGAGTTGTCCCATGGATTCTGCACTCCAACAGGGGTTGTGTTCATTTATACCACCGATCGTAATCAAGTAATGAAAAATCCCTTTTTTATCTCGCCCTTATCAGGATCCGAACCTGGTACCTTCCGCTCCAACTGCCGCAGCTTTAACCATTGCGCCACCTGGGCGGTGAACAGTATCTATTGAAATACTAAAAACGTCGGTTGTCGATGCTGCCCTGTTTATTCTCGGTATAGTCAAAACTAAGCCCAAAAAGATTGGTTTGATAGATATGCAATATCTTATTCCGACAATTCAATATACTTTTGCATATGCAGATGATATTTGTGTGATTGGATTAAAAGTCAACGGAGTGTACGTGAGATGGCGTCTAGTATTCGAGTGAAAAATCAGGGGTGTGATATATGGCCCAAAATCCGACGTTTTTGGCACATACCGAGTTTGTTTCAATCACGAGATCAGGAACTTAATTACAATTCTTGTTATCGTGCATGAAAGCAAAGGACAGCCAGTATGTTGGCTCGGTCAAAATGTTATCAGGTGAAGCAGAGCATAAAGCCAACAGAAGTAGAATTTGGAAGTTCTTCTTCTACATTATACAAATAAGACATTATATTTGTATAAGACATTATACAAATTTTGAACCTAATGCCAAAACAAATAGTTTTTTATTATAACTCCTAGCACTCCATTATTTCTTGGAACGTGGCACAATTTGATCTAGAACGGTTTTCATTCATTAACTAAATTTTTTGAATATTATGCATGATCTACTCAACAAATTTGGGTGCTTACTTTAGGAGCTTTGAAAGTATCAGAATCCATAACGGTTTTAATATTAAGGTCGAGCAGATATACCAGAAGTTTCTTCGATTCTGCCTCGATACTTTCTTTTTTGGGCTAAGGTATTTTCCAACTCATTCATGTTTCTCTTCTAACTTGTGTAAGGTAGACCTACGTATTGTGACGTGCGCGTTAGCAAATAAAAAAAAACATTTCTATTTTGACGCTATATTTCAATTTTTAACTATAATTATACAACGATACCTTGATTTGGGCCGTCCTCTCCTCTTGCTCTTCATCCACCATCAAATTAGCAGACAATGTTGTTTTTGGGTGCCATACTACGCGTACGAATGTGACTAGCTCTCTTCAGTTGGCTATAAAGACCTTTGGGCTGGGTGTAATAATTGGGGGGAGGGGGTGGATTTTACTATTGATATGGAAACTTGTTACACTGGGAGCTTGTAAGGAAAAATATGAAAGTGACACTAACCTGTATTTCCACGTGTCACCCTTTTGCCTCCTTCTATCCGCTGATCCCCTCTCTATGTCGAGCAAGCACCGCGATCGCTCGCAGTACACTTCTCGATCCTCTCCACGTGGCTCTCGACACGACCCACCTTAACCTTTACTGACAAAGTGATTCACCACTTGTTTTAGATACCCTTATTTTTCTTTTATTGCCACTTTTCACTCATTTTTATGCTCTTTTTTTATTTTATATTTCTCCTGTTGCTTCCTCAAGTTATCTTACGATCTCTTTCTCGATCGTATCGCCTCTCAGCAATCAAGCATAAAGTCCCCTTTTTCTCTCACGTTAAACCGGGCAATACGCTTTCTTCTCCGTTTTCCTTACGCCATCTATATTGTAGCACCAACATGCAGTTACGGTTGCTTATCGAGATGCAACCAACTTGTATGACATTTGGCTGAGGTATCAGTGTCACTGTCATATGAAAAGTTTTGTTCTATTTGCGGTGTTGTGTGGTTTTTTGTCATTTGTGTTTTTGTTAACAGATTTGTGTTTATGTAATCTGTTCTTGTAGTCAGTGTTCGTTCATTGTGATTATTGTTTTTTGTGACTGTTTATTGTAAAACGTCTGCTATGTTGCTATGTAAGGAAAACCCTGTTTTAATATGATTTGCACTCCACCTTTATTTCCACTCATAACTGTAACACCGTCGTAAGTTTGAGCGGTATTTTTGTCACTGGTAATATTCTATTTGTACACCTTATCCATTAGCTGAACGATCTTGGATTTCTACAAAAGAAAGAAATCTTTAGACGACTTCTCCTGTTTAAATACGTTCTTTAGAAACTAATCAAAATATAAACACAAATTAACTTTTGTTTGAGACATCAGTAGTTTCTGCTTGAATGGAAATGTAAAGAATATCTTGAATTTCTGCATAAACGAAGTCGTTATATACGGTGCTGATACATTTGAGAACATCAATTTGAATTTGCTTGAAAGTTCCGTGAAAAATTGGAGTAGTAGAATAATATGCTTTTAAAGTAACCTAATTTCTGCAAAATGATTCGAATATGGCTCTGAACACTCCCGGTCGATCTGAATCAGTTTTTTCATTATGGCCACATAAGGTCAATTCGCAACTGCCACAAATTTTAACTACTAACCGATATCATATTGAAAATCTATAATTATATAAAATCACGTAAGTTGAGGGAATCTAGTATTACAATTTAAAAACAGCAAAAGTCAACAACAAAAACCAAATCAAAAAACATTTTTTCTATTTCATCTCACCTTAAAATTAATTCCTATGTTAAAAAGGAGAGAGATAAAATTATACCAGCAAGTGATTTACGTCATTTGCCCACTATTCTTGTATTAAACCAAACTGAGAGACGATATAACCATGGTATTTGGTTTAATAAAATCGTAAAGCTGAGAGAGAAATAATGCATTTAAAACTCAAATATGTAGCACTTTGCGATTTGCCTAATGAGAGTTTATAGACAAAATCAAAATATAAAATGCAAATAGAAGAGGAAATGCATACGTATGTATATTTTTGAGAGAAATAGAGATGAAATGAACCATTTTTTGCATTTTACTTTATGTACTCGTATATGTGTGTATTAGATATATATGCATGTATTACGAATATTTTACTTTAGAACGTTTTAACATGATTTTTTGAACAGCTTACAAACAATATGCGCGTAAATTTAAAACAAATCTTTGAATCTATGGTAGAATTTTTAAACTATAATTTGTTTGATCTTGATAGAAGTTTAGTAAATGGTAAAGGTGGGCACTGCCCACCTTGCCCATTATGACGGACCGCGCCTGCCTATATGTGTTTCATCCTATTTGTTACATTACATGTGTGTGGATTGACATGTCTCGTTTATCTTTGACAGGTTAGTGCCTAAGGAAAGCACAGGATTGGATATATGGACCGAGGTATACCCGACCAACAGGTATGTATCTTTTGAAAACTTGCTTTTGCATTTCGCACTATTTGGATTCTAACACGATATCATCCCCTCTTTCTGCTGCATAATGCACAAACATCAGAACAATGCGAACCGTAAAAAACCAAAACTAATGATGATTTTCTGAGTTGATTGTTCTCGGTTCCAATTATAGGATCAACTAACGAGTTTCGAGATACCAATTATTTGTACGATTCCTGCTATTCCGAATTGATCACTAGAGTAATGTGCATGTGCAAACCATAGAGAACTTGCTTGACTGGATCATCTGACTCCATTCGTTTTCAGTAACCCCATGTTTTACCGAATTCATTTTGTTTTGGATAGGTCTTCCAGATCAGTGCTCTCCGTCCGACTTTGCGCTTTCCTTGTGTAGCCGATCCATTTCCACTTCCTTTTTTTGGTCTTGTGTGATTTTCTGTTACTGTTTCGGTGTTTCACTATAGACGAACTGAACTGATTTCAGACACGCATTTAACAATAGAAGCCTTGTTTATCTAACCAAGATTGATGCATTCCAAGGGTTGTGAATCACTTTATACGTATTCTTTCGTGCTACTACCTATGATTGCTTTTGTACAACTGAGGTATACGAATTTATCGAATTCTTCGACTGCTGTACAGTGACTTTTCGAGTTCAGGCTTCTGGTTTTATCTTTTTTTCAGTATTTCGATGCATCTCTTTGATCAGTTCAATTATTTTTTTCGATATTCCTTTTCGCAAAAAGTTGCGTTTTGACTTAGTATGTCACATGCTCATTCGAAGTCTACTCTACCGGTGAAGTGCAGTTAAGGCCAGCGTGTTCCATTCTTAGTTGTTAGTTGAATGATAGGGATACCATTATTGTGATGTTGAGGAGTCCCATACCTAAGGTCGTCTTTTTTAGAGATCGCTATGGTGAAACGCTTTTTCCATTTCTATGGGCTCCTCCCGGTATTCAATACTTAAACTAATAGGAGTGGTTACCGTAATTGTTGTGTATTTTTTTCAGTTATTTGAATAATTCACCTGGTAAATTATCTGTCCCAGTAGCTGCCAGATAAGCATTGGTTTAAATATATTTCTTGTAACATTATGTCCATCCATATCAATATTCTCCTATTCGTTGGTTTGTATGTGATGCAGCAGCTGATGACTATATGGTAGTTATTCTGTTACTGATGGGTTTCCATTCGAGTAGTGTGCTGTTTAAAAATGCGTACCTCTCTTTTGCGTACATCGGTACCACCAGAAAACATTAGATAGCGCCCTAAGCGGTAATCCAAATTTGAACTAAACCTGTTTGTACTTTTGTCTTGCACCACCACTCGTCCACTAGAAATGGCCACTTTGCAACTGTTTTAATTTTTTGGAGCTCCAATGTATTTATAATCTACACCCGGCTTGTGAGACACTCTTTCAGAGTAGTTAGCACAACTTGGAGATTTAAATGGAAATAGAGAGATTTATGGGAACCAAACCTTCAAATAAATTTATTTGGCTCGACTGCTATTATGTTATTTCCACCCTTTATATGGATGGTATTTAAATATTTTCGATTAGCTTACTGACAAAGATTCAGAAGTTAATAGGGTTAAGCTGTCTGTCACTTGTTCTGTCTTTTATTTTTGCAATATGTTTTAGGGCTCAAAGCTCATCCAACTTTTTGTTTATTTACGTCCTTCTTTACATCATTATATAGCTAGGACGTATACGGCTATGGGTTTGATCTACGTAGAACCATCTACGTAGAACAGTGCAGAGCTCCATGTCAGCTTGTAGTACTAACATGATAGATGGGTTTGTCCATGAATTCTGCACTCCAACAGATGAATTAATTCACGCCACCGACCGTAATCATATAAAATCCCTTTTGCATACCTTCCGCTTCAATTGTCGCTGGTTTAACCACTGCGTCATTTTGATTGGTTAGGGGTAGGCTGCTCAAGTATTTTTTTTATCTCTAATCTGTTTTGGGGCTCAAGGTCCTACTGGTTCGCGGTTCGCTTAATTACGTCCTTACTTTTACGCCATTACAGCCAATTCGAGGACGTACCGCTAAAGGTTCAATTTTTTTAACCATCTGTTCATTGCATAGCTCTATGCCAGCCTTATAGTGCTGGTATGGAAGATGGGTCGGCCCTTGAGTTCTGCACTAAACAGGGGGTTAGTTGTGTTCATTCACACCACAGATCGTACTCTCAGGGTGAAATATTCCCTTTGCATCCTGCTCCTATCGGGATTCGAACCTGGTACTTCCCGCTCCAACTGCCGCAGCTTTACCCAAGGCTGTTCAAGTCGTTCAAAATACTTTATCCGACAAAGTAGATATCGATTTAAGCTTACAAACGCACCAAGTAAAATATGCCGACTAATGTTTAATTCATTAAACTTTTACGACATTTTTTAGTATTCGTGAATGATGTATCATGCATTAGAAGATGATGTTATGATGCCATATTCTTTCCAGTTCAAGGTGTTATCGATATTTTGATATGATATTCGTTCTTAAGAAACATTATTACATACACAATATACTATACAGATATGTACACGGTTGATTGTGTGGTTAGAGTTCTTACCTTTATGCTTGATTGGATATTTTATTAGGTTATCATTCAACTGTAAATTTTATTTATACATTATACATACATAATATACCGAATTGATTATTTTCAGTCCAGATAATATGTTTTATATTCCTCTCAATCATGTCGCAGCATACAAAAAAAAATATATATATTATACGATATGTAGGATGACATTTAATCTAACCGATTGAGAAATGATATAGATTCTGAGAAAAGCTTTAGTATAATGGGGGTGGTATACACACCATATATATATATATATATATATATATATATATATATATATATATATATATATATATATATATATAGATATGTTATGCTTTCTTATATTTTTCGATTAACGAAATTCTGTCATTATGTAATGTATAAAGGTATGTGTTTAATCATTTCGATACAGATATTCGTCGAAATATTCTGCTATATAATTACCTTCGTTTATTTTAACATATATGTTCGCTTATACCACCGATATATTTATATCATCAGAGCTCTGTGTAACAAGATGAGCGGGAGTAAAGCATGTGTACAAAATCTCGTTTCCACCCTATTTAATCTCCACACATACACACACGCTGAGAAAAAATACGGAAATAAATAGTCAAATTTGTATTGACAAAATAAATTGATTCACATCAATCCCGAAAGCTCCAACTATGTACACATATATACATACGATTAAACTTCAATTATTATTATCGCTTTTATCACACTTGGAATAAACAAATAAAAAGAAACGAGAAATAACGTATACGATGGTACGAGTATATAGAGTATATAGTAACAGAGCTTTTCTCAACATTTTATTAATTATCAAAAGCTCCATTTGTCACAAGCAATTAATTTGAAATTTTTAGTTAGTTTTCGTAAATTTTCTTCTCCATGCGATAGGGTGGGTGGTTGGATTGAGAAAAAACTATTTTTTAATTTGTTTGATGTTACGATTCAATTGGCATAATATAATTTATTTCCGATGAGTGGAATATAAGTACAAAAAATATGTTTTTGTTTGTTTGATTTATTTGAAAAATAATGATTTCCAAGTATTTTTGGAAAATAGTTGAATGTTGGTGGTGTGGGTTGTTTTCCTGATTGCCACCCATTTTATCTTGTGTATATGATTTTGTGGTTTTTTACTCAAAGTCAAATAGTTGTCTATTTGAGATAGTCAATAACGTGGGCTCATCACGTTTTCGAGCACGTGACATTGTCAACAAGTGCTTTTTTCTTAGCCAATGTTACATTGTTTAATGTATACTCTATCAGAATTGTAGATTTAATGAATATACCTGCTCAGATGGTAGTTTAGTAAGATCTCCTTTTGATTACTCGTACTTAATACCAGAAGCGCTTAAATGTGTTCAGCATTGTAAGCAAACTATATTAGTTTAAACCAGGACAGAAAAGGTATGTGATGCAATCAAAGTCTGAAATGTAGCTAATGAAGCATTTTATTGATTTTTACAATCACATTTATTATGTCCCATAGCTGCCAGATGATCTCCGATCATACTACGGACAATAGATACGAAGCCTGTACTGTATTAAGAGAAAGAAATGATTATGTAGCATTTATGATAGTATATTTATCCTTAATATGATTGTTTTTGCACAACATACACACAGCACTACTAATAATAAACAATGGGAAGGAATTAGGAAGGATGAAGGGTGGAAAGGACTCACGGAATAAGGGTTTAGTCTTCAAGTTTCATACTTTTGATATTTAGTTTAAATCTCTGTAAATTATACACCAAGGGAAACGTTCCACAATTTAGCTCATTTCACATTCGCGCACTCCGAACAAAAAACGAGTTCTGAAACCTATTGGTCCTGGCGAATTTAATGTCCAGATTATAACTGTGTCTTCTTAAGTTGCACGTGGGTCTTGATAGACCAGGCATAAGTTCGTTTAGCTCCAATGAGCAATGACCATGCATGTATTTTTAGAACACACATAAAGCTTCCACGTTCCGCCTGTGGGAAAGAGAATCGAGATTAGAAGATAAATTTACATCCGCGATCATTCTAGATGCTCGGCCTTGGACTCGATCGAGTGCAGCCAAATGTTTTTTTGGTGCTCCAGCCCAAATGTGAGAATTATACTGTAGTCTGGGTTTTATAGGTCTTGTAAATTGAAAGTGTTTCAGATGGTGTAAAATAAAACTTACATCGTCGTAGAAATCCAAGACATCTAGCTGCAGTAATCGCTGCTTTGTTTATTTGTTCGTTCAAGGACATTTTCTTTGTAAAAGTTAAGCTGAGAATCGAAAATGAGTCAGATGTAGCCACACAGGATTCGCCAGTCAGATTGAGCGTTTATCATCGGTGAAAATTAGAAAAAGATTAAGCCGAATCCTTGAGGGACACCAGTGTTTAAATAATGTGGAATGGAAGTCGTGCCATCCACCACCACTTGGATTTACGACAAAAAAGAAAATTCTCAACCCATAGGATTAAAGAACCGTAAACTCCACCTGCCCTCAGTTTGCACAGTAAACCCTCGTGCCACACGCGATCAAACGCTTTCGAAATATCTAAGCACAATGACTTGTGATTCACCAGATTGATGGATACAACTGTTCCATTTTTCAGTGATGACAGTAATTATGTCTCCGGCTAAGCGTCCTCGGTGAAAACCATGCTGACAATCTGAAATTAGGTGGTGATCTTCCAAATAGCTCATCAGTTGAAAATTGTTTATTGACCGCAGTACTTTGGAAAGCACCGAGACAAGAGCGATTGGACGAAAATTCGAAGGGTCCGACTTGCTGACCTTTTTTGGCATGGAATGTACGTTAGCAATTTTCCAAATGGAAGGAAAAATGCCAGAAGACATAGATCGGTGGAACAAACATGAAAGTGGCTTTGACAATATGATTTACAACAATATTTGAGTACAATTGGGGGTAATACTATCTGGACCAAGTGATTTGTTGGGGTTTATGTTTGCAAGAACTTTGCCGACAACTCTAGGACGGAATCTAATGCAGCGCAGCGACGAGATGACTTGCGAGATAACAAGTGGTGTTGCATTAGATTGAGCTAAGTTGCAGTTAGTCGCAAATTTTCGAACGAAGAGATTAGCCTTTTCATGGCCAGTGGAAAATATACTGTCTCCATCTTTGAGCGGTGGTTTAGACGATTTCCTACTTTCCAAAATGTTTTCCTCGACTTTACGAGCAAATGACCAAAACGATCGATTGGTGCTGGTGGTATCTAAAATCTGCCGCAAATCTGCTCTAACCTTCTTTTCGTATTCTAGTTTGGCTTTGCAAATCTTTCGTGTTGCTAGGTTTCTATCCACCATGAATTCGGATAGATATTCAGCTGACGGGTTTTGGAGATACTTGAGGTGACAGGCTTCTTAAAGGGCGAAACTGGAAGGAATGAACTGTTTCATTCTTGTGAGAATGACAATATACACCAGAACGGCTGCCCGGTCAATATTACCGAACCCTCTTTTGACAAGTCCACGACGTTGGAAATTGCGCTGTAAGAAGCCGAAAAGACGTCTTCTGGCAAAGACCACTAGAAACAAACTCCCGGCAATATACCGCTTTATAAGGATGTGTCGTCTGATGAACAAGGCGATACCTGTCTATCTGCAGGATCACATTGTTGTATATTTAAAGGTTCTGCTCATCACGTCAGCCATACTTGAGAACACTTTTCTTTGTTGCGCGATGTATCACGTCTACTTATTCAGGCCAACCCTTGATTGTCTGAAAGTAGATCCGGATAAAGCTTCTGCTGTCTCCAATTACCGATCTATTGATGAAGGGCAAAAATTGTGTTTGGATCAATGAAGCTCAAATCGCGTTTGATTTTACTGAAAAATGCATTAATCTTTCATCCCGTATTGCGTAATCCTAATTTTTCTAAAACCTTGAACTTGCAGTGCGATAGCCAGTTTTACATTAGTTGGCAGCGTTCTGTTTCAAAGAAGTGCGGACAAAAAGGAACTCTCAATAGCACATACGTCAAAAAAACTCAATAACGCACATCGAAACTACTCAATTACAGAGTTGGAATGTTAAGCTGTAATGTTGGGAGCTCAAAATTTTTGTGCGCATACCAAAAGATTTCACTTCATCATAATAACCGATAATTCAAGTCTCCAGTGGCTTATGCCCCAAGGGGATCTTTCAGGTTGTTTTGCTTGTTGGAGTTTGAAATTGCAAGTTTATAACTTCAAAATCCAGTCAAAATCCGGACAAGTTTGACTGAAATAGTATAATCGACCTCGAATATGACAGTTGCAAGGCACAAGCATCGTACTCTAAAATTTGCATCAAGTGCATCAAGTGAACAAATATTATTCCTATTCAGCACCTTTTTCGATTTCTATGTATAAAATAGACGAAGTAAATAGACATTCGTGTCGGAGTGATGAATGTTTGGTCTAAATCTCTCAATATATTCACTGGGAGTCTGGGTACATTAAAATTTTGAAGCATTCATGGAAGTCATTCAAGAATTTACATCACCTCAAGAATATTTTTTTTTGTTTTTTATGCTTATATCTCTACAATCTGTTTCGGGGCTCGAGGCACTTCCAACTCTTTCGCGGTTTGCTTATTAACGTCTTAACCTTACGCCATTACAGCCAAATCGAGGACGTACGGCTATAGTCCAATTTACGTAGAACCATCTGCACATTACATAGCTTCATGACAGCCTATAGTACTGACATGAAAGATCGGTTGGTCCATGAACTCTGCACTCCAACAGGGGGTCATAGATGTATTCATTCACACCACCGATCGAAATCGTCTGGTGAAAAATCCCTTTTACATTCTGCCCCTATCGGGATTCAAACCCGGTACCTTCCGCTCCAACTGCCACAACTTTAACAACTGCGCCATCTGGGCGTTAAAAAATATTTTTTAAATGCATTAATTTAAAGCTAAATTTTGAGAAGAAAAGGTTGTTTCTGTTCTTTCACTGTTTCAAAATAAACCAAACGGCTGACTTCTTTTGAAGTGGTGCTTCGGCAAGATTTTTCCTTTAAGCTTCCTTTATCTCCATAGGGCGTCTACTGGAGTGGACTATCTAACTCTATTTGGGGCCATTCTCTTTAGTCCCCGCCATGTTTTTTCAAGATGTTTTACGTCAGTTTGCACCGTTCCAAGTCAATGCTGGTCTTCCAATTTTTTTCCCTTGCGGGTTTCATTATTAAGACATCCTGGTTATGTCATTTGGTGTCTTTCTCAGCGTGTGTCTCTATTCGAATTTTTTCTATTGTGTCTTGGTTGATGAGAAGTGGTGTACTAATTTTTGTGTTCAGTCTCAGGACCTTTGCTTTTTTTATGTTTATCTCTAGTCCGACATCTTGTGTCACTTTTGATAACTTTTGTAGCTTATGTTGTATGTCTGTGTATTTGTGTTATTGCAGGCGTATATCATCTGCGTAATTTAGATCATTGAGTTTTCTAATTGGATACCGTTGAATTCCGTTTGGTATCTAGGATGTATCTAGCTTGCGCATGCCAGGAACATTATTTGAGATAGTACACATCCTTGTCTAAGTCCTCGTAGTATGTGCCACTTTGCTTTCCTTTGTGTTAAACTTTATTTCCAGCATCCCGGTGCATTTCTCGGATGAGTTCGGTTATTTTCCTCGGGATACCTATTTCATTGATTGCTTTCCAGATTGCACTTCTATTGATAAAACCGTGTACTCGTTCGAAGTCCACGCAGAGTATAAATAGTGGTGAGTTCCATTTGTTGATATCGTCTGTACAGCTTTTTTCTGGTCTGTAACCAGTTTGTTCGTTTCTTTTGCATTCATAGTTGGAGACATTCGTTCTAGGATGACCATTGCTAATACTTCCTTTGTACTGTTTAGCATGGAGATGCCCCGCCGGTTTTGCAATATTGGTTTCCAATATTCCACACTTCTCGTCCTCAAAGAACTACTCCCATCTTTTTAATTGTTGGCCGTATGTAGTAAGGGCCTTCCATATCAAATTCTCCCATGATAGCACAATAAAATTATGTATGTATTGTGATGTTGTTGTCAACCTTTGTTGTTGTCAACAGAGGTTTTTATTGCCGTATGATATTAATAACTTCAATGATTAAATGGTTCATGTTATTTTTAAAGATTTATCATAAAGTTGTGTATAGAACTCAAAAGCTCTCTAAGTTGACTTTCACTTATATAGACTGTCAATTCCGACAATAAACGATCCTCTATAGTTTATCTCATTCAGCATCTAGTTTTAGATATTTTTTTGTAAGTTTCTGCGGTTTTAGTTATTTAAATCAGATGCAGAATACATATTAGTTTTGTTAAAATCCAAATCGACTGCAATAAATTTCAAACCCAACCACAACTTTCTAAACATTTTATCACCACAGAACAAGAAAAATTTCATATGCAACTTTTTTCTAACACTTTAACGCTAACAACACTTGAATCTCTGATAAAATTTAGACAATTTGTATTTTGTACGCCTGTAGTGTTGGCATGGGTGTGTGTGTGAACTTTTCATATGCGGTAATTAGATGACATGAAAATTTAACTTTCTCTTTCCAGCATTTTCGTAATTTTGGAATTTTCTAATTTAAAACTTTTCAAATTTATGTCATTGTGCTTATCATCAGTACCTACACTCACATAAGTATATGTAGTCCTCGTACAATATAAGACAAATAATATATACATAATACTACCATCAAAGTCATATTATCATTTCTTGTGTTGTTTTATTATGACATGAATTTCATATTTGTGTATCATAATCAAAGCGACATGAAATGAAAAATAAGCAGCAACAGAATAAGGAGTACAACATGGATACTGTATATATGTATATACTGTATGGATACGATGTACATATAAAATGGAATATACATTACACAACAATCGTACATATAAATATAAAAAATTTGGTTTCGTAATTTACTGCCAGTATATAGTGTATAGGTCGGCATTACGTTGCCAAATCGACCACCTACCTGGTCGCATCCAGAATATTGAAGTGTGTATTTTCTACTTTGAACCGCACATCCGGAACTAGACACCATATACATTTGTACTACCACCAATTTTTCGTTCCAAAATTTTTTGGTTGCCAGTATATGATTGTTATGTGTACTGTGTATATGCTTTTGTATAGGTTTTTTTTTACATGCAGATACATACATCTCAAAACATTCGGATGATATACCGGAAAATTTATTACAAATTTTTCATTTTCATCATTTCGATTGGCAAACAAAGACAATATAATGTGTACTCATAAGTATATAGAAATAACTTGTTGTGAAATGGAATAAAATTTTATTGGTTTCGAGCTTCTCGAATGAAAGCACAAAAAAATTTACAAAAATTGAGTACATTATGCTTATATGTTTATTATGTTGTATGTTTTGTGACATTACGATAAGATATTTGTTGAATACATGTAGTATAAAATTCCTTTAAATTTAATGTCAACGGTGCTGTGTTATTGGATTGGTTAGCTATCATTTTTTTTATACGAAATATTTTGGAAAGCTCGACAAAATTAGACGATATAGTTTATTGTAAATAGTATATTTTTTTGACAGCTCTTCATGGCCCGTACGGTGACAACAAACTGACTCAATCGGTTTCGACCGAGAGCCAGTTTTTCATACCAGCGGCTCTCTTTTCAAAGATCGCTGTATCATTCGGCTCGGATCAGTATACGCAGAACGTGACCGAGCCAGCGTACTTGCTGTCCTTTGATTTCATGCACTTAATTCCAATTTGCATTAAATTCCTGATCTGGTGGTTGAAACGAACTCGGTATGTGCCATCGACGTTGCGTTTTGGGCCATATATCTCACGCATGATTCTTCTCTCGAATGTTAGAAGCCATCTTTCGTATTCATTCGTCAAGGTCCAACTACCACATCCATACATGACAACAGGTCTGACCAACACCCTTTGATTTCCTCTCCCACACTATTATCGTGAGGAATGAGAGATCTAAGATACTTGAATCTCATTTCTCCTTCAAAAGTGTGGTTACCACTACTGAAATCAATTTCGCCTTGGTACTGAAAGCTGAGATCAGATATTTGGTTTTGGACTCGTTGATTTTGAGACCAACGGAAGCTGAAAACGGTTTCAATGGATCAAGTAACTCTTTTACTCCGTTGCTATTTAATCCAATCACATCATCTGCATATGCTTAAACTTGATTGGATTGTAGGAATAAGATGTTGTCTTGATGTATGTTACTTTTAGAAAATATCGGGAACAGCGCATCTCTTTGTCGAACACCAGAAGTAATTGCAAAAGTTTTCGATAGCCTGTTCTCAACTTTAACACGCAGCTCTGCTGGTTGTCTTTTACACAGATGTATTGAGTCATAGGCTTGCTTGAGAAATCTGGAATACCTGGTGTACATCGCGAGATGCTTCGTAGTACTTGGGAAAAATCATCGTTAGCGAATAAATTTGTCACCGACAATTTCCTCCGCCAGAGGAGTAATTATTCCCAAGATAATGTATGACAGTAACTTGTTTACTGTGCAAAGAGAGCCGCGATAGTTTTCACATTTTAAGCGACAACCCTGCTTGAATATTGGGTGAAACGTGGCCACTTTCCATTCATCAGGCATAACTTCAATTTTTATTTAAGAATTCTGACTGAAAATATATACACTCGTGACCAACTTAATCACGACATTTTAATCAATGTATTTGATCATCCCTCGTGTCATCCAACGCAATATCCAGGTTATTGAACTAAGATTGTACTGGGATTCCTGGCTTGGACCATCCGTTTTAGTTTGTTTTGTAAATGCTGAATTGAGTTTATCACTGGATTGACGGGTGACCACTTTGTGTTCAGTGACTTGAAACCAGTAAACCTGCTCTACAAAAATAAGATTGGTGTTTGCCTCAAGCGATATGCCAGACTACATCATTCTCGAACCACCATTGTACGAGACTGTTTATTTTGAGCAAAAAGCTTTAAGTAAATCGCTCTGCCAGACGTTAGTAGAGCGGGTCTTTCCTTTCCATATACTAAAAGAACGAGGTTCCACTGAATGATGATCTAAACGGTGTGATTTGTCTTGAAGTGAATTTGACTTTCTTGAATCGTCTTCTTACTGTCCATTGACTAACAGCTGTATTTCAAACTGGTATTAAGCTCTTGCTGCACATTAGGGCCAATGCGTTGGCGATTTCAGAGTGAAGTTAAAATAAATCGTATGTGTCCAATTTAGGGACTACAGTTTCCTGAAACCTTCTCGTTACTCGTGATACAACTTTTGTGGCTTTTTCTGGAGTAGTGTAGAGATTGGTTCAAGTCAACGTCTGGTAAGTAACTGATCACAAATGCTCAAAATTCTAGTTGATCCATCAAAATCTAGCAGAAACTTTATACTTTTGAGTTTCCCAACTAAATTTTAATTTTGATCAATAATTAATTATAAAGCACCCCCAAATTAGGCGCGAAAAAAAATTTTTTGTAACAAACCATAAATTACAATCGTATCTACCAGTTTGGTTGTGGTGGGTCGTGTTCTGTTAATATTATAGGGAATTCTGTTTTTGTATATAAAGGGTTAGGCGGTATCGCCATTTAAAAGCTCATGCTGTTTCCGTATTTCTCTTATTATTTCAATTTATCTATGTCTTAAAACTTAATTTTGTGGCAAAAAAATGATAAAAAGCTCCTTTTTTATTTTTAGACTTTTCCGAATTTAATATAAAATTATATTTCTCGAACGTCGAGGGTGAAATTCAATGCCAAAATATTTCTAATTTAAAAAAGGTTCAGTTTTTATGAAAATAGCTTCTCCTTTTATCTATACATAGGCTATATAGGCTCAAGATCAAACCTCTATATAACTGAATGATATATATATATATATATATATATATATATATATATATATATATATATATATATATATATATAAACGATTTTGATACCCAGATTTTTCGACATAACGTAGAAAATTTGCAAAAAAAGTTATGTCTAATTAGTGATAAATTATATTTCTTATGTCAATCTAGCAAACAAGTAGCTATACACTATAGCTAGTACACACATAATAAATGAGAAATTAATCTTTCGACAGAATTTGGTTTATTAGTTGGTATTACACATGTATTTGATTGGATATTAGAATCTAATTAAACAAGACTAATTTAGACATATTCACAACCACACAAACAAACCCCTCACAAATCGTCTAAGCCACAAAACACTACATATAGATATACATAACTAGAGCATAATATATTATATATAGAGAGAACATGTAATCCATGGCAAATATCAAGTAACGAAATTTTTTATGGTAAATGTATCGTTTTTCCAAGTCAATTTAACACAGAAGGATGTACACACACATACCATATATACTAAAATCCTATACATACAAAAATAAGTAAAATAAATGTCAATCCTAATAATCCTCTTAAACCAATCATCCTCTGTGATACTCAATGACCAAATAGCATATAGTGCCATGTATATTGTTGTATAAAGGAACTTAAATACACGAGCATATACGAAGATGACGAAGAAAAGCTGTATTTTGTGGATACCAATAAAATCAATAAATAGACGAATTCTATTATCTTGGCGTTCGATAATAAAATAAAAAAAGAAACGAAACGCTTGGCAAGTAGAAGAATCCCAATGTGTTAAAAATTCGATGAACTGTAACAATAGATCAGTAAAAATCTAATCAATAATTTTCTTGTATTCTATTTATTTATTTTTTATGATTTTCTCAACAACCCTTCGACTATATATATATGTGTACGTAAAAAGGCCTTACGTAATAAAAGGGTGATAACAATAAAAATGACACACACTATATATATATTGTTTCTCACTGAAGAGTATAAATCTTATATTTTTTGTCCAAGTATTTGTGTGTGTATGATTATGTGTACCAAACCATAAAAAGAAAATTATCACCCGTTCTATACAACACCATCCACAGTTTATAATATTTTCTTCTTAACACACAATATAATAAATCAAATATGTTGTGGAAATACATAATAAAATGAAAAACATAAAGAAAACTTTCTAGCAACAACAACATAATAAAAAGCTTTATCATCCCAAATAATCAACCTCTTCTTCGCTTAGTGTGATGATGAACAAACACATAATTTACCGAAGGTCATGGCGCATTTATATCCCTGCACGTTTTATACCGTTTCAGGAGTTCATCTTACTCGTATATATCCACATAGCGGATGTTATAAATTCCGCACAACAATTAAATCTAAATAAATTAATAAAACTTTTTTGAGCTTTTAAAGCTTTTCTCTCGTTTCTCGTTTATGACAGATCGAGTAGCGCGCTTTTTTTTTAAATATTAAATTTTGTTAAAAAAAACAAAAACAAAAAACAAAAAAGTTAAAATCTTATTATTTCATAATAAACCGTTTTCTAAATTTAATTTATTTTTAATCCTATCACTAAATCTCTACACCCAACGATAAATTATGTAGAAAAAAAATTTTCTGTTTTGAGAAAACCGAATTTTTGTTTCATCCAACTGTTTCGAACAAAAAGCTATATACATACTCATCCCAAAAGTTGGGGAAACTTTTTTTTATATTTATTCCGTGTTGTTATGAAGACTGATGAAAATGAAGTATTTAGGCGGATATAGAATATCATCGCAGGTATTAAAACTTCAATTTTTTTTTATTTAAATTAATTGTAGCAAACCTGTTGGTGTGATATCGCGCGCCTCTTCTATATATAGATACATATAATCGTTATCTTCGTAATGATCCCAAATCTCTAAGTGGATCTGTCGGTCATCGTTTAGCCGTGTATTAGTGAGATATATATTGTGCGATGCTTCCTTTGAATATACATGTTGTGTGGATCATAATTAAAGTTGAATGGTGTTGCATGGCAACAAACTCCATTAACCATACTCACATTATAAAAATAAAAATGATCTAGAATTGAGGTCAACAATAGTAGGTATTGTTGACCTCAATTCTAGATCATAATTCTAGACTTTCTAGATTGGACATAATTTTCAAAAAATTGCTGTCAAATCCTTCCTCTTCGGAAGTTGGCCTAAACGATTCTGGGGTGGGCCAATCATTGTTTAACCCATTTAAATAATGTTCCAAAATGCAGAGATCGTCAAAATCTTCAACTCAAAATATATTTTAGTACGAAAAAAAAACCCAACAACTGAGCACTGCGAACAACTGAGAGAAATAAAGGAATTCATGGCTAAGTAGAAAAAAGAATTTAAAATCTTAAAGGGAAAAAATGAAGAACTTAACAAAGCTGTACAACCACTTGCAGTACTTGAGACGAGAATGCTAGTAATTCAATTAATACCAACGAAGAAGAACTTGAAAGAGAAAATAATTGGGTCTTTCATCAAATTAGAAGGCCAAGCAAGAAGAGGAAAGCTTAACGCTGTCCGGAAATGGGGGAAAATTTACCTTTCACTTCAAAAGAAAAAGAGCCACATAATAGTTAAAACCTTTAATGCGCCAATAAACGGAATTTCGATTTCGGCAGATTTTTTACGCGTCTATTTCATTAAAGCTTGGTTTAATCGTTTCAGTCCACTGGAGGTGCTTGGTTTTTGATATGAGCCGACCAAACAAAGCCCTTTCACCAAATCCTTCCTAAATTGATTCAAACTCATTGATGGATTTTTTCTAGAGGCACACAGTTGTTTGTAGATGATCCACGAATTTACTATACAGTTACATCCACGAAATGAAAAAACATTCGTTAATATCACTTTGAAGACTTCAATTTACTTCGGTACCTTCCTATGAAGCTGTCATGCAAATCGACACCTCCCATGTGACGATTATATTCTGTAACAATAGCGGGGCATTGAATATAAATCGATTTCTTATTTTTATTGTCCCAGTTTTTTACTGTAGATGAAGGGTAAGCTCCACATTATGATGATATAAGGATTACATACCTTTTATCCCTCCAGTGGATCAGAGACATTCCAACACTCTCAAAACTGGTTGAAAATTCCTCGTAAAATTTACTAGCGTAGTTTTGCATTTCACTTTCTGTTTTCAATTTAGGATTTGGAATACGGCTCCGCCTTATTGCACCGATGGAATGAATACCGTGACGTGAAGTAATTGTCACAAAAGACAGTGTGATTTATAAATCTACGTATGTTACGGCATAATCGTACTATAACATTGGCCGAAGCTTCTAAGTTCTCCTCTTTTACCTGCCAGCACATATTTTCTTGACCAGTATAGATCTCGAAGTTGTTTTTTTTAACCTCCAGTAAGGGCAAATATTTTGAACCCCCATTAATGAGGTTTTGAAGGAACATATTGTTTCATATGGCTTCTAATTTTTGTACTACACATTTGTTCGTCCACCGAAAGTTTTGGTTCCAAGTGTTGCCGTGCAAATTTTTCTTGTAAAATATTTATAAATGGTCTGATTTTAAACAATCGGTCATGGTTTGGGTTATCTCTTGGCACCATAAGGCTGTTATCAGCAAAATTTAACATATTTTTGACCTTAATAAATGTTTTTAAAGTCATTGCGTTTTGAATTATTCTGCTTCCTACATCTGGACACCAGTAGTCCCTGCTGTTGGACAAATGATGTACTGAAGAAAGTATACAAATTCCTAAGAATTTCTTTAATTCCAGTTTGGTCAATGTGTAAGGATTAGCAATATTTTTACTCGCACCGTACAGATTACTTTCTTTCAGGATCATTTCAAGCATTTCTTCATCGAAAAAAATGTTAAAGACTGAAAGTGGAGTATCAAGTTCTTAAAGGGCTGGTACTAAAGAATCGTCGTCTTTGAATCGAGTTGAATTTTGATCGAAGTCGTGCGGTACATTTGTCCATATCAATTTTTTGAACCTATCTCTCAACTCTTTTAACTCGACCTCCTTGATTAAAATGTCATGTTCATTTTCCCTATTTATTTCATAATTTGCTGGCTCAAAAGCATAGACATCCTCCATATCAATATCATCATCAAATACCACTGGAATGTCCTCAATATTTTCATTTTCAATATCTTATCTTTTATTTTTATCGACATCCTCCGTTTCTGATTCTTTTTGTAGAAAATTTTCATCATCTGTGTTGTTATCAAATTCGTCTTCGCTATTATCAGACCACTGTGCTATGATGAGCTCATTTTCTTTTAAACACAAATATTTTTTTCGAGTTGACATTATTGTACTCTTATAACCGAGCCACCGTACCAACACAGCAAAAACTCTCGAAAAACCGACCTTAACTTCGAAATTTAACGCTTATTATGAAATCGGTTACGACAGCTGAGTATAAACTCAGTAATGGGGTCTGAAAAAATAATGTGAATTACTCTAACACCTATCGAGCTTTAGCTAGAAAGCTCAATTCCGAGCGATCTCATTGGTTTATCTATGAGGACAAGAATAATTATCCAATAAAGGTTATGGCTAAGGTTCTTCACCCAACCTGCGCAAAAGAGGAAATTATCCAAGATCTCAAGCAAAAGGGCCAGCAAAAAGAAAATGCCCTAAACATCATAAAGAAAGAACAAAACGAAACCGAACAATTTAAGATCAAGAAGAGAGGGTTCCCACGATTTATGATCACTTTCAATAACAAAAAAAATGGAAGATTTGTATAATATCAAGGCAATACTTATTAATGAGAGTAAAATATAGCGATTGAAAAATCTCAAGGTTTTAACGATACTCACAAATATTTTCAAAAAGATGGATCACGCTCAAGTATACCCGGTTGGTAAAGAAGTTCCTGTAAAATGTATTAATTGCTTCCAGCCACATTGGGTAAATTACAGAAGGTGTGAAATGGCTAAGGGGTTACAGGGATTTAGAGATAAATCGTGAAAGCAAAATCAGTAGTTCCGGAAAAAAAAAATAAATCAAGCTTTCACCAAAGAGAAACCAAAAAACGGAAGAACGGAAACTTTTCTCGCAAGTGGTAATACCGAAATTAATACTTCTAAAGAGCACCGTGATTTTGTTTGTTAATTGGCCATGACCGGCATGATGTTGCCCGTTTACAATAAAATGTGGGAATAAGTTAGTACTTTGATGAATTGTATTTCTAAGTGCTTATCCAATTGAACTTAGGATAATACCCCCCTCTCGGTGATTTCCAACACATATGAGCTAATTGCAGACAAACGCGTTCGAATACGATGGACCATATGTTTTTTTATAAAATCAGTAATGCATTGGAGACAAACTGAGCTTCATTACCAATAAATATGGAATCAGAAATAGAAAACAGATCAGTGATATGTTTCTTTAAGAAATTAATAACGTCTTTGGTGGTTATAGGTTCAAGAAAATAACCCTTCTTAAAAATGGATATACAGCAACGAAAAGATAATATTTTCCAGCTTTTGATCTCGGATACGGTCAGGAAAAATTTATATAAATATTTTTTCATGAACGAACAACTATGTCCAGTGTTATAGTTCGTCACTTTGTCACTTATACCTATGAATGTTAAAGCCAGTTATAATGTCTGCTTCTACTTGTATAAAAAGTTCCTGCAACACTTTAAACGTTGAGGCAAACTCTCTCAATGCTCTCTCGTGCATTCCTTTTTATCGCTTTAATTGCTGCTTCTTAAACCAAAATTGGAGATCAAAACCTCAAAGGTGTGTGTTGCGTTGTCGTTAAATATTGCCATTGGTTAACGTCTTCTTATCAAGGTTTCTAGGAACTAATAATTATACGACCAGTAGTTTGCGTATCTGTTTTTATTATGTCGCTGGCCCCAATGACCTTGTTGGATGACCTGTATTGGAACAATAAATCCAGATTTTGATGCCCATACTGTATAAAAAAATACCCTGCTGGATTATTTGATGCTTCGTGGAATATCCAACACTCATTGAATATTTTTTTTACTCATTGGAAACTAAAATTTGTTGTCTTTCTACAATCTTAGCTATTATAGAAAAGAGCATTTAAATTAGTAGAACCTAATGCAAGACACTTAAATATTTTTTGATAACTTAATTTGTAAAATCCTGGTTGTCATGGGAAGTAATTTTAGGAGGAAACTCCTAGTGAAATTTATTCCTTCGAATATACAATCCATCATAACTGAAGTTGAATCGTGTTGCATCGCAACATTCTTCCACAAATAAGCAGTTTAGTTAACTAATTGCTCGTCAGATTGCACAATTTTGTGACCAGACGTTATTTTTTTCTGATGCACGTTTCTAATGTGGTAACCCTTTTCTTTTTCGTCTTGCCCACGTCAGTAATATTCAATTGTTGTTCTTGATAAAAATAATCATACCGATTTGGTATTTTGTCTATAAGATGTCTAAATCCTCGAGATCTTTATTGGCTGGTTGACCATTGCTTCTACTTTTGCGTAGGTACAAACTTACATATAGTACTTGTTCATGGATGCCTTTTTATCGGTTTCACTCCTGTTTCCCAAACCTTACAATAGTGATGTGCTGAAGGAGGAATTGTATTTCATTGTATTGGACGTGTACCAAAATACGCTGAAACCCTGTTATTATGATTGCAAATCACTCGCCGAACATACTTAAGGTATTTATATAAGATGGTGGTTGCGTTGTCGCTAAACATATCCTTCGGTAAAGTACCTTGTTTAAAACTAATTATTATGCGACCGCAGGAACGTCAGCTTATTTAGACTTTTGATGCGATTAAAGTCTCATTAAAAATACCCGCTTTGACTATTCAACAAGCTAACCCCGCACAGCTGACCAACGTCATGTCAAATACCATGTTTAATGTTGGCTATCGAAGATATGTTTTTTTGCTCAAAGCCAGGAAAAAAACTGGAAAAACTAACGCCCGTAAACGGAGATTTAGCTAGGAAAAAGCTATACCCGAATAGGACTGATCATGGTTGATAAAAGAAGACTATTAATGGCTTTTGGTTCAAATGTAAGCTCTTTATCTGAAGATTTTTTGCAGCAGACATGCAGCGTATATGATTGGTATTTGTGTGAGCTTTTTACTTAGTTCAACTACCAAATTGTTTGATTTGTCGCATGATACGTAAAAGCTTGTTTTGAAGAATAACTTAACATAAAGTATACATGTATGTTCCTGGTATTGCTTAGACTTTACTTTGAACTTTTTTATGTACTCTGTTCGAAAGCTTCTTATAGAGTTCTGAAGAAACACTTATTATATAAAACAACATGTCACAAAACGAATTATTTCAAAATTTTCTCCTCACTCTACAGTGGTACTGAATATGTTGTATAGCTAAATGGGGTTATCCATACACTTATAATCTTATTATAGTTGAATGAACCAACAATCTACAAATAATAAACTTTCGAATACAAAAGCTTACAATATGATGGTTCACCAATCACCGTCTACCCAATTTTCCCCAAAAAAAAACGATTTCTCTTTACTAAACCAATTTAATTCATTTGTCACCCATTGTTGAAAGTATATATAAAAATTTCGTTCCAGTTCGGTCTTCCTGTTCACTTTATATGTGTATAAATAGTTCATAGTGGAGATTTTATTTTTCATCGACAGAATTCGTTGGGATACAGCTTAATGTAAATTGGCTATCATACAATTTTCACAGGAAATAAACATAATAATCATCATCAACATCTCAATGGTCGACGTGTATATACTCGAATCCATGGATGGACGGATACATATGTATATAAAACATGACA
This sequence comes from Tipula lateralis, assembly GCA_963932295.1. NCBI lineage: Eukaryota > Metazoa > Arthropoda > Insecta > Diptera > Tipulidae > Tipula > Tipula lateralis. Next base: position 11,438,282 of record OZ010736.1, read on the forward strand.
GGATATAAATGTCAAATCCATATATCGCATTGTATATGATTGGTGTGTGTATCAACCGATATGGTATATGTGTGCTTAGTTGCAAATCGAAATGACAAAACGCTTTCATGTTATACAAACCTAATTGCACGTCGTTAGATTATCATTTAATTCTATATATCGATTTTGATATGTAATCGGTGTAGTTGATCGGAAAATTGTAGCAATTGGGAAAGAAAAAATCAAGATAACATCTCAGGTATTTGTTTTGTCGATAGATTTTCTTTTATACATCGGTGTGCACATATACTTTGTTTTCACTACCTTTTTGCGTCTAACACAAATGAATGTAATAAAAAAAAATTATTCACAATCACGTCGAGGCGAACCGAAGATATAATTTACCTTTAATAGAAAATTCTCGTATATTTATCTCGTCTACATGCAGACAAAATATTATTCATAGAAAGGAAAACTGGAAATTTTTTTTTCCACCTGAAATAAAAAGTAACACCGTTTAAATTATCCCCAGAAGGGATATTTAAACAATTTAATATTAAACCTTATTATTATTATTGTGATATCAAAACCCAGAAATTTATTCTGATAATTATTTCGAAATTATTTTTATCTCGAAATTTTTTCAAAATACTTTACGGTGAAATGAAGATTTTTAGTGAATTAATTATGAAGATTATAGCAATTTTGTCATGATAATTTTTGGTTAGACCACTATATGTGGTACGAGCTTTACACTTTTATGTTTGGTTTTCACCTTGAATTAAAATTATTATAGTTTAACGACATAATTATTTTAACTAATGCAGTGTTGAGAAGTATTTATAGCTGGTATGATGTAAATGATATCACATCCTTCCTTATTAACTTTTAGTTGGCTAGGTGTTCTGCTCTCATTTATTATTTCAAGCCATTCAATTCGAAGAGTTTACTTTGATATTATATCCGAAAAAGCTGAACTAATCAACCGTTTAATGATGAGTGGTAACAACTGAGCTCGTTTGAATCGATTATTGTAAGTATATTATCTTGATTTGGTATTTTTTGATAGCTTTATACAAACTGGCTTTATTAAGCAACCAGAAATATTATTTTGTAATTTGTCAAACCAACGTAACTTTAAAATATCGAAACTATACAATGAGGGTATATCCTCGTTTTCAAATCCCAATCAATCAAAATAAAAAGCTTGATGAAGTTTTTACCGTTTTCTACCAAATTTGATAACCGAAAATATCCTGTTTTAACTTTTTTTTAGAAGCAGTTTCTGTAAAAGCTTTTGAAGAACTTCCAAGAAAAAGTTCAACTTCAAAATGACAACACAAAATTTTGAAACAGAAATATTATTTTTAAATTTGTAAACAAACTTTTGTAAACAAACGTAAAGTTCGACTTTAAAATGACCAAAGCTTAATTAAGGGTCAACGCTCACATATTTGTTTTATTTATATGTTATTCATATTCGTACGAACGTGTTTTGATCTCTCATAATTCAAATTTCCAAGTCCAATTACATAAAGCAATAAGCATGGTGAAGCTTTTACCAAAACACACCAAACTTTGAAAACTGGAAATGTTTTTGGAAATATTATTTTTTAATAAGTATTTAGAAATTTGAAAAGATTTTGGAATATTTTAGAGCAAAATAAACGGAAAGCTCGACTTCAAACTTTACAATGCATAATATAGGGTTGGTGCGTGTATTCTTGTCGTATTTCGTACAAAGGTTTTTTGTTTTCTTATTACTAATAACTCGAATCCCAATCACTTGAAGGTAAAAACTTTGCGAAACTTTCATCGTTTTGACGAAATTTGTTGGCTACCAAAAATATTCTGTTCTAATTTTTCTTCAGATGTATTTTGAAATAAATTTGATGAAAAAGCTTGACTCTAAAATGGCCAAAGTATAATGAAGGGTAAGTGCGTTTATATTTGTCGTATTTATTTTATTTTTAATTTCGTACGAACGTGTTATGATCTATTATAATTATAAATTCAAAGCCCAATTACATAAATCAAAAAGCCTTGTAAAGGTTTCTCAATAATCCACCAAATTTTGAAACCGAAAAGATTATTTTCATATTTGTCTTTAGAAATTCGATAAGGTCTTGGAATAATTTGGATGAAAAAAAGAAGTTAAGCTCGACCTTAAAAAGAGCAAAGCATTTAGATATTTAAAGCTCAATCACATGAATCAAAAATGTAGAAGCTTTGATCATACTCCACTGAATTATGCAAATAAAATTATTAGTCTCCAGTTTATCTTTAAAAATTCGAAAAGCTTTTTGATCTCCTATAATTAATAAAGCAAATCACTGAAAGCAAAAACTTGGTGAAGCTTTTACCATACATCAGCAAATTTTGCAATTGGACGTATTCTTTTCAAATTTGTGTTTATAAATTCTAAAAATTATTTTGGAATAATTAAGATAAAAACACACATAAAGCCTGGCTTTTAAACGATAAAAGCATAATGTTAAATAACTAATTTCAAGCGTAAATATTCGCTCTAAAAATTAATTAATTCACACGAATTCCAATCACTCGAAGCAAAAAGTTTGGTGAAGCTTTTACCATATTCTCCCAAATTTATTTAAAATGACCAAAGCACAATGAAGGACTTGTTCGTATTTCACGAACTGGGCTCCGTCTCTGAGAGTTAATAAAGCCAAATACTCGAAACAAAAAGCTTGGTGAGGCCTGTATCATATTCCACTAAGTTTGGCAACCGAATATGTTGTTTTATAAGGTGATTTTAAAAATTCTAAAAGCTTCCTGATTAACTTTGAAAAAAAGAAATGTAAAGCTCGAATTTCAATTGCAAATAAAGGGTCAGTGCTTGTATATTTGTCATATTTATATGTTTTTTTTATTTCGTAAGAACCTGGTCCTATTCCTTATAATTAATAACTGTTAGCAAAAAGTTTTACAGCAAAAGTGTTTATATGTTATATCTATTTTTGATGGTTTTCTGATTTCTCGTTATTTATTAAGAAAAGCCCAACCACATGATGTGGAACACCTTGGTGGAGCTTTTACTATACACCAACAAATTATGAAAGTGGAAATATTATTTCCAATTTTGTCTTTAGAAATTCTAAAAGCTTTTGGAATAACTTAGATAAAATCGAACAGAAAGCTTGACTTCAAAATGAACAAAATATAATGAAGGAGTATCACAGTGATGTATAGTCGTTGTATTTTTTTATTTTTTTATTTCGTATAAAAGTGTATTGGTTTGTCATAATTAACAATTAGAAACCCTAATAATTAGATCAAGCAAAAAGCTTGATGTTACCATAATATTTTAAATTTGGCAACCGAATATTTTTTTGTTAATATTTTTTTAAGATTTCTAATGTCTGCTTTTGAAATAACAAAAGTATAATGAGTATAATTTAAAACCACTGCATAATGAAGGATGAAGTGTCGAACAAAAAGCTTGGTGAAGCTTTTTTCATATTATTTCAAATTCAGCAATTGAAATTATTCTTTCCTTATTCGTCTTTATAAAATCTAAAAGCTTTTAAAATAAGTTAGATGAAAACAAACATAAAGCTCGACTTTAATACCTTATAATTAAGGGTTAGTGCGTCCATATTAACCGAATTTACATGGTTTAATTCCGTATACATTAAATTATGTCAACTTAATTTTATGATTTAGGAAAATTTATTTACTGTGCCTCACTGTAAGATGATAATAAATTTAATTTTTTTTTGTTTCTAAATATTTTGTTATCAGAAAAAACAAAAACTAAATAAAATAAATTTTAGCAAAATGTCCTAAATAATTAAATACATTTTTTTTTTTAGAATTTATTAGGGTATTTTTGTTGTTGTTGTCCGAAAAAATGCTTTTGGTTCTTGTTAGAATTCATCTGATACATAATAAATTTTTAGGTCGATTGGTTGGCATGGTCCGTATACAGTGGCTGGAAAAAGTGAAAAATATTTGGCAAAAAGGTGTTTCGTTTGTTTATATTTAAGAAAACACATTATGTATAAACTGTATACACATTTTAATTTGGATATTTTATTATATCTTTGAGATTTAAATTTTTATCCTGAGTTGGGTGTGTAACTAGGCAATTAAACTAAGGGTTTGATTCTCGTTTTTGGTCTATTTATTAAAATCCATATTTAAATAAATTATGATTATTATTTAATATAAAGGATGTAGGATGTATATATAGTAATTATATATCGTATCTTTTCACCCACACTATGATATACGATTTTCTGTGTTTCATGTACGCATATACATATACATATATAAAAGGCCCACCCAAACTACCCAACTTTATAAAAAGAATTACGTACGAATACGATATATTCTGATGCAGAAAAACAATTTCATTTACTTAATTATTTATAAATAAAATAAAACTAAGTAAATAAAAATACAATTTTAATGGAAAAGGAACATAAAATTGGAACGAAGGCAAAAAAATATTTTTTACGATCTGTTGGGTGCGTTGCTTGACGCTGCTTCAGGGTTATATACGAATTAAATATGCCGAAGATGGATTTTTACGAAAACGTCCTAATAAATATTTTACGTTGGTACGTATATGACGTCTGCATGCATATCATTTTATTTAATTTAGAAGCTTAGTAATTCATTTGGATTTTATTTGTGGTTAAATTATATATTTGGACTATAAACAACACGAGCATAAAATGAGCTGGTACAGATTGTTCTATAACTTCTAGATTTATAACTTTGGCAATTGGTCAATATAAGTTGATTTTAATACAAAAATATTTCTTGTAGTAAACCACTGTATCGGCTTAAGCTTAAATAGGCATTTGATCAATTTCGAACGGTGCTTAATTAATAAAGCTCAACCAAATTTTACTGAAGTATTGGGCGCAATCAGCCAAGTGTTAATAAATAATAAAATTTGACATTTTTGAGTGTTTATGAAAATGTTTATTTAAGAAATAGTCGACCTAAACAGAAACTTAAGCTTTCGAAGCTTTCTAAATTAATTTAATAATTACAAAAAAATAGCCTTAAAATGTCGAGAAGAATGAAATTTAGAACTTTTCAAGTTAATGATTTTATGGTCAAAAGCGATGTAATATATGAACCTGAAAGTGAAGAGCTTTAATATAAAGGTCCATTAAGGCTTTGGTTAAAATTTGGAGTTGAAGTGACTTTTTGATGGTTATAATGTTAACATAACAAAAAAATTTGGTTTCCAGTATTAACACTGTTTACAAAAGCTTTTCTGAAAAGTTTTTGAAAACAATAGAATACCAAAGCTTACGGGTTCCTATGTTCAGATCAAAATTTATACTCAAAATAATTTTTTGAATCCAGATTGAAGAACTTTATGTCATAAGCCTACAACAACAAAATGTCTTAATTATTTTCTGAGAAACACCCAGCTTGAAAAAAATATTAAAAACTTATATGAAGTTGCAAAAATAAATTTTATAAAGAAAATGTTGAGAAATTGTAGCTTTTAAGTAAAATTAAAGGGATTTAACTAAATAATTTGGCTGACAACAACAACAATATTTTTACTGACTGCCAAACTTTTAAACTATAGCTAAAGCCGAATAGGATTAGAGCTTTCTTGCATTTTTCAGTTTGTAAAACAAAGTCAAAAAATGTTACACCAAATATTAAAAGCACAAATAAAAGATCTTGGCTTGACATTGATACGACATATAATAACGATAGCAACATATTTCATTTATGTCTGGGACAGTTTCAAAGTCATCTCATTCAATCATTGAAATTTCTAAAATATTAATTATTAGTCTGATTGATTTGTATCTAACACCAAATACTTATGGCACAAATAAAAGATTTTGGTCCATGTTTAACAGAAAGTAAAAGTTTTAACCATGTATTCTGACAACAACAAACCCATTCACAGTTAAGGAAAAGTTCGTAAACTATACTTTAAATGCCAATCAATTAAACTTTTTGTCATGTAATGCAACAACTTTCAAATTTGAATAAGCTCAGTTTTTCAGCTTTCAGCAATGTGTTTTTCGTTTATATATCGAGTCATTTGTGTGGTTGGCGTCCCAGAATTCATATTTTATTGGTGCAGCAAAAAATTCTGCATGAGCTGCACTGCATTCTATTATGAAGTTTGAAGGATTGTTCTACATAAATATTTTTGAATATATTACATTTACAAATTTAATGCAGAAACTAAGGGTTTTTATCAACCAGTCATTTTGACAACAACAACATATCCTATTACAGTAAAGTAAAAAAGAGGAAACTTCTAATGATTAAATCTATTTTCTTAAGTTAAAAAACTTTTAAATTTGATAAGGTGCAATTTTTAAGCTTTTGGCTACTACTTAATAAAGCTCATCGGTGTTCTTGTTTATATATTAATATACTGAAAGTTATTAGTGTGGTTGGCATTCCAATTCATATTTTGTGCTTGCAGCAAAATATTCTGCATGAGATTTTCTACATTGTTCTATGACAGTTGTTATATAATTCGTTATAAATCGTATTGAATATTTTGTATTTATAAATTTAATACGGAAAGTAAGAGTTTTTATCAATCATGTATTTTGACAACAACAACATATCCTATATTATAATCTAGGAAAACTTCTTTTTCAAAGATTAAATGATCGGACCACTTTTATTAGGAAAAACACTTTCGAATTGGTTAAAGCTCAATTTTTAAGCTTTCGATTTTAAAGCTCAGCCGTGATTTGGTTTATACATCGAAATTGTAAAAGTAGTTTATCTAGCCATACAATGTGTAGCGTCACAATACATGTTTTTAACCGAAAAGTTCTGCATGAGATTTTCTGCATTGTTCCATGACTCTCGTGAAATAATTTTAAATACTTCGTTTTGAATGTTGTTTATTTAAAAATTTAATGCAGAGCTTAAGGGTATTTATCATTCATGTTTTTTGACAAACACTATATATCAATTTGACAACAACAACATATCCTATTCCAGTGAAGGAAAAGAAAGAAGACGACTATTTCAAATCTGAAATAATCAAACCACTTTCAAATATAGTTTAACAACTTTCACCTTATATAAAACTTAATTGTAAAGCTTTTGGCATTACCTATAAAGCTGATCTGGATTTTTTTTATTAAGATATTAAATGAATTTGTATCCAAATTCATATTTTGTTGTTACATCGAAAAATTCTGCATGTAATTCTCTGCATTTTACGATATTAGTCGTAATATTATTCGTTAGCAATTGTTTTGAATATTTTACATTGACAAAGTGAATGCAAAAACTAAGGTTTTGTCAATCATGTATAATATTATGACAACAACAACTTTATGTTATCTTGACAACAACACATCCTATACTATAAGTTTAAGAAATGAGAGAAAACTTCTATTTAAAAGAGAAATTGATCGGACCACTTTTATTTAGTACAAGAAGTTTCGAATTGGATAAAGCTCAGTTGTTAAGCTTTCAGAATTATTTAGCTCATCTGTTTGTTGTGTATATATCGATACATTAAAAGTAATTTGTGTGGTTGGCGACCTTCTTAATATTTTGTTGTTGCAGCGAAAAATTCTGCATGAGATTCTCTGCAAACTTATTCTTCTATGACAGTTGTGATATAATTCGTAATAAATCGTTTTGAATATTTTAGAAAAGCGATAAAAAGTTAAATTTTAATTTGTATATTTTACATTCCCCCTGTTCAAGGATTGTATATGTATTTGCCTGTCTCCTGCTTAATCCAATTGAGTCAAAACTTTTTCAAGCCAAAATATATAAAAAAAATTATATTTAATTTTCTTATTTTAATAATTTTATTTCTATTTTTTCTTGTACTTTGTTTTATGTGACTTGACAACAATTTTATGAGTTTGTATTTTGAAACCGATATATACATTAAATTAAAAAAGTTTCGTTTTTGGAAAAAGACAAAAACGGCAGTCAAAAATTTGTAATTTTATATTTTTATGATAAATAGACAAATTAGAATAATTTAACGAAATAATCAACGAAAATAAAAAAAATACTTTTATTTTACTTCCAAGGATAAAATGAAGATCGTAAAATTGATTATTGTTGTTATAGTACGTTGTTTTTGTGACAGGCACACACATGTCAAGTAGCTAATTAGAAAAATAATTTAACATTGTCAAAAAGTTTGTTCCCTAAACGGATTAGAAATTTATGAGTTTTTGTTTTAGAACGACTAAATTGAGATGAATGAATTATGATGGATATAAACTTTTAAAAAATATTGTTGATGTGTTAAACAATATGTTGTCATTCGGTATAAAGATATATATGTGTATGAGAAACTTATGTACATGTGTATATGTATTCGCATAAAGCGATAGTTTTTATTCTCGTTTTTATCAACCATTAAAACCAACTTTTTCCCTATAAAAACTCACAATATATATATAGAGCTTTTATGTGTGCCAATATGACAATGGAATTCAAATATATACTTTAAGTACGAGTATATATTTTTATCAGTCAACGAAAGAAACCATACACCATATAGATATATAAAACTAAAAATAATATTAAAAATATAAAAAGGCGAAAGCACAAAAAAAGTTGTAATAAAAATTTGGGTTAGAACAAAAAACGAGTAAAAAGCTCTTCAAATGAAAATAAGCTTAGATACACACATATTTTTACAATTATTATTTTCTGTTATGATAATAAAAGTTTATATAAATGTTTTTCCCACTATCGTCGTATACTTGAATATATATTTTCCTAGAGCTTTAACGTTTGTGTATAGACAAATACTTTGTTAGTTTTCGTTTGTTTTTTGAAAACCATATAGTTGGAAAATGAAAAATCATTTATTCGTGATATGTGTTGAAACGACTTTTTCTTCCACATATCTATATATAAAACACGTATACAATTATGTATATATACAGTAAATTTTTATGTTGACTACCCATCGATGATGATGATGAGGGTAATTCGGGCGTTTAAAATAATCATCGTTTGAAATATGTTTGTCTGCGAGAGTATGTTAATTGGGGTTTCACATAGTTGCCAGGTGACTGATTTTACGATACTCTAATGATATGATTTATATTTATGTTCCTCATTATGGTCGACAAGTTAGTACATATTTTATTTAGACTGAGGGATTTAAAAAGCTCTTTTCATGTTTGGTGATATGAAACGAGTGGTTGTGATAAAATACACTTTGGTTCTTTGTAATATTATAATTTATAATTATATGATTGCTGCAGAAACTGTCACTGACATAGTAATGAGCTTTTTCCGCTTCACGAGCGAGTGAATTTTAAGTCTCTTGAATTTTTACCATTCTCTAGGTAAGGTTTACCATTCTCTGACGTATAGACCACTTTGCTTGCTAAACACAAAACCAATTAGAATTTCGAGTGGAATGTTTAACTGTAGATCTCGTCCAGAATAATTACTACAGGAACACACGTGATTTGTCCCACTAGTTATCACAATGGACGTACGGAAATCGTTTAAAAGTGCTGCGTGAGAGTTATAATTAAAATTGGCTGGAACCCGTAAAGCTTCCGCGCTCAATACCACAAACGGCCCATGGTGCTATCTAGGCGAACTGGGAATCATTGTGGAACCAGCGGGTGCAGCCAGTCAGATGGAGGTTACAAGGAAGGAGGTATTTATTGTATCTATGAGAAAGGAACAACTACTTGTAGAGCAAGTGGAGTCTTTGGTCGAAGTGATGCTTATACATTGATCTGCACTCATTGGATGCAGTTGGCGCCAAAAAAGAACTAGCAAATAAGGAAGAATAAGAATAGTAGCAAAAAATAATTTTAGTACCTGGGAATGAAGCTGGATCATTGCGAAGACGCGTTTTCAAACGGTGGTAGAGACGAATAGAACGACAACTGGTTTTGCTTGATCAATAGGCAGTTATCACTAGAGTATTCTGAATATGCAGTGCTCAGATAGGACAATCTCGAAAGAGGCAGTCTTCATTATATCTAGCATGCCATCTATTACATTAATGGCTTATCACAGAGTGGCAGTACAAGAAATGATGGAACAACAGCAGTAACTATGGGAAAACCCAGACACTGCTTTGTGTTGATTCCAAGAATGAAATAGTGAGTGGAGTGTTGGCATGGAATGGAGAAATGTATTACAACCTATTGCAATTCCTATCTGTCCAGAGCCTTTTGAACAGATTTTGCTTTAAAAGGTATATTTACGAGACCTACTTGATTCTACTGTCACGAGCAAGTTACACCAGAAAAGAATGCTGATCATTCAAAAGAGCCGATAACGGAAAATATTATCCCTTTTGCTCCTTCGACAGCATGAAGGAGCAAAATTGGAACACCAAACATTACGCGTTTGTGTGTAAGAGTAGAGAGTGGGGTTATAGTCGGTAAGAGTCCGGTCATCATATGTTTGAAAGTAATTGCAAAAATTAGCACAGATTCGATAAGAAGTTTATAAGTATAGCAATTCTGAAACAGGTGCTGATCTTTCTATATTTAAGGTTCGAAAATAAGAAGTACGAAGAATATCTAATACGGATCAGCTGACAAAGCTCAATCGGATCGGTGTGAGATATTTTTTACCTCCGGTCAAATCGTTGTTTTTTTATGTAACATTTCTTGGTTATTTGTCTAGGTGACTGATGTTCCTGAGAAGTGAACCATTACGGAAACACATGGTTTTGTGACCATTATCGCTTTAATATAAAACCAACAGGCTTTGAGTGATTGTTGTAGTATTCTGAAGAGGATGTTTGCTATAATCTATAGTCAATGGGATGCTGTCCATTTTCAATTAAAGCACGTAGCATGGCAATATCTACATATATGGCCACTTAAATGTGTTTCTTTATAATTTGAATCGTGATATCGTTCTGAATAACGTCTTTTAAATGAAATCCCAGTGAGATTAGTATAAACAAGACTTGTTTTTTGCCCACTATCTTAACTAATGAAATCGTGCTTAAAGTAACTTAAGCAGAGAGCTATTGGGCTCTCTTTGTTATTTGCTTATACCTTGAACCTGCGAACTATATATAGACCAACGAACTTAAATCCAATGTTTGAAAAATATATAGATCTGAGGCATATATACATACTCATGTGAAAGTTACACAACTTTTCAACATATTCTCAAGTTTGAACACTTGTTCTGATGTGCACATATGAATCAGATCAAAATGTACAAAAAACTACAGTCAAAATGTATTCAAATTTATGCAACAACATTTTTCAAATCAACATGGTATGCAAGTATGTATGAAGCTTTAAGTTTAAAGAATAAGCACTTGTGAATGAATTTGCATTTCACTAGACTTGCAAGAAAATAATATCGATAATTTCTATAAAATTGATCACACCTCGTATATACCATGTCTTTATATATAAAACCACCCCATTGTTAACATGGTGTATATATAACATAATAACATTATCATTTTATCCAATATCATTCAAAATTCAATTGAACAAAATTGTTGTGCGCGCATAATAATCATCAGACTTAATATCATTTTAATACACCCAACGTAAAAATTCTTTCGTTTTATGAAAACACTTTACATTATTTTTATTAGCTATTATGCAAATTTTATCAACATTTAATAAAATTGGTATAGAATTTACCTTTAAATTTTATTATTATACACAATGAAATTTATATAATATTTTCTCTCTACTTTGGTGTTTTATATAATTTTTAATAATTTTCCTATTGTTTTCCACATCTACCTTTCTGTTATATATTCACCTGGTTGAAATGTTAAACAAAAAAATGTAAAAATCTTTTTCAAGCTTTTTACTTACTTCCAAACAATATTATATATATATATATATAAGATACAAACGTATACGGAAAATTTTCTAAGTTTTGTAAAATCTGCATTGTAATAATTTATAAAAGAAACCTTAGGAGAAAAGCTTGTTTGGAAAACAAAACTATTTCAGACTTTGGTAAACTTTGAGAACAAAATTTCGTAACAAACCCGTTGTTGTAAACCGAGAAACCATTTCATATATAACACCTGATAATTAAATTTAATATTTAGAGACTTTATATGCTGTGTTATGTATATGACAGCCATAACATATATCATTCCAAATACCAAACAATATAAACAAAACATCAGCACACCGTAACCATTGTGAAAAATAACTCAGATATTTAAAGTTAACTCTGTACGTACTTGAATTAACACCTTAAAACAAAAACAAAACATAACACGGAAAAAGCTTTACAACAATAAAAATTAAATAAAATTGTGCATAGGAAATTTGTTTTCAACAGAAATGAATATAATACGAGTATAGTCTAACAAAAAATGTATACTTCCTGGTAATACATCGACACAAAAAGCATAATAAAATAAAAATATGTACAAGCTTTAGCGGATATGTGGAGTGAAATTAAGATGTACAGGAATGGGATCAAAAATGCGATAAGCTTTTGTTAATATTCCATTATCCCTTGAGATTTGCAATGGATAGTATCGATCTACCTGTAAGACTATTAATTTGTCTATTCATACCGTATGGAAAAATGACAAAAGGAATGATTGGACGGTTGAAAATATCAGTACTATATTGACAGCATTAGTTCATGCCCAGTTGAAGGTTTACACTGCGAACAAACCACGACTTGTTTTGAAAGTCAAAATATAAACTTTTGGTGACACTTGGTGGTGATGGCAATGCTATGGAAATGCTCGTCAAATTGCATTGGTCCACTTCTTTCACAAATTTTTAAATGTATTACTTATCAGAAAAGACTTAATCCACGCTTATAATATTACCACATCGGTTAATATTTCTAATCAACTTTGATAAAAATTATATCATAAAGCAGTATATACACCAAAACAGTCTCAAACACCCAAAGCTTAAACAACTAAATCATTGGATAAAATTTCACTTCAGAGCAGTTTACTCGAATTTAAGCAAAACTACCGAATCAGTCCAGGTACGTTAAACTACAATCATGACTACTAATAGCGATATCAACTTCCACTGTCTCTCCAGCAGCACTGAAAATAGAAGGTGACTATACCACAACCACAATTAGTAAAGCTTCTCGTATATGTTGATGTAGTTGATTTATTTGATCAACAAAGATAATTGTACCTAAACCGGATACGAGTTCACTCTGAAAATAGTCCTGGCCTACTTTTCGCTTTATTGACTTAATCGCAATTAACTTTTTCTAATCTTAGATCTTGTTATAACCTCAGTTTAAGTTAAAGTTTAAGTTGATGGCTTAATCTTAACCTAAGTCTTAGTTTCAGTCTTAGTCTTAGTCTTAGTGTTAGTCTTAGTGTTAGTCTTAGTCTAAGTCTTAGTCTTAGTCTAAGTCCTAGTCTAAGTTTTAGTCTTAGTCTTAGTCTTAGTCTTGGTCTAAGTCTAAGTCTTAGTCTTAGTCTTAGTCTTAGTCTTAGTCTTAGTCTTAGTCTTAGTCTTAGTCTTAGTCTTAGTCTTAGTGTTAGTCTAGGTCTTAGTCTTAGTCTTAGTCTTAGTCTTAGTCTTAGTCTTAGTCTTAGTCTTAGTCTTAGTCTTAGTCTTAGTCTTAGTCTAAGTCTTAGTCTTAGTCTTAGTCTTAGTCTTAGTCTTAGTCTTAGTCTTAGTCTTAGTCTTAGTCTTAGTCTTAGTCTTAGTCTTAGTCTTAGTCTTAGTCTTAGTCTTAGTCTTAGTCTTAGTCTTAGTCTTAGTCTTAGTCTTAGTCTTAGTCTTAGTCTTAGTCTTAGTCTTAGTCTTAGTCTTAGTCTTAGTCTTAGTCTTAGTCTTAGTCTTAGTCTTAGTCTTAGTCTTAGTCTTAGTCTTAGTCTTAGTCTTAGTCTTAGTCTTAGTCTAAGTCTTAGTCTTAGTCTTAGTCTTAGTCTTAGTCTTAGTCTTAGTCTTAGTCTTAGTCTTAGTCTTAGTCTTAGTCTTAGTCTTAGTCTTAGTCTTAGTCTTAGTCTTAGTCTTAGTCTTAGTCTTAGTCTTAGTCTTAGTCTTAGTCTTAGTCTTAGTCTTAGTCTTAGTCTTAGTCTTAGTCTTAGTCTTAGTCTTAGTCTTAGTCTTAGTCTTAGTCTTAGTCTTAGTCTTAGTCTTAGTCTTAGTCTTAGTCTTAGTCTTAGTCTTAGTCTTAGTCTTAGTCTTAGTCTTAGTCTTAGTCTTAGTCTTAGTCTTAGTCTTAGTCTTAGTCTTAGTCTTAGTCTTAGTCTTAGTCTTAGTCTTAGTCTTAGTCTTAGTCTTAGTCTTAGTCTTAGTCTTAGTCTTAGTCTTAGTCTTAGTCTTAGTCTTAGTCTTAGTCTTAGTCTTAGTCTTAGTCTTAGTCTTAGTCTTAGTCTTAGTCTTAGTCTTAGTCTTAGTCTTAGTCTTAGTCTTAGTCTTAGTCTTAGTCTTAGTCTTAGTCTTAGTCTTAGTCTTAGTCTTAGTCTTAGTCTTAGTCTTAGTCTTAGTCTTAGTCTTAGTCTTAGTCTTAGTCTTAGTCTTAGTCTTAGTCCTAGTCTTGGTCTTGGTCTTGGTCTTGGTCTTAGTCTTAGTCTTAGTTTTAGTCATAGTTTTAGTCTTAGTCTCAGTCAGAAATCATAGATGTTTATAGACTTAATTAATGGTGTCGTGTTCCGTTTAGTTATAAACCGGCCAATTGTGTAACTCTGGGGAAATAATTACGAGAAACAATTACCAATCATCTATGGTGGAATGAACCAACATGGCTTGGCCGAATTGAACAACGTTGGAAGGATCAAATTTAAATACCGGAAACAAACGAAGAAATCTCAAATTATTTAGAACATTGTCAGATCGAATAATGTCAAAATGATGTCAAGTATTCTAGTAACCCCACTATAAAGCCATAGTGCCCTTTAGCTGGAAGGGCAAAATGGTGAATCGAATACCAAATTTACAAATAAAAAAATACCACATTTACAAATAAAAGATTTATCACAAGAATACAACTGTTTTAAAAAATCTAAATGTTTAAGTTATCTACGAAAGTTTAGTTCATTCCTCGTCACGATAAATTACGGCAGGTAGGAGAAATCAGTGTTGCCAAGCTTCCAATAATTCTATCATCAATAGCAACAACAATCACGTATGATATGCATATTCAACATTAACATTCAGGTACATATTTATTGATAAGTTTAGTTATTACTCAGTCAAGGTGGGTTATGGGAAAGTGCTGTCAAATAAACTTAAACGCAAATCACGAGAACTGTCGGCGACAACACTTTTACACTAGAAGAATTTCTTTCCCTCGGGCTACAGATCGAAGGTATTCCTTATTTTAGGCCGATCTGTCACAGCAACGATGACAAGGTCGAGTTTCATGACACGGATTAAGGACGATTTACAATAAACTCTCAATAACATGACAACCAATAATCTCTGGAGGTATTGTTATTCCTATAGTCTTATATATATTTAGGACTTTGTGGTGCAGTCCATATACTGTTTTATTTGTAAATGGTTTTAGCTTTAATTCAGAATTATAATACGATTATTGACTCAAATTATCATTCCATAAATAATAATATGACGTAGTTTAATCCACATTAAAAAAATTCCATTTCCAAATTGTACTCCCAAACAATATTCAGCGTATCTTGTACCAACGAGTGAATATAATAAAGGTTTTATTTTTATATAAATTATATTCAAATAAAATAAAATGGTAATAATAATAATAATCATAATATTTATTCAGGCATCATAAACTTTCATATGTGGAATGAAAAGCTCTGTACCAAACAAAAGGGATGAAATTGGAATGTTTAATGTGTAACCCAAATTTTAAATTTTGGTTCGTTTTAATTTCGAACGTCTATACATATACACAAAATAGAGTTGTGTGTGTGTGCATAAATGTGTGTGTGTGCATGTGTTGAATGGAAAAAGGATCAGGACTTGTTATATTAGAGTATAACGATGTATAAAATTGTTTTTAAAGTGAATACGAAATGGATCAAATAATTTTTGGATTTTTCGTAATTGGAAGAGATTCGTTACAAAGCCGTTAAGAGATGCGACATCAACAAAAAACACTGTTGATTAATAGTGTTAATAGCTTAATAGATTAGGAAATGAAATTTAAGAATGTGCAACTACTAATTGAAGCATTTTCCCAGCCAAGTGCTGCAATTAGTAGCCCAATAGAGTGAAAGCTTTTATTCCTTACATGGATTAAGGGATCATTACATCACCTGTTTGACATGCTTATGTTATCCATCATGATGTAACTCAATACTTTTATATTGGAAAATGTGGTAATGTTCCAACAAGTAAGAGGAGATGGTTCATTCCTGCAAAATGCTCTCTACACCTTAGCTACGTGACATTGTTAGTTCTGAGTTTGTGTGTGATAATTTCTTACGAGGATTAAGGGATTATAATACCAACTGTTTGACATGACAACTACCATTAAACTGTTAATGAATACTAGTTTATCAAAGTATCTGTATAAGTTCTATAAAGAAAAGGTGGTTCATTTCTTATAAAAGCTCTTTGCAGATTGGTTCCCGGACAATAGTTTATTCCGATTCTATGCGGATCGATTGGGTATACTCGTATAGGTTAAGAATTTAAATTCAGGTATGTGCAACAAATTGACACACTGACCCAGCAAAGTGCTTCAACTAGTATCACAATAGAGTAAAAGCTTCAATTCTTTCTGTCGACTGTTTAACATGATAACTAAAGTTGAACATTATGATGTGACTGAATACTAACCGAAGTACCTGGTTAAGTTTCAAAACTAGGAAGTACGGTTCATTGCATAATAAAGCTCTTTTCAAGTTAGTTACGAAACAGTAGTTTACTCTGATTATGTGTGTGTGTGTCAATTGGTTATATAGGTTAAACATTTCATTTCTAGCATGTACTTACACAGTCAAGTACTTCAATCAGTCACCAGAAAGAGTGAAAGCTTTAATTCCTTGCATGGGTAGAGGGGTTGCTATACCAGCTATAATAACTTCTGTTGAATGTGATGCTGTGACTGAATACTAGTCTATTATAGTATTTGGGAAAGTTCCAACAAGTTACAAGAGATGATTACTTCTTGCAAAAAGCGCTCTTTCGTTAAGTTATGAGACATTTTATATCCTGATTTTGTGTGTGTGTGGATTGGTGGTATAGATTAGAGATTTAAATTCAAACATGTGCAACTTATACTAGCTCATAGCCAACTGTCAAAAAAAGTATTGGCAAAACACAGTGAAAGCTTTCAAATTCTTATATGGATTAATGAATCGTAATACCAACTGTTTCACATGATAACTTTTAGAAAACATTAAAATGTGACTGAATACTAGCTATCGAAGAATCTGGCAAAGTTCTAACAAGTTAGGGGAGATGTTTCATTCCTGAATAAAAGATGCAATTAAGTTACCAGATATTATTTATCCTTATTTTTGTCGATTGTAAAGTTTAGTAATTGTTCTGCCAATTGTTTTAATCAGCCACATAATAGAGTGAAAGCTTTTGATACCTTACATCCGTGTAAGGTATTAAAAGCTTTCATTTTTTTATCCGAGATCGCACTACAAACTGTTTGACATGACTTCTGTTAAGCATTTTGATGTGACTGAATACAAGTACATATATCGAAGAATCTGATTAAGTTCTAGCAAGTATGGAGATGCGTATAATTTCTGCAAAAAGCATTCTAAGTTTAGTTAAGGGACAGTATTTTCTTCTGTATTTGTGTGTGTTGATTGGTTGTTTAGATAAGAAAATTCAATTAGAGCCCGTTTAATTAACTGAAGCACTTACCGATCCAAGTGATTCAATGAATTACAATATAGAGTAAAAGCTTTCATTATAACAACTGTTAGACATGACAATTTCGCATAAAAATTAGGATGTGAGCGAAAACTAGTATATATCAAAGTATCTGGTTAAGCTCTAACAAGTAAGGAGAGATGGTTTATTCCTGCAAAAAGCTCTATACGATACTGAGATACTCTATTATGGTTTACTTTAAACATTTATATTACTGGATATATACATGAAAGAGCCAGTTAAATCAGATATTATGAACTCATTGACTTTAATCAGTCTAGTCTTGAAAACAATAAACAACTTGAAAAGAGCTTTTAAATATAATCAATCATTGTGGACTTCATAAAACATTATTTTGAATTACAAAACAAAACCTATAGCTGAGTGGGGGATGAATGGAAGCCTAAATAAATATAACTTCAGTTCATGCTAATTAAATTAATATACAGTCTCCTTAAATCATCTTAATAAAATTTTAATAGACTTTCGGTGATCTTGTCACTCAAAAAATGCTTTCATTTTTCTATGAAGCTTAAGTGTCAAGACAGCAAATACCCATAAAATACGAGACAAAAAAACAAAAAATAAATTATCCAACGTCTTATTCTCCGATGATTTATTACTTGAAATATGACACAATTCAGTCAATTTCACAATACAAATAGCGTAAATCTAATTAAACGAGAAGCAGGACAAATATATCAAAATTATTTGTGATTCTTGTATAGGTTTCGGATATCCCATGAATTATAAAATTTTATTTGATATTCATTGGAGAGATCCAAAATTTATTTTAAAAATTATGAAAAGCTTTTATATGTACGCTTTTACTCTCATTAAAACTAAAGATTATTGTCATGTGGCATAACATGAAATGTGCTATAGTTTTTCACTCCGTTCATATTATTTGTTCTGTTCAACCGAAAAAAAAATTTTTTTTTATGAAAAATGACAGAAACGACAGAACTCATTAGCATAATAAAACATAAATTTTATTTTTCGTCATTTTATTGGGTTTTAAGACGAATTTATTTACTTTACAAATACACAACGCGAACAAAACGAAAATGAAAATAAACGGGAACAATCCTCAAAGCAATTTCCATTTTTATGTCTGTAAAATGTATATAAGCGGATTTTTTGTTTAGTCTCCTCCCAACAACACCCAAAATGTATGTATAGCAACAAACACAAGAGACTGTTCCTTTAATCTGTCAAAAACATAATATTTCTTAATGTCGAGTTAAAATATAAATTTCCTTAACACTTTTAACGACAATTTTCCTTTCGTCTGTTAATCGGAGGACATTTATTCCAACAACAAGTAGTTTTTATTTGGGTGGATGAAAAAAAAATTGTTTTTCGATCCGATGATTGCAATGCAATAAACTTTAAAGTTTTACATTTTTTAATATAATGTCACAAAAATATATTTGTGATGAGTCATATCGTATAGGTTGGGGTGGTGGTGGTGTTTTGGAATGCGAACGAATCGATCAGAAATTATGTGTCTGCATAAAAATATTATATTCCGTTGCCAATTGGATTATTTGAAATTTAAATATCGCTTGTCATCTTGTAATTTATACCTAATAGTCATGAAGCTGACACTACTCAACAATATTAATGGTATTATGTTACTGCAAGGGATGTCAGAAGAGAGAGACTAATGTCTTTATATAAAATATTAAGAATTGTGTGGTTTACGAGGCCATAAAATATTAAAAGATTAATAAAGTTACTAAGAACTTCTGAACAGTCAGGTTTTAGGCTTCGCGGGAATTATGGCAAAACCTAGGTTTCTACACAATATTTCTGTAAAGATCATTTTAGATCGTCAGTCGTAGTTGAACAAAGAGTTTTGTCAAAAGCTCATCCATATTCGTACCGGATGTTATTTATTCTCCAAAGTGGAAAGCTGAAATAATTTCGTTTTAAATCGTGAAGCTTTAAGATTTTTGAACTATCAATGGAACTGTTTATCCGTGCCGTTTGCTTGTGAATGGTAAGCTCTTACCGATACGAATGAGGGAATAATTTTTGTGAACTCGGTGAAAAGTAAGACTCGAACTGTGTTTCTTGATCAGTCGGGGTTGTCAAATGAACACCAAATCGTGTTATGGTGGCAACATCCGGGATGCGATATAATGTCGGCGAGCTATAAAAGCTCAATTTTATCCGGAATCAGATAATAAATTCTGAAGCTCTAATTCAGATATGTATCGACTGAGTCCATTTCGATGTCTGTGTTTCTAGATGGCATACCAGACACCAAGTTGTGGCGACCGTATACATGCTGAAAATCTGTAACAAACTGACTTATCTAATCCAAGTGGCGTTTTGGACTAAATTGCTCTGGCAAGATCTTGTATTGCCAACTGATATACTCCTGATTGAATGCAGAATACTTTCTTTCGGAATTTGATAGTTACCTCGCGAAAAGCTCAATGGCTCCCAACAACTGATATTATACTAGTTCATCGAATGTGCTATAGCAGCTATAGCAGCGTTATTGTAGTTAATTCACTATTGGGCTTAAAAAATGGAAATTGGTATTGATCGGGAAAAGTGGCATTGTAGCTCAGTTTAAAGCTTTGAAATAAATCGATGATAAAGTTGTTTAAGATTCCGATAAAGTGTTGAATTCGTTTGATCGATGTTAGAGCTGGAAGTTTCTTAATGACATTAATCCTCTCTATTGATGGAAGAATACTGACCGTTGTTATCTTGTGACTGTGGAATTTAGGAACAGTTGTCACATAAGCATTTCAAGCTCTTAATGTGAACATCTCTGCCAGCTTCAGGAAACGTTGTTCCACATGAAGTTTATAATGTTTCTTGATTATAAACTTCATGTGGATTCTTTGATGCCACAAGCATGATCGTACAAGAAGTATAAATTTCTGACGTTGATAAAACGTTGGAATGTTGAACAGTTCTATGTATCATTTGTACTGGTTGACATTTAGAGAGACGTTTAGGGAGCAGATAAAGTACACTACCGACAAAGCAGCCAAATGTATTACCTCATTAAGTATACTGATGGCTAACATCACTAGAACAAGAGCAAGCAGGATTATGTTTACTTTGGATTCAATTCTTATATATGCGCAAAAGCTCTAGCCTGGTTATATACACAAAAAGAATCTGACACAAGTATAACGCAGGGCGGATATTAAAGTATTTGCTGACGTCATCATAGAGATCCATATTTTAAACTTGATTCCTTGCAGTGAAACAAAGCATAGGGAGGTTTGCGATTTTCTCACTAAATGTACAAATGGGCATGGGTACTCTGGAAATACTTGAAAATACTAATTTAGCAGAGAAGGAGTTTTTAGTAGGTGTATCTATTGAGTTTTATCTAGATTCGTTTTAAATTTTGCTTATAATGAATTTCACTTCCGATCCCCACAACAAAAAATATACGTAAAAGCTCAATTCTGACAAAATCGCTGACATTATAAATAAATCCGATTAAATTGATACAAAACCAAATCTTAAGCTGGACACTAACCGTCACAGACAAAACTCCGCTATACGTAAATATAAACCATTCATTTATCATCGGAAATAAGCTTTTGCATAATTTTTAATCGCCTTAAATGATTATGTACATATCAGAGATAGTCGATTCTAAAATTTAAAACGTGCCATCGAAATGCATTAAGCTTTTGGATATATTCCGAAACTTTTATAGTGGATAAATATATGGGTCGAGCTTTTTCATACCACATGTACAGTATAAATACTCATACACATACTTCGTTTTTAGCTTTATTATTGAACGACATAAAAAAAAGCTCGAACAGTAATTTCCTATTTTCTAAAAGCACATGACATATAAACCATTGTTATTGTCCCAATTTTTGTAAATATACGACAACAGCAACAAAACCTAATAAAAATAAATATATTTTTGGTTCTCTTGAATCCAACAGATTTGCTCTCCCATTATCATTGTAAATTATTAGAGTTTTTGTTTTATATGAGTTTGGATTTTGTGCTTTTCCTTATTTCATTATTTTTTGGATAAATATAAATATTTATTTTAAATAAAATTTTATTATAAGGACAATTTTAGATTTTCTATAAAAATTGAAGACAATTAGATTTTATTATATGTTGAGCTTTTGTTCGAATATACAGTATATTTTTAGATGTAGTTTAGAGCTTTTTGCGTCACTTATAAAATCTAATATACTCGTATATGAACAATTATATTTCTATATTTTTGATAATCTGGTATCGAGTAAATATGGGTTTTGTAATTTTTTTTTTAATTCCAATTAAATTTTATGTAACATTTATATGTGTTCTACGAAAAGTGTGAGTTGCTTAATTGGAATTAGAACAATAAAAGCTTTGTTAATTATACCAACCTATACCTACATCCAATACAATAGTATCTTTGGCAATTACGTATTGAAATTTGAATAAATGAGTTTGTAATTACAAATTAATTGCTCAATATTTATGGGCGGTTGTTATAAACACCCAGCCATTTTGAAAATTTTTATTTTCAGCAGAATTGGGGCAAATTTATAATTGGTATTCATGTATCAAAATTGGTTGTTAACCTATACAATCTTTTTGGGCCTAAATACCTTCTTATAATGAGGTTTTTTATTATTTAAGCTCGAGTTTAGTAAGTCCCATAATTAATTAAACCTATTTACTAATTTTAATTTGGTAGGTTCACTAGGTCAAGTGGCTCCGTTCCTTGGAGTCTT
Source organism: Tipula lateralis (assembly GCA_963932295.1). Taxonomy (NCBI): domain Eukaryota; kingdom Metazoa; phylum Arthropoda; class Insecta; order Diptera; family Tipulidae; genus Tipula; species Tipula lateralis. The sequence goes on from OZ010736.1 coordinate 11,460,738, forward strand.
CTTTCAACGATAAGGTTATCTATCATATGGCGAATATAGGAGTTTCCATGTTCCTGGAGCCTTATTCCATGTTTTGTGGCATGCATCGTTATTTCATCTTTGATGTGTTCCATCCGAAGGTCCCTGTGAAAGTCTTCATTCCTTATCAACCACGGAGCATTGACGATGCTACGAAGAACCTTGTGTTGAAACAACTGTATCATTTTGGCGTTTGGTTGCTTAGTACATCCCCAGAGTTGTATACCGTAGGTCCATATCGGTTTCAGAATTTGCCGATATAGCAGCAGTTTATTATGAATTATAAGCTCAGAGCCTCTACGCTTGGCATCGAGGGTCATGCCAAGATATTTAGTTGTATTTGCATATGGCACGTGTCGCGAGTTAATTTCTATAGGTAGGTAAGTCTTTTGATATATGTAAAGTTAATATGCGTGGATTTGGTCCCATTAAGCTTGAATCGCCAACGCTTTATCCAATTATAAACCGCATTGGTCATCCTCTGGAGTTTGCTCGTTGCATCGGCGACATTACTTCTAGTTGTCATAATTTCTGTGTCATCTGCAAAGGTGGCTATGGTTGTTTTATTTGTGGTTGGTATGACTCTTGTTTATAGTAAATACAGGTCCTAATACACTCCCCTAGCTCTATGCAACTTGTATTCCAGATCACTGTGCCAAACTTTACCGAATGCTAGCGCGACGTCTAGGAATATGCTTCAGCATACTATTTTATGTTCTAACGTTCTTTCAATTATATTTGTTATTCTATGCACCTGTTCAATTGTAGAATGCTTTTCTCTGAATCTAAATTGATGTGGAGTATGATTTTTGATTTTTTATCGTTAGGTGGTTTTTCCATTGATGCGGAACGTCATATACCCTGGGACTTTCTTACCATTCATGTTACTTTTCACTTCTTCTTTTAGTTCTTTTAGAGTGACTGGTGGTATGTCAAACTCATCCAGCTTGTGAATTGGCACTATATTTTCATTGGTAGTTTGTCTTGGTAGTGGTTTGAAGGTTTCCTGAAGATACTCCGCAAACAAATCAGCCTTCTCTTTGTGACCTCTTGCCCAGGTCCTATCATCCTTTTTAAGTGGAGGTACTTGAGTTTTTGTTCTTTTAAGTCCCTTCGTCGCCTTCCACAGTGAATAATCAGAATTTTTTCATCAGTTATAGGCTAACTAAATATCTGTTGATTGATTCATTTTTATCTTCTTTAAGAAGGAATTTAAGACTGTTACATAAATTATTAAGAATTGTTTTGCTCTCCGGTGTTCGATTTATTAGCCAGGTTTTACGAACCCATCGCTTAACTCTAACTTCGATTGGATAGGATACGTTAAGCATCTTCTTATTTTGTAAAATAGAGGTACTTGCCAACGCAGGATAGTGAATTACTTCATTGAGTTGTTCCAATTCGTCCTCCAACTGTCGAGAATTTCTTATCGGTACCTGGAGATTGATTTTCTCCTCCATTAATTTACGAAAGAGGTCCCAGTTTGTTATTGAATTTGTTAATCCGAGTGCACTTTCCCTTTGAATTACCGTTTCACTGACTTTCACGATATTCGGTGAGTGATCCTATACTAGAGAGTTGCTGTTTTCAATGTGAATGTAGTTCTGAGATATACCTCTTGCTACATAAAAGTCTATAAGGTCCAGTTATTTAGCTTCGTCACTGGGCCAGTATGTTGAAGAACCACCAGAGTAAAATTCACATTTTGATGTCTGACCTACTTGAAACAATTCTTTTTGACACAGGTGATACAAGTCTTTATTTCACTTTTAAATACTATACTGGTTAAAATCAACTTATACAATACAGTGACTTCACCTGCTTATATATACAAATCAGTAAAATGATGACGTCATTGAATAACTGCTTGATCGGAAAGCAAAAAGAAGTTTCCATCTCGTCCCCCGCATATGATATCAGACTTGATCGAAACCTGCCTAGCGAAGCAACATAACGGAATTACACAAGATATAAGATATAAAAAGATTCCATCCCGAACGGCTAATTGATTCACCGCTTTAGCTCTCAATCAAAGGCCTTGTTATAGAGTTGCCTAACATCTCTCATATTGTATTTCAAATATTTTGAACGAAGTTCTGAATACGTGGATTTATAGTATTCTAAAATGTGATCTAAACGCGTTCTATAAGCGTGATCGACCATTCGCGTTTAATTTACGTTTTATCACCAATTAAAATCGGTAGATCTCTGTACCTACCGGTTGTTCATTTGGTTATGACAGCTAGGTTTATGATTTCCGCCCTGTCCAACATATCGTGGCACTTTAACTTGTCAAGTTGCGCGGAGCGCACATAGATAACAGATAAAGAGCAAAAACGTATTTATCCGATATGTAGTGAGACTGGTAATGGCGATACAATGCCCTTATCAGGAGATCGAAAATCAACTAGCTTAGTACGATAAAAAGATATAAAAAAGTAACAAAGAAAATTGTATGTACAGTGAAAATGTGTGGTCAGAAGCTTTTTTTTAATTTGTTTCAAGTGTGGTAAAATCATTGTAGTGTCGTGCTGTGGTTGAGAGTGCAGGAGATAATGATCATCAGCCGAAAAGAATACGAAAAAAGTGAAACGGACAAGAGGAGACGTGAGACGATAGGTGGCAAATCCTGAAGACGAGCTGTTGAAAATTAGTCCAGGAGGACAAATACCTTTACCATTCCTATCCCGATGTGGCTAGAGTTTTCTTTTTTCAAGCCCTATTGTTACACATTTGGCCCGCTAGTCTATAGCCAAACGATCAACTAGTCCTTACTCGTTAGCGTAAGCTGTCGCCCAACAAGTAATAATTGTAAAACAAGAACGTAACACAATTTACCACTCATGTCAGGCAAGAAAATAGCCAGCTATCATTCTGCAATTGAAAATATAGATGTATAGATTATTATCACCGAATTCAACTAGTTGGGTATAGTTTTCCAATCACGTTGAGTACTAACCTAAACCCATGAATATGTGTTTCGTTCTTTAAAGCTATCCTTTATCGAAAGTCATGGCCCAAGGATGTTACCCTAGGATTTCAACAAAGCGCACAGACTTGCTCTGTGAACTTAGTAAACTGGATCAATTTGAACCAGGACAGAGAAGACAGTAGATTTATAGAAATATTCCTCGAGTTGAATACAAGAGATCTTAAACGATTGAAAGCCAGACAACTGCTGAGGAAATGTAGGCTCTCTTTAACATCCTGAAGGCATGTGTCGACAAGTTCCATGCGATGAAGGTGACTTTTGAAACAACCATGACCAGTAAGTATATAGAAACTAATATTCCTTATAAAACGTTGTTTTCCTTTTTCAATGAAAGAACGTGATTGATCAGTTTGAAGCTGTGTAAGTCTTTTGAAAAAGTATTATGTTTTTTGAGAAGTAGGGTAAGCTGACCACGTCAGCTTTAGATTCGATAGGGCAACGGTTTTAATTGTTTCTTTCACTTTGTCAAGAGGTAGAGTAGCCGCTTTTTCAGGACTTACAAAATATGTATAAACAAAAATCAGTTTTAGCCAAACAGTCTGTAATTTCATGACCGTTCCCTTGTTGTTACAACCACGGAGGTTTAGAAATTTCATGATCTAAAACTGAAACCACGCAGTGAGTAAGCACAATTCCACTTGATGAATACAGTTAGTTCCCAAACTATGTAGCATTTGTAAGATGCAACCCATCCAAGAAATCGAGAAATAGACAAAATGAGATAAAAAAAGCTCACGGATAATTTTCCTTTTTTTCTGCCCACTCCTTCGTGACTTCACCAATCTAATCGAATCTAATTATCCTAATTGTTGTGTCTATCACTTGTGTTGATCTCTTGGTTAGTTTGAAACCGTTTTGGGAGGTTGCAGTTTCTAGAATGTCTGTTTGGTTATTTTAAAAAGCTCCCATAAACTTTAATAAGCGGTGTAACTTAACATTCAACTCTATATAGTGAATATTATGTACAAATGCATAACATAATTTCTATTTAATGTTCATTATCATATATACAACTAATTAATTTTAATTTGCATAATTGCAGTTCATAAATATTATTTATTAGCACAATTAAAATATAAAAGCACGAGTAAATTATTATATGTAACCCTTTATGTACTCGACGGTAAAAATTATATTATTTATCAATATATATGTATATATATATATATATATATATATATATATATATATATATATATATATATATATATATAAATATATAATGTATAGGTGTCTATAATAGTATTTTATACCAATAAAGTCGAGTTCTAGTAAATCCCCAAACAAAAGCCAACGCGAAAATGAAAACAAATTATAAATATTGGTGGAAAATTATGAAATTAGAATTATGCTAATTAATTGGAATAAGCAATTTGTATGTATTTGAAAAGCTTAATACAAGATAATCACAAATACATTTATACATACAAAAAAATTAGGTAACTGAATATTTGGGTGTGGTTTTTCCACCATTTGGTGTAACAAATAGCAGATTTTTCCGGTATTAAACAGCCGCAACAAAAAAAAACAGTATACGTTCTTGTAATAACAAAAGTTCAAGAGTTAAATATTCTACTTAACCTCACTAAAAACCAAATATTTTGTTCCATCTAAAAGCATATGTATATAGATGTAGGGTGTGGAATGCCTCCAAAATGTGTGCCATTTTATTCGGGGTAATATAAAGTTTATGAGTTAAAGTAATTCGTAGTACAAGAAGTGAATATTCGTCGTCTTATATATAATTTTTTTTTTGCTTCGGTTTGGTATGGTTTTTATGAATATTATGAAAGAAACTTAAAAGTTTATAAAACATGAAAAATGTTTCGTTTTCACTTTTCATCTGTATACGAGTATCAGTTCCTTATATATATATATATATGCGGGGATGAAAAACACTTAAGAATATTTTGTTTGTGCTTTACACATGTATATATCTTTCATATTTTTATGACGCTTTTTTCATCTATCCCGATCAATATTCTGTGTACGTCGCTTGATTTATACAAAAAAAGTTATATTTTCAGAATTTTTATGACTTTGTCAATAATTAATCAAGGCAAAAATATTTTATCATGGTGTCTTATCAATAGGCAATCTAATTTGCTAGTTTTTTGTATTCGTACGATATGTTTATGATGTTAATTATGTTGTGCCAAATGAAATGCCTTCTTTATAATGTAAACCACGTATTCCTGGATTTTTATATAGATTCAAGGATGGGAAACCTGATTTTATATGGATTGAGTGTCAAACAGGTGTGGCATCGAAAGAATATGAGCTTAATCCAAGATGGTTAAAATTTTATTTTCTTCAGTATTTTTTTCCTTGCCATACACTCTCAGCCCCGAAAATTGTTTGTTCTTCATATGAATTCTAGATATCTGGTATCCTTAAGGTCGTCAGTTGATCCACAACTAAGAATAATTATGGTTCCGAATTTTCATTCGGAACAATAATTATTCAGAGAACAATGCCCCGTCAGAATGTCCAGCTAGATCTTCGAAGTGCATCTATCATAATTCAAGAAGAACTGAGATCTTGATTTATTAATTCAAAGAAGATAGTCGACAAGAGATGAGGTTATCCCATCTTTTATGGTGGAGATAATCAAAGTGATGGAATTACCTCATCTCTTCAGTATGTATGTGGCTTCTACCAAACTCAGTTAAAACAATCAAATAATTTTGCGGACTTTACAAAATCATTTGATTGTTTTAGCTGAGTTTGGTAGGAGCCACATACATAGCTTACGGTTAAACGAAGCATATTTAGATCAATCCAATTGAGCTAACTCCTCCTTTCTTCACTGGATCTGTAAACCCTTATTATTCTAAATTATGTATGAGTGTAGATTTTGATCCATCTGAACCTATCACACAGGGTAAAACCTCAAATTCAAAATTTGAGTTTTTTTATGCCTTTTATTTTAATCAATTCTGCTTCAAGACCAAGCAAAACGAAGCAAAGTGTAATAACTCAAAAAAACTTGTGGAACTTTAAGAAAGCGTATTCAATATGAACTTAGACCCAGTGTAAATCTGGCTGATAGTTTGATCAGCAATGATTTGATTGTGTGTTATGATTCTTGTTTATTAAGATTTGATACTTCTGCCTTTCACTCACACACGAAAAAATATCACATTTCCGTGGAATTAAACCATGTGACCTCTTTTATGTCGATTGCGGCTTTTTGTAAAATTAGTTGGTCGCGCTACTTGGTTCCGAGTATAGGCATTTCTACTCATTTCAATCCCAAAGCGATTGTCATTTCCACGCAAATTGGACCCACAGCTTCGATTTGGCTTCGGCGTAAAGTAGGACGTTAAAAGAAGATTGGAAAAAAATTATTTCCCCCAAAACAGATAGTTTAGACGGTAACTAATAAATGGTTGGGCATATCAAAACCTTTCACGGCTCTAGCCATACTAGAATTATCTAATATTGCAGATTCAGAACTCACTTCTTAATAAAATGTATGCTATTCGGACTTAGCATTTAAAGAACAGCCAATACCTCATAACATGAAACTGGAGTAGAGCTTTCGGACAAATCTAGTATATGGTATATGTAAAGGTGAGAAATAAAAAAATTTAGAGTCACTCAATTATATACGTTCAGTCTCCATGTTTAATGCTCAACAACAATTCAAAAGGTAGTGGTTGATGTCACTCGGTAGGTAGACTATAATTATAAAATAGAGATCAAATCAATCGAGTATATTTTGGAATTCGATTCGAATCTTCAATTATATTCGAACATGAATTGGTATTTGGTAGTACGATCGAAAATAGAAATGTACACTGCCAAATAATGAGAAAAAATTATGCGCTAATGGTCATACCTATTTAAAAAGCGGTCCACACTTTCTTCCAGCCATCTGAAGTTTAAAGGTGGTCCATAGGTATTGAGTTGATTACTGATTTTCCTACAAAGTCGTTTTGACGATTCACGAGCATCTGCTGTCATATTGTACCCTTTTGCAAATTTGGAATGTGCTTTCATATAAAGGGTTGTATTTTTGTATGTTCTAAAATATTTAAGTTTAAACAGTGAATCGCATCGAGGCTTTGTATAAATGCGACTTTACCCGCTTTAAAGCACTGGTCAAACAGCAAACACTGACGTCCTGAAACGTGATCTATCAGTTTTTGCAAATCTTGGTTGTAAGGACAGTGTATATACGCTCGTATATATATATATATATATATATATATATATATATATATATATATATATATATATATATATATATATATATATATATATATATATATATATATATATATATATATATATATATATATATATATATATATATTTATATAAATTATTGAAGTGCTCTGGGATATACAATATTTCGTGTTCTTCTATCTGGCGCGAAAACGATGAAGTCTGAAGATTTTCCGATGCGTGAGCAGGCCAAACAGAACTGCCCATGTGAGAAGCATGGATTCTTTATATTTAATCCACACACTTGCAACGGTTGTTTTTATGCTCGGAAGCATTTCGCATCGGGAACTGCAAACGTTTAAATTCGAATGACCGATCTGTCGGGATCATTGGGATACGTGGCAACAGTACATCTTCACCTTTGAATTTTCCAGTCAAAATTGTTGCCTCGATAACATTGTTCATCATTTTCTTGACTGACAGTAAGTTTCCGTTGCAAAGTAGTAGATTTATGTTTCGAAAAAGAATGATTGGTACGCCAATTTTTAATGTATACTTGTAAGCAGGTGGTAATCCTGGCAAATCAAGCGAATTTTTTTTCAAATGAATTGGAATTGGATAACTGTTGACAAATTCGTCTTGATTCATCACAGTATCGATGGCCTTTGATATTGACGTTTCGCTGGGTATTTCATTCTGAATAGTGAAGTTGATGGTATTGACATCGATACTAATAAAAATTCAATTCGATTGAATTATATATCTAAATTATAAATTTCACTCAGAATGAAATGTACAAAACTATTCGTAAAGTGCTCCCAAATATACGCACATTATGTTAAATGTGATCCGGACATGAATTTCACAATTTACATAAATTCTTATGCCACCCACAACTCGAAACATTATCATTTGTTGGCTGCTTTCGTTTCAATGCATTGGAATGACTACAGTGGTACCATGAAATTCATTGGGATGCTAGTAGCGTCATTTGTTGAAAATTAGTCGTACCAAGTGCAAAGCCACTTGGAGATGCCTTCGATTGCGGCTTCTACTCGCTCCACAAGTTGTTGTTCATATATCGTCGATACAATAAGTGCTGAGTCATCGGCATATTCCACTATATAGCTTGGAGACTTCGGGCAACGGAATTCTGAGAATATCGTTACATAGAATATTCCAGAGCAGTGGTCCTCAAACCGAACCTTGTGGTACACCACTCAGATAGCTCTGAAGAACCTTCCTAAGACTCAGGCTTACTTGACATTCCTCCAGCTTTATCTGAATTAACTCCCAAGTTGCGCTGTTGAATGCATTCCGTACATCTAGACTTCCACTCATGACTTCATGACTTCCGCTATAGCATCTCCTGTTGTTCTACCCGCTCGAAACCCAAACTGGTTCTCTGCAAATCCGCCAGTTCTGTTGACTTCGTTTATTAATCTGTGACGCAGTAAGTGCTCAAATTGTTTCCCGAAGGTGTCCAACAGGCAAAATGGTCTATATGACACAGGCATCCCATCTGGTTTCCTCTTCTTTTTAAGTTACACAAGCTTAGCTATCTTCCAGATGCGTGGAAATTCTCAATTCTTAAAAGCTTGGTTTATAACATCAAAGATTATTTTTGGGTGGACGTCAGATGCAATTCTGACCGCTTCTGGTGAGACCCCATGTGGTCCTGCATTTTTCTTCAACTTAAACTTCCTCCTTGCAGTCTTTTGTTCTGCTAGTGAATGGTAGAAATGATTGTGGTTGTATAGACTTATGGTTTGCGAAAAGCTCCTTTACTATGGCCAAATTTCTTGGTTACAATTTTATAGTCATCTTTAATTTCAGTATAGCCGTCCTCATGTTCATCCTTACACATTTCAATTACTGTTGGATAGATCTATCCACTTGGTCACGGGTACGCCATATATATATATATATATATATATATAATATATATATATATATATATATATATATATATATATATATATATATATATATATATATATATATATATATATATATATTTATATATTTATATATATATATATATATATATATATATATATATATATATATATATATATATATATATATATATATATATATATATATATATATATATATATATATATATATTATATATATATATATATATATATATATATATATATATATATATATATATATATATATATTCATATATATATATATATATATATATATATATATATATATTATATATATATATATATATATATATAATGACTATATAAGACCACAGGATTAAAAATATTTTTGGCCTGAATATCCGCCCAAAATTGAAACAGTTAGTTTCAAAAGTTCAGAAAGCTCATCATATATATAAATAATTCCTAATAAAGTTAATATTTTAAGATTCAGATAACTTACAAGTTGATTAAATTAAAGTTGTTACTTTGATATATTATGATGAACATGAGATTTGGATTGATGTTATAACAACACAAACAAACAAACCTTAAAACCTAATATAATTCTACATTTTGACTTAGATCCCATGTGATTTCCGCCCAAAATATGTTTGAAAATAATATATTGAACAGCAATTCAATTTGGCTTAACCAAAGTTTGATGCAAACAACTCTATGTACGCAATCTGTATTATTTACATTTTGAAATTTCTTACATGAAATGGTGTATGTACATCATACAACCGAGAACTTAATCCCAAAACTTGGACATAATTTATATCACCCGAAACAAGTCAAAATAAACATACATGTATATACAAACCGAAATCCAATTTCTTAATATTTCATAATATGGATCTTAAAACCAATATGTATGTGTGTATGGTATATGTACTTGGTTATGTTGGTATACAATTTCAATTATCATGGGAAATATTGTGTTGTGTGGGATTTTTGTTTTGCTTTTATGTTAAAAAATACTTTCAAAATACTTTTCCCAATACTAAACACAAGAAACCCAGAACAAGCACCAAATCGAAATAAAAATAATTGATTTGATTATTAGTGGTGCAAAGGAATGCTCAACATTGTATATAAAATAAAAATCTTATCGAACCATGCATGCCATATCCCATATCGTTCCGAAAACCAAACATATATAAATAAACAAGGAAATACTTCAAGGAAATCATAATAACACACCAACCAAAAAAATATACTGTATACAAATGGGGATGGGCAATAAGAAAATGTACAACAACCATCAGATCAATATTTGAAGCTTTTTGATTTTTTTTTCTCTCATATACATGTACATAAAGTTCATAAAAGAACTTTTCTACATACGTAAGATCCTTTTAGAATAAATGGCACAAATCAAAACAAAAGCAGTTTGGAGAAAAAAGGAAAGTTATAATACATGCACACTTGTTACACTCTCGATGTGTTGGTGTTAAATACATACACAATGTAGAAAGAGTTAGTAATGAAAGCTCTAATATTTATTGTACGCGTAGATATACGAAAGCCAACACAGTGTGGTATCCCCCGTCCTAATTTGAATCCACTTAATAAAATTGAAAAATATTAAATTATATAATTTAAAAACAAAAAAAAAATAAATTTAATAAAAATATATTTGTTACAAAATAATTTTTATTAAAAAAAAAAAAAAAAGAAAAACGAAAAGGAAAATTCATCCTTTAAGGATACTCAAAATTCAGTATTTTTATTGGATATTTTTTGTTTGTTCGTTTTTAAAAAAATTCTCGGTCGGTCAAAATAAGAATTCTGTTTCATTTTACGTCCCTGGGTATGTATATATGTATATGTATATGGGCAGAAGGAAAATGGGAAAATTTCTAGGAACCGACAAAACACTGTATATATAATAAAAAATAAAATTTTCCAAATAATGGAAAATCCGATCAAATATTCAAATGGTTTTTCTTTTTAAGGTTTTTTTTTTCCAACCCCCTCTCCCCTAAACTTTAAGAGTGTATCGTATATTTTATGGGTATATAAGACTAAAAAAAAACTTTTCATCTTTGCCTTATTGTTAAGAAGATCAAATTAAAAAAAAAAGGATTTTTTGGTTTCGTTATTTTATATTTATTTAGAAATAAATATATTTTTAAGAGAAAAATGAGCCAATTTTCTTTTCGTATACTAAATGGTATAAAATTTATAAGATTTCGAGAATGAAAGTTTTGTTTTTCTTTTTCCACAAAATTATCCTATAAATCATATTGAAATTATTATTATCATTTTATAACTACCTACATACAGTTTGAAGATGCATTTATGTATCCAACCGTCGAATAGACTGTGAAGATAATCGAATCACTATACGTTGTTGAAAAGGTGAAAAAGCAATAGATGGCACTGAACGATCGAACGAGAGGTGTTTGGAAAAGATCTAATCATACATGGCGATGCATGATTAAAAATTTTTTAAAAGCAAAGCTCCTAAATATCCAAGCCGCAATGATCTAAATTGAGTTTAAAAAAGTTTATACCTCTTCTTTACTATCACAAATAGGTGTGACGTCACAATTATACAAATTTTAAGACAGGGTAAGGTAAATATTTTTTGTTTTTTTTGTTTGCTGTCAATTTTGTTTATAAAATGTTAATAGATTAACCCGTACACAATAAATATTGTAACCACTTTTGACCTTTTGAATTGTGGTAATATCATTACTTATGATAACGATCGTGATCGATTATAACAAAATCTACTGTGTTGAACAATTTCAAATTTAGTTTAACTGGTGGAAGTTCTTTGTGGATTGGGTGATCTAGGAATAATCGTGGTGATTTAATTTGTTGCAAATATTGTATACTAATATTTGGATACCACTTTCAATAGAACCCCAAAAAAGTGGATGAAGTCTGTGATGTTATTTTGCAATTATTAGTGAGTAGAATCCGACGGGCGAATACTTTAGGTTTCGACATGGTTTTGTACATCTGTCGTAAAATGAGATTTCGGTTTCGTTCGGGAATAATTTTTCTATCACAAAATATAACACAACCTGTGTATGAGCGGAATCAACTGTAAGTCAAAACACTCATAATTGGCGGTATTTATACGAAATTTTTAAAGGCTATAGTACTCAGTTCGATTTCGCGTGAAATGGCCAAAAGATTTTACCGAAGTGAACTCAGAAATTAAAAATTTAATTTCTGTTTTCACTAAGCAGTACTCAGTTCATTAGCGCAAAAACTTATCTCAATGCACCAAAGATAGCGCGCATAAACTCTACAAATTTGTTTTACGGGAAAATAATGATCCGAACCATTTTTTCACGTGAAATTAGAACATTTCAATTCTCCAAAAAAATTAATTTCTATTTCACGTGAAAATATATAAATTTTTGGAGACGGCTAGAAAATTTCATTTCACTTTGAACTGAGTTATATTGCCTTAAGTGAGCGAAAATGGTTTCTTTATAATTTTTTATTTCACCTCTCGCTCAACAAACTAAATTTGTATAAATACGACGCAAAAAAGAATTATGAGGTAAGTGGGAGAGTCAGATCAAAGGGTGAACAGTGGGCAACAGTGTTTTTGTTGGAGTCCTTCATTAAGTTTCCAAACATCTTGTAGATGTGCACACCTCGATTGAGTCGGTATTCGGCAAGAACTCTGGCGTTGTGTTCTGCGATAAGTACACGAGTGGGGTAGATTCGAATGGCCTTGTCGATCGCGAAATCTCCCACTTCATCGGTCAATTGCTTCGACAGAAGCGTGTTGAATAATTCCCTGTTCATTTTGCCTTCACGCAGTGCATTAAGCAAGTTCGCGAATGTGTCGTCTTCCTTTTGTCGCATGTTTTCAGTCAGTTCTACCAGTGTGAGCAGACGCCAGAGATGAGTGGCGGGTTGGAAGCGAGCTGCCTGCTTGTAGACTGGTGATCCCGGTTTAACTGGCGGGAGTTGCATCAAGTCTCCGAAGACGATGATGTTGAGACCGCCGAAAAGCTCGTCTTCATTGTTTTTCAGCTGGCTTAAGCGAGAGTCAATCATGCACAGCATCTCGTAAGGCACCATTGAGATTTCGTCAATGAAAATGTATTTGGTCTCTCGCCACTGTTGTCGCATAATCTTCAGATAGTTGCCAGTCAGGAATGGCATGTTAAACGACATATTTCCATCCTTAACTATTGGCAGCTTTAGCGAGCTGTGAAGTGTCGATCCGCCCACGAGTTGTGCTGCGACGCCAGTTAGTGCACACACCTTCACGACCTTCTTGGCATAGCAGCGATTGAGTTGGTTCTCGAGGGTCTTAAACGTGAATGTTTTGCCAACTCCTGCACCACCAGTGAGGAAATACCTGTCGCATTGGTCACTTCCAGTCATTTGTTCCAGTGCGCTGCGCGTGAGGACATTGTAGAACTCTCGCTGTTTCATGTTCATGGCTGCCTTTGCAGACTCGAACTGGTCGTCAGTCATGCCAGGAATGTCAATTTCCTCTTCGTACTCAAAGTCGACATTGGCATCTTCTGGCTGATCGAAGAGGTGGAACGCATGAGCCTGATTAAATACGTGTTCCAGCTGTTTGTCGCGCTCACGGAAGGTCTCCATGTGCTTGCTGCGCTGTTTCAGTTCATCTTCGCATGCCAAGAACGCATCCTTCGAGTGCTCAAACTCTCCCAGCAGCTCACTTTCCTTGTAAAAGGGCTTGTACTGGAGAAGGAGACCGTAGAAGAAGTTCTCCGGATCGTTTTGCATGATAAAGTGCGGGACACGAACGACCGCAGGAATTTTCCTGATCAGCGTCTTGCTTTTCTTTGAGTCTGTCAGAGTGATCAGCCTGTTTCTGACTCTGTTCGCATTTTGGCCCTCGTCGTCTGCATCGTATACATCTTCATCGACATTCTCGTCAATTTCGTTGCTCTTCTTCGCATAGTGCGGCTCGAACTTCATTGCGAACTCGAGAAGTGTCATGTTCTCAAAGTCTAAGTCCTTGTGCGTGCGTGGGCGGTACCCGTAGCGTTCAATCATGTTCATGCAGAATCCTGCTGCCTGATTGCCATCGAATTTGAGCACGTGATAGTGCTGATCGGGCTTTCGCGTGTTGAGAAAGATACATTTTTCGAATCTCGATACAAAATATAAGCGCAGTGATTTCGACCTTTTTTGGAGCCAATCGTGCGAGTTCTCGTAAGTTTTAGGTGTTTATTCAGTTTCGTGTACAGTTTGTGTCAGAGGGTGGCGAATTCGACCAGTTTTCCACCTCAACATGTTCTTCACCTGAAAATTGATTTGTCAGTAATGGCGTCTCGTAGTAGCTCTAAAGTGCTGGAAACGGTCTTAGATTGCATTGTTATCGGGTTCTTAGCTACTCTCAAAGTTTCCGCCCGATAGCTTAGAACGCGTCTACTTTTCTGACGGTATAATTGTACCATCTCTATATACTTACTATTACCACCGCATCTATAGTGTGAGAGTTATATCTCCTATCACATTACACAATATCGAACTACGGGGAATGATGCCCCACGCCATTGTCAAGCAGTATCATGATTCCGCAATATTCTCTCTCTCTCGTAGGCAAACGTAAAACTACGTTTCCCTTTCAACTCAATTCAATAAGTTCAGTAATCTAGGTCTCTAGAGATGCATTTTACTACCCTTACCATTAACTCTATCGAACTGAGCTGTGGAAACCCATGCCACATGTGATGCGATATTTCTAGCGACGGTTTTGAGAAACTGGCTTTGATTTGCGTAAGCACATGCTGATCCGTTACAGTATCCTTATTAGTGTGTAACAGTTTGATACTGCATCTATATACAGTAAATACTATGTTATCGTTCTATTGAGCTCTAATTACCGTTCAAATGTAGCAGTGGTTTAACCATCATCAAACCTATAGGATAATAAAAGTTATAACTAGACCTTAATCATGAATGTTTCAGGCAGTTACCAAATTCAGTCAGATTTAAGGTAGATAAATGAAAAAGGTTTGGAGATAGTCAGACATATCTAGTTTACAAACAAGCACGCAATGAGGTAGTAAGATCAATTAAAGCAGCAAAGAGTGGTTTTGTCTAGGATAAGTTAGTTCCTTCCTTCCTCCCCCCTCCCAAGGTTTTTGGTGTATTCGGAATCTAGGCCCTACAAATTTTTATTTGGTAAGTCTTATTCTTGATTTAGTATTATATATTTCGGTTAACGAGTTAGAGTGTGTTATTTGGTATATTAAGTCGTGATCTTTTGGTCTTAATAATAGAGAAAAATTAAAATTGGCGAAACGAACTTTTCCTGTAGTCTCAGAATATTTAAAATTTTATCTTATCCTTTTCTTCATTTCTCGAGCAATTGA
Source organism: Tipula lateralis (assembly GCA_963932295.1). NCBI lineage: Eukaryota > Metazoa > Arthropoda > Insecta > Diptera > Tipulidae > Tipula > Tipula lateralis. The sequence goes on from OZ010736.1 coordinate 11,476,199, forward strand.
AACTCAGTAAAATGATTTCAAAGCCAAAAATTGGTAATCCTTATGATTTATCCCAGTCTTAATCTGTTTGTATTTTAAGTTCCATTTCGAAAGCTTTTGAGACAGTAGTAAAATTTAAATTCAGTCCCATATAATTGGGAATCGCTTACTCAATATCTTTCAATCTGGTTTAAGAAAGTTCGAATACTGAGTTTTTGAATATCAGCGATGATATTCGGTGTATAGTATATAGAAAACAAGGAACTTCGCATACTTTCTTAGAATTTTCAAAAGCACATTGATTCGATAGATCATACAATTGAATGTTTTGGGACAATTGAATTCACCCTATATTAGGTTTGTTCTTGGTTGTAGTTTTTATGAGTTTCGGTTTTGAGTTTTAATGTGGAAGCTTTTCAAAACTTAAGAACCGAATTATTATTTAGCAGGTAGCATTAGGCCAATCTAAAATTGCTCCCTGCCCGAAATTCTTCTAGGCCTTTGAATTCGTCATTGAAGACAATAAATCTACCAATAACGCTAAAGATGCAACCCTGGTTAGTGTTATCACACATTACTAATATAAAGAATATATCCAAGCACAGTGATGCATTGGATTAGGTCTAACAACAAAACCAATGCTGTGCTTCTCGATTTTCTATTGCGATGATGTTAACTCTTTTTGATTTGAACCAACCGGGTTAAAAATCACTTGCTTGTGTTTAAATATCAATTTTGAGTCAAACCTGGTTGTGACTACTATAATAGAATCTTCCTTAAACCTCATTTATGTATACAAGATTGTTCTCACAATTAAATTTTAATATTTTGTATTGTCATCCGTTCTCGTTCTATAAATGTGTCTTTCTATAAAGTGGGCAAACAAACATTGGATAAGTGACAAGTTAGTTGGAGTAGATTCAAAAGATATTTTATTAAAAAAGAAATGTTGTATTGAGGTACACACACAATACATATCTAAAAATAGTCTACATACTACGAAGGTGTTTAATCTGCACAATGTATAGCCGCAAGATGTTGATCAAACTTCGTTTAAACCCACATCACTATTTGAGTGAAGTCTTGTAGGTTGTTCCTATAATTTGGTGCATAAATTACTGAAATAGATCTTGAAAGTTTTACAGTAGGCTCAGATGATGTTGACGGAATCAACATCATCTGAGGCTACGGTTCATAGAACTGTCGTAATTTTATTAGATCTACTTCTGTACTGTATCCGTGAGAGTCGGTCGAACTTGTTGAAAAGACGTTTCTGTTGAAAATTGATACACAAACGGTTTCCTGGTAGTTTTAAGTAAAAATGTTGTAAAAAGTTTTGTGAAGATTTTTTGCATTCCACTCTAGGTTACTCAGGCCCATTGTATGGCGTAAGCGCTGACGGCTGCCACATCGAGGAGGTTATAAATTCTGTTCATTTGGCCAGAAGTGTCTACCTTGCCTTTCGTTTTATTATACTTCTAGTTTTTTATTTGTTGATTTATCCATTTATTTGACGAGGTGCTCAAAAAGTAAAAAAATGATTTTTTTAGTGTTACTGGCATAACTGGCCAGTTGCATATCTCACACAAATTGCAAAGTACACGATAACATTTTAGAAACTTAAAATCATCGAAAATCATTAAAACAGTATTAAACAGACAATGAAATGAGCTTAGAACTCCCTATTGTGTTAACCAAACGTACTATTGTTTAGTGAATATTAGCCACAAACAGTTTATTGTTGTCTCATATGATCAATGTCATCATGACAAAAAAAATTTCAAAGCTTTTAAACCAAACAAGTCGGCAATGTTAGTGACGATTAATGGAAAAGCTTTTATGTAAATTATCGTAACATTAGTCAGTCTCATCTTGTAGCATTTTACACTGTGACCTTAACCTTAGTTGATTTATCTCCATATACCTTGCTCAACAGTAGTGCAGCATTGTCACTATAAATTGCATAACGAAGTTTTTTATAAATTGTGAGATTCTCGCCATATTGAATAACAATTTGGCTTTTAAATTTCTATAAATTAATGCTTTTGAGTTTGAACTCGTTTGAGTTTCAAATAGTCCTTCAACTGGTAAGCTTTGAGTGCACAGTGAATTTGTTTCTATATTTGATAAAATAAAATATCTAATAATTGATCAGTTTTATTTAGATAAAGGGGATACCCATGGGCATTGTGAGCAGAATTATATAACTGCAACTCTTATCTGGTTCTAAAAAACTACATCAGTGTCGACAAAGTACGACTAAACAGTATAATTTTGGTATTAAAATCGGTAGTTGTGTAATGGTACCTGTGTTTTCTGGAGTGCGATTTTAAAACTAAACTTTGAGCTTTTCAAACCGTTGTCACTAAATAAGCATTACGATAGTGTTGATCGTTAGGCAAATTTGTTGATAATACGAAGCAGAACCTGCTTCAGATGACTAGCACTCAGTTGTTTTTCGAAAAGCTCAACCAATTGTAAGCACTCTATCAAGAAAATCAGTGTTTACTGAGTGTGGAACTAAAATCCAAAGTCCGATTCGTTCAAATCGATCACAATCAATTAAACTACCATAACTTGTTTGCGAAGTTCTCCCATTATCTCCTAACATCAACATCTACATAACCAACTTTCTATAATATCAATTGAACATAATATGTTGTAATAATCATTTTGATTCATTATTAACTGGATCCGGTTGAATTGTGTTATTTTATTTTTCTATTTCCCAACCAATCTTTCTCTATTGAATACAGCAACTTTTCACTGAATTTATAAACAACTATACATACACACACACTTAAACCGAAGCTTTTATGCTTTGCCACAACACAATGGAAAACAGAAAGAAAAAATACGAAAATATTGAATCATTTCCTGTTAGTTTTTCCAAACCAACATTATGTTTATTAGTTTTTCTCTATTTTCCTCATAAATATTTTCAATTTACTTGTTATGTGGAATGTTGTTATTATTATTATTCTTATTTTTATCATTACTATTATTATTATTTAGTCGTTTTTTTTTACACTTGAGTACATATGAATGGTTAGGAGGAACGTGGGAAGTAGTGAAAACTAGAATATCAGCAAACAATTTTCCATTAAAAAATGTATGAAATCCGGATGTTATATGTGTGTTCATGTATTATATGTGCAATGGTCAATGCACTGTACCACCCTCTACTGTATGAATAGTTGAAAACTGCCTTGGGTTAATTATTTTAATTCATGATTTTCTATTGATTGAATTTATAAAAGGATTTGATGAATTTTTTATAGGTTCAGCTGTAATTAAATTTCTTCACAGTGTTGGAGTAAGTGTCGGTACTCTTTAAGGGAAGGTGTAACCAAAATTAATATTCAAAACAGAGACAAACAGTCTTATCCAATAAAAGTTTAACCGTAGAAACAGATCATCCAGTTAGCCAGGACACATTGAAACTCACAATTGATGCAAAATGTGCCAGTTTAACGGACACCTTCAAACCTGCAACAACTAGTATCAAAAATCTATGAAATATCTGAAAAAATGCTTAAAGTGTATGTTTGATTTAGAATTGCGCTAATTCATGCTAACTCAAACATTAAGAAATTGAATATTGGCCTTATACGTCCGCCAAGGTCAAAAGTGTCAAACAATCGCCAACCGTTTCGATCACGAGCCAGCTGTTAATATTGTTGCAATCAGCAAAAAGAGGTCAGATCCACAGTTGGGCATGTAAGTTACACGTTAAAGTCTCATAACGATTTCAGTTTTTTTTCTTGGTATCTTCAGAGCCTTACGTTTTTCAGGTAGTTGATTTCCACTCAGTATGACAAAATGTATTGTTGATTATCTAAATGGCAAGAATTGAGTTGAAGAACTATTTGATTCTTGGGTTTGTAATCAATGAGACAGTGTATATATGAATGCTCAGCCGATAGCATCCGTGAAGGGTTAGGTTGTTGTGGCTGCTATCGCACACTTAGACCAGCGATTGGTCCGTTGTGCTACCACTATATGAACGGCTATGGGTCCGGTTTTTATCGTAGTACCATCTGCGCATTGCATAGCACCATCAGCCTATAGTACTGACATGGAAGATGGGTCGGCCCATGGATTCTAAACACGACAGGAGATCCAGATATATTTTTATTTTTCACACCGATCGCACCACCCAAACGATCGAAAGTGAAAAACCATTTTGCATCTTGCCCCGAATTGGAATTGAACCCGGTACCTCCCGCTCCAACTGCCGCAGCTTTAACCACTGCGCCACCTGGGCGGTAGAATCTGTGAGCATCCGTGAAACTTTCAAGTGTTATTTTAACAATATTAAAATCAGCATTGATAGATCTTATTCAGTAAATCGAATTTATTTATCTCTACTATAAGATACTCTTGGCTCAAATATCTCCTGAATCTCAACAAAGCTGTTTCTTAAGTTCACAGAAGTTCTATGGTTTCTGATGGTTTTGTAACATTTTTTATTTCATAGACGTTTGATCTGCCATTATTTCCCCAGTCTTATAATTGTTGCTGTTGTGTCGAGACGATGAATCTGCTTGATTTTTGCCATGTTACTCTTGTCTTACAACATCACAATACATGTTGGGGGTATACATGTCTCTGTTAGTGGAGGAATTTTTTAACCGAGTTCCAAAAACGTTCAGTATTATTATTATATAATTGTTCTTTTTTTTGTTAATGCTCAGGACCTTGTGGTCTTCAGGAATCTTTCTAAAATCAAGGATCTTGAGATTGATCTTGAGTACGACTACTGTTGCCATTCAAAAAATTTCTAACAATCCAAAAAGGTTGGTTTGGGAATGTAAAATTACCATCAAGTTGAAATGTAAAGTCCTTGAGATGGGAAACTTGATTTCGATCTGGAATAGTTACACAATTTTATGACCCGCGATCCCCTCAAAATCTTCCTTCTAAGTTTTTTTCGTCGTTTTAATGTTAAGTGTTTAAAAGGAAAGATAAGTGCCATAACTCTCTTTTCCAAAGGTTACAAACCGTTCAAGTCCTAATAGTATCAATGAAAATCAATAGTTTACCATAAAAGCTCTGCATTTAACTAGGTTGCTTTAAAAGCTCATTGTTCTAGAAGTACTTTCAAAAACATTTAGATAATATCTAACTACACTTTGAGAGCTTCTAACGATTAATTAATCGAACTTGTCCAAGAAGACGTAGTGATGGCATTTTAAGCGTTGGAGGTATTTTTGGGGTACAACATACTTCATTTCTTCCTAACAAATTTAAACTGTTGAAAAGGAAAGATAAGTGCCATTACTCTCTTTTCTTAAGGTAACAAACCGTTTGAGTTCTAACAGTATTAATGAAAACAAACAGTTCCCCATAAAACTCTGATTTTAACTAGGTAACGATAAAAGCTCAGTGTTATAGTAGTACCTTCAAAAACGTTTAGATAATATTTTGGTAGAATATGAGAACTTATAATGATTAAATAATTCGAACGTGTGTAAGAAGACAAAGTGATGGCATTTTTAATGTTGAGGTCTCTTTGGGGTACAAGTGATTTCACTTCTTAATTTACATTTGAAAGGGTTAAAGAGGAAAGACAAGTGCCTCAACTCTCTTTTCTAAAGCTTACACACCGTTCGAGTCCTAACTGTATCAATGAAAACAAACCATTTCCCATAAAAGCTCTTCTTTTTACTAGGTTGCTATGAAAGCTCCTTGTATAGAGCATCTTCAAAAACGTTTAGATAATATGTAACAACACTATAACAGCTTACAACGATTGAATATTTTAGACGTGTCCAATAAGACGAAGTGATGATGGTATTTTTAACGTTTGAGGTCTTTTTGGGGTACAAGTCAATTCACTTCTTCCTAACAAATGTATAACCTGTTGAAAAGGAAAGATTACAAAGGTAACAAACCGTACGAGTCAATGAAAACAAAAAGTTTCCCGTTAAAGCTCTACTTTTAACTAGGTTGCTATAAAAGCTCATTTTTTTAGTAGTACCTTCAAAAACATTTAGATAATATCTTAATGTCTTGGAACACTAAAACAGCTTAAAACGATTGAATAATTCGAACGTCTCCAAGAAGACGAAGTGATACCATTTTTAACGTTGGAGATCTTTTTGGGATACAAGTTATTCCTAGCAAATGTAAAGGGTTTCAAAAGGAAGATAAATGCAAATATTCTCTTATCTCAATAAATCTTAATAAAAGTATTAATAAAAAAAAAGTTCCCCGTAAAAGCTCTCCTTTTTACTGGGTTGCTATAAAAGCTCATTGTTAGTACCTTCAAAACTTATAACGAACTATGAGAACTTATAACGATTGAATTATTCGGATAACAACTGACATGGATACAATATACACAACAACACGTACACAAGCTAAATATTAATACATGTGTTGAAAGCTTCTGAATATTTTATTTACGATTATTGTTATTTTGTTTTAAATAAATAAATAAAAAATCGTACAAAATTAAATTAAATTTTTATTATTAAATTGAATTCAAACAAATTTTTGTCAAATAGAAAATATAAATAAATTTTATATTTACGTGAGCAAAATTTTATTTTAAAATATTTTTCTTTTTATTTTAAATCAATAAATTTATTATACATTATATCTGGGATACACACACACACTTATACACATACCATATATACTTTGTGTTATCAGAACGAAAGAAAAACTCTTTGCAAAAAAGTGATAACATATAAAAATCTGAAAACAAACGTGATTTTCGGAGAAAATTTTTTCGAGAGCTTTTAAGATTTTATTTTTTGCTGTGGTAAAATTCCTAGGTTTTCAATGATTCAACAACTTCAGGTAAATACCAAATATATGTTTATGTACGAGATCGATTAAATAGAATTAATTTTTTTGTATTTAAACGCCAAATATATAATTAAAGTTGAAGTAATTTGAAATTAATTTTTTACTGTGGGTATCCTGGTCGATTCGGATTTTATACTCGTGAACGTCGAACGGGAGGACGAGGTGTACTATTTTACTTCAGCTAAGAATAACATACCCAACAAATCGTATATATAAACTGAAGAAAAGATTTGAAGACGCTCACGTTTTGAATATAGATGACATGGCACGTGAAAAGTATAAATGACAAACAATAGAGAGATATAAAGGTAAGAATATAAAACTGGGAAAATAAATAAGATTTTTATTTGTAGTTAAATCAAATTTACCTTTTTTTCAATAAGATAATTTTAAAATAAAATATCGTGTATAAAAATAATCTAATAAGAATGTTTTGAATAATTTTGGTTGAGTTAAAGAATATTGAAAAGACGTATATTACACTATATTGTATGATGAAGGCGGACACGAAGCAAATTTAATTATTTTAGCTTTAAAGCTTGGATTATGTAATTTACATTATTTGTCAATCAAGAGACGATATTTTGAGCGAATCAACAGGTACCCCGTTTAACATATTTTGACTAAAGGAATTTCGTGGAATCCAATTATTACTAAATCTTATTTAGTCAATAAACAGAAAATCGATCACACCTATTAAATTTTATCAAACGGTTAGAAATATTCCAATTAAAATTGGAAATTGATCCAAAGTGTTTCATCGTTATTTATTTGGATGTAAAATCAAAAAAGATTAAAATCTTCATTATGTAGTTTGAGTGTTCAAAATAATTTCTACGAATTATTAAACATTATCCTGCGGATAAGAGTATCAGTTCAATTTAATTTTATCTAACGAATGCACCTTTATAATCACCTTATTAATTTTTACAAAAAAAATTGTTTAAAACGTCTCGGACAATTTTGTAGACAGATTGAGCTTAAAGCCAATAACCGATGAAAATTTTGTTACTATTATAATGAAACCCATTTTGAGCTTTTATTTTTACAATAAGCGTTTCCCCAATTAACCAAGTGGTATTTATAAATTTTTTATTAGTCTGAGTTCTATTCTAAAGCTTTTGTTTCTTCTAAAGCTTTTAAATTTATAATCACTCGAAATGAGATTTTTTTTCATATATAAATTAGTCTTCCCAGACTAACCATCAATTTATATCTCAATACCTCAACAGTTAACTATAATCAATCTTGATCCAGTGATGCACCAAAGCCGACCTGTTGATAGGTTGCTGCTTACGTACTTACTAGCTCGAAGGGTTTGGTTCCTTTTAGTCTTCTAATGAAATGTTCATTTTCCACATTTTAATTCATTAAGTTTGAATTTCTATCGCTTGGCCCACTGGTGAAATTTGCTCACTTGCACATTGTGTTTTATTAGCCGCCTCTTTCACATTTTGATTTGTTGCTAGTATATTGGTTTCGTTAGCAAACGTTGCTATGTGACAGTATTTCTTTAATAAACTGAAAAACAATAATTGGACAACAAAAACATGAAAATGACAAGAACAATTGTAAGAAAGCTCGTTCTGAGCTTTCAATTGCTTTTTGACAGTTAATATTTTTTGACAGTTCGAAACCATTGGGATGTAATGAGTGGGAATAATAACTATGATTAACGGACCCCTTCTCGAGTAATCAGCATGAGCTTTTTTGGTACATTTGTATGTCTGTCTGAGATTGTGACCCATTATTACAGACAGTATTTCTTCTGTGAACTGTAGAACACGTTTTTGGCAACAACACTATGAAAATGATAACAACAATGGTTAGAAAGATCGTTTTGATATTTTTGACACTTAATATTTTTTGACAGTTCGAAACCGTTTGGATGTAATAGGGTGGAATTATAACTATTATTAACGCATTTCTTTGAAAGAAATCAGCATGAGCTTTTTCGGGTACACTTGTATGTCTGTCTGAGATTGAGACCCAAATGTAGTGATTGTAGTTTTTCTTTTATAAACAATAGAACACTATTTTGACAACAACAATTGTGAGAAAGCGCGTTCTGAACTTTTTGACCATTAATATTTTTCGACTGTTCGAAACTCTTGGGATGTAATAGGGGGGAATAATAACTATGATTAACGGATCCCTTCTCGAGTAATCAGCATGAGCTTTATTGGTACATTTGTATGTCTGTCTGAGATTGTGACCCATTTTTAGGGACAGTATTTCTTCTGTGAACAGTAGAACACGTTTTTGGCAACAACACTATGAAAATAACAACAACAATTATTCGAAAGCTCGTTCTGAGCTTTTTGAAAGTTGATATTTTTTACAGTACGAAACCATTGGGATGTAATAAGTCGGAATCATAATTATGACTTAAGGATCCCTTTTGAAGAAATCAGTATGAGCTTTTTTTCGGGTATACTCGTATGTCTGTCTGAGCTTATGATGCAATTGTACTGACAGTATTTTTTCTATAAACAGTAGAAAAAAAGCACTTCAACTATGCACAAACTTGTTTAGTCCGTAAATGCTGCTTTAAAGTATCGCCGTTTGAACACACAAGCATTATAAAAACTTATTATTTAAAATAATAAGAAGCTTTTGAAAACACTTTGTAGTAATTTCTCATGATGGTGTAGACATTGTACGAGATGAAAACAAAAGTAAAAAGATAAATGAAATAAAATTTTTTTTATCACATTGTCTTATGACAAAAGTGAAGTATCGTACATATACAAAGAGAAAAAGCTTAGACACAAAAAAATAATAACAACAAACCAAACAGACACACACACACCAAAATATGTATTTTGTTCAACTTAAGGTGTTCAACGATAGTGTGCTGCACACAACAATAGAAAAACGAACTTAAGTATTTTTAATAAATATGAAAAAAATGAAATAAATAAAAAAAAAATTGTAAAAGAAAGCTTTCAAGTTTTTGTTTTTGTGTAAAAGATTAAATTTAAATATTTCGTATAAAGATATTGAACTTTTAAACTTTCTTGTGAATTGTTTTGTGTTGTGGAAAAATATAAAAGAATAAAGAAAATTTTCGTATATCGTTTAGACGATGCTGTTGTTATTGTAGACAACGGTTTCAGACAATGGTACATTGAAAGGTAGGAGAAAGACACAAAAATGTACCGCAAAATGCATTGCACAAAAGCTGTTTTATTTCGAGATCAATACAAGAATAAAAAGTACGAAATTATAAAAGCATCAGCAAGTTTCCATTTTTTTCGTGCTTTAAAAGTTTAATGCTGCAGATCTCAGCACAAATTGTATAATACACAGCTTATAGTGTATATATCTTGGAGTATTGCGAAATATAAACGAAATAAGTTCTTTTGTGTATATAGTTGAAATAAGACAAATTATTTGGAAACGTAAAATTGGATCTCGATACCCTTAATACAACAAGATTTAACGTTCAGATCAAAGTTCGGTTTTAAAACCGCATTTATCAACCAAATCTCATATTTATTGAAAACAAATCTTTTACAGTACAAAAAGTTCACTCAACACGAGCTTATTTATTACATTAAAATGTTATAAACAATTCCAACAATAAGACGATGTTTGTTTATAGAACTGTACCAAAAAAAAATAGTTTATGATTAACGAGATATTTTTTTTGTGTTAATAGTGTAACAAACGAGCTTCATATCTCTATTCGTAAATATACTACATGGTGGTGGAAAAAAACACACCAGCATCCAACACAACATCATTAATGACACTATAAAAAATGTATGTTGTACAATAAACTACTACTGGAATTGTATATGTTGTGCTTTATTATTATAAATATTGGACAAGTTGTTGTTTTGTTGTCAACTGGGGAAAAAAATGAATCGTATTTGTTAGTAGGACTGGTATGAGAGACATAACAAATACACAGTTCAAGAACAATTTTTGTTATGGGACAACTTGCATTTGGAAGCTGACTCAATGAATTCCTGCATTTTTTGCAAGACTTTCGAGCTGACGGAGTTCCTGATTTTGGAATTTGTTTTAAAATTTAAACCTGCATACACTGGTTTATAATATCGGGGGCCTGTTTTCTTTGAACAGACAGATCATCAAGTTTAGATCATAAACTTTACCACTAACATCTTACTATCGGGTTACCATTTCGACATGTAACACATAGGTAAACTTGTGGAATTGTGTTGTTTCCATGGAAAATGACAAGATAAATGTCAACTTCATTGTTGAATCGATCTTTACTCATCTGGTTGCATATGTCCTCTAGGTTTATATTTAATTCCTATGCGTATACTGTCCTTTTAAAGGCTTGGGATTTAAAGGAATCTTTTAAAGGAAAGAGAATTGTGGGCAAAAAAGCTCGGGGTTTTTGAACCATGATAACACAGTGTCATACAGTGCCATCATTATTCGTAATTGATTTGGCTCCCTGTGACTACTTTCTGTTCAGTAGAGTTACAAAAAAAGTATCGAAAAAACTGAAATCAAAAGCATAGGTTATGAATTATTCATTTGATTTGAGGCATAAAATAAAAACTAATCAGAAATGCCATGCCTTTAGTGTAGTTTCTGCTGTGTCGATACTAGTGACACTTTCAAATAAACATTTTTTTCAACTATTATTAGCCGCATAGCTACGTATGTATATGTGAAAAATATTCCTCACTATAAATTTATATTTTATTACACATAATACATGCAAATAAGTAATACATTCATATATTTTTACTATTCCTCCAAATATAAATAATAACGCATACATATAAATACATTTAATATATTATTGAATATTAGTACGTCGGATCATTCATAAATACATATAAAGTATTTCATTTCAAGGTTATATTTACGAAGTTGTTTAGTGTAATTTTGTATATTAATTTTATGTAGTTTTTTTTTATTTCTGTAGAAAGGTAGGATCTACTTACAATCTTAATTTTCGAAAATATCAAACAAAACTTAAATAGCGGTGTTTGATACATATTTATTAAACTACAAGAAAATACAATAATATAAAAAATGGGAAGAAAATCTATTTTATTTATATTATAGTATTTAATTGTAATTTAATGAATATGTATTAGATTGGTTTATTTATTTATTAATAAGAATTTTGTAAACTACACATCCTATTTTAAGCTTTCAAATCGTTCATAATAGAATGTACAGTTTATTAATTGTAAAGAAATAAAGAAAAATAAAGTTGCGAAACTTTTGTTCTCTCGGCTTTCTCTTTATTCATTCGGCATTTTTGAATCATTGGTACCACAGTTTCCTCGGATGTTCCATGAAGATCTTCAACCGAACCTTTTTGCTAGTGTTGCATATTTTAACACATCTTGGAATTTTGGTGTACTGCAGAATGATTCAGTACAGCTGAATGATACAGTACAGATGAGACGAATTGTATAATTGTATTTGAATACGCCGCCATTTAAGTTTTGTTTGACTTGTTTATTTTAATAAGGATCTACCTGCAATATACAAAGTTAAACTTTTCTATAAACATTTTTTTACATGCATACGATCGGCCATGCGTAATAAGTTACACTAATACGAATTACGTTTTCTTCCTGTGTAATATTGGCGTAAATTCAATTCAAAAATAATTCAAAAATAAACTTTGGTCATAAAATTGAAATTGAATCTTCATATATTCATTGCTAGCTTATGCAACCCCTTGCGTTTGTGATTGTGTTCGCATTGTGCAGTGTTGAAAAGTCTACTTTGAAATATATATTTATTAAACTAGTTGCAGTTTGGTTAGTACCTAATACCATAACAGTATGTGTTTTTATTATTTTTGATAAATTATATTTTAGTTCCACAGTAATGCGTAGACGGTCGTGAGCTATTTGAATCCTGGCATATTGCCATTCTAAACAGGAAGAAGGTACCAGATTTTTTAAATATTCACCAAACTTCTACTTGTATCACCAACTTTGGTTAAAAAATTGTTATAATATATCAGTTGTTACTACACAAAAAAAATCTGATTTGTTCACAACATTTTGAATAACATTATGGAAGCTTAAAAAATACTGCGGTTCCCACTTTGTGTTAAGGAAGACAAGAAGAAAATTTTTTGGAGAACTTGAAATCTGTCTCTGTTACAGAAAATACAATAATTTCTTCTGTATTGGAATCACAATATCATAATGAATAAAAAATTTTCTGGAGTCACCTAATAAACCAATAATGGGTTGCGAAAAATCCAATATAAAAACTTATACGGTTAAAAACGAATCCAACGTTTTAACGATACAAGATATTTACCTGACCCATATTTTTCAACAGACAACAAATTTTTAGAAGACAATCCATCTACGTGTACATACTGCGAAATGAATGAAAAAAACATTGAAGTATATAGGTCCATAAATCGGAAAATCAGATTGAAAACTCTCAAATTAGAAGCTGAGAAAAGAAAATATAGTTAAACTTATCAAAAAACAAAAAAAAAGAATTGTTTAAAAAATTGATCTGCAATTTTAAAATCAAAAAGCGTAGGAACTTTGAAAGACCTTATTAATAGGCAAAATTAATGTAACTATTGCAAAAAGTTTTCTCTCATGATTTTGGATCAAAGAGCTAAAACTCAAAAATGGATGGGTAGTATATATTTTGGGCTAAAGTTTAAAGGATGAATTAAAAATTTTAGCCTAAAATATGTACTACCGATCTCCATAGATTTACAATGCCATGAAAGAAAAATGGATTTTAGTTTACTGTCGAAATAATCGTTGATTCGATGGCAACATATAAAACCTTTAATGTTTGGTTACGTTTCCAGGAATAGGTAATTTATATGTTATGGAACAACAAAAAATTGATAATTTAAATAAATCAGCTAAACACTGCACTTAAACATTTGACTAAATAAAAATAAAAAAGATTTGAATTATAATGTAACATGTGATTGTATTGATGGATACGTGGATTTAGGCGGAAACAAAAGGGAACCTAGACTGGGCATATGTGTTTTTATGGTGCGTGGTAAATTGGAGAGTTGGAAAAATATAATAAGTTATTATGTTTCTGAAAATTGTATATCTTATGATTGTTTAACCAGCATTATAAATGAAAATTTAATTATATGTAAATCTCAATGGAATTAAAACTAAGAGCTGTCGTATGTGATCAAGGAGTAAATAATCGTTCAGTTTTTCAGAAACTGGGAGTTACTAAGCCTGATCCTACAGTAAATTGTAGCAGCTTCAATTCAATTGTAGGAATACTTGATGTACCAAATTTTATTAAATTATTTCAGAATGCTTTGTTAACATCTGACTTCAAAACACCTGATGGTACAGTAAGCTGGAATGTTATTCGCGGGCTCTTTATAAATTGTAATTAAATTCTGTAACGCGTATGTGTCCTAAACTTACCGATAAACATATATATATATATCCTGGGCACTTTGAACTCTGAAAGTTAAATTGGCAACGGGGGTGGTTAGTTCAAACGTGGTTGCAGGGTTAAGAACTGTTTATGAACCAATTTACGGAATTTATTAAAACAAATGTGCCGGCAACTTGGACTTTGTTTAAATAAATTTATATTATCTTTGAACTATAATGATAACAACAATTTCTTAACGGTACAATAAACTACATAAATCATATTAAAATAATAAGCAACCAAACAGTGTACTCATTTGACGGTATAATTCAAACAATTCGTGTTATTATTTCTGTGTCCAAAGCATTATCACAAGAAAATATTTCCTATTTGATGACTTGGCGATTAAATCAAGATGCTTTAGAAAACACTTTTTCTTTAATAAGATCCAAATGGCAATAATTCCACATCATCTGTGCAAGAGTTTAGTTTTACTGTTGCAAAAATACCTTTTCATAAAATTTCTCACAGCTTTCACCAATCTATCAAATTGCGAAGAAGTTTCTTATTCAACGTTATTTTATTACATAATAAGGGAAGATGTTCAAAACCAGCCAACAGATACTATAGAAGAACGAACATTTTGAAAATAATGAAATGAGACATGATTTAGGCCTCAACATTTGGAATATGATTTACAAATATTATAAACCATGAGATATTAACTCTCATCTGGCTACAAGGTATTTTGCTGGCTACTTAGTTCACAGAATTATTAAGAGATTTAATTGTCAACATTGTATAACTATACGTTATTGAAAGATACGGATTATGTTGAATGTAATTCTGAGCTTCTCATTAAAAACAACAACTTTATGGTGAATTGTTTTGGTAAACTACAACCACCATCGCAATCTTTTTGTGAGTTATGCAAGCGCCAAATAATATCCCATACAGAAGTTAGCTTTATATCCCATAAAGAAGTTTGGCCGTAATCACTGTTGATTGTCGTCACTGTTTATTTCTCCGATTTTATATATATATATATATATATATATATATATATATATATATATATATATATATATATATATATATACATATATATATATATATATATATATATATATATATATATATATATATATATATATATATATATATATATATATCAATATATTGGATAGCTAACACAATAGTTTAGGACCAAATTGAACCAATAATGTTCATCGTACATCCACAATTCTCTACAAAACACATTAAATAAATAAATGCGATTTATTTCTCTACTGTGTTGCATTTTTGTCAGATAACAGACAAAATATTCTTTTCAACAATATTTGAGCGGTAGCACTGTCTGAAATGGTTATTCGTATGACAATCCTTTCGAACAATACGAAAAAACCCTGTTTGCGCATAATTAGATATCTCTCATATCATGTTATTCATATAACTATTGACAACAAACTAAACTATCTAGGAGCTCACGATTGTTTAGTTTTTCTTCCATTATAAAATATACAACGATTTTCACTTGTATTCGTTTTTGTATTCAATTGAAAATTGTTAATGAATGAAAAAGTCGATTTGTGAAAAAGTTCTATGTATGTATGTGTAAAATGAATTTGATTTGTAATTTTACTTTCCACTTAATTAACTTATGTTAGTAGTTGTGCAGCTAGAGTTAGTTCTACCAGTTAACGCAAAATTCAAATAGAGCTAGAATCGATTATTTTTGTTCTTTTGCATGGCGCTTCTGATTAGTTTTTATTTTATGTTTGAGGTTAGAAAATCGCTTCTTATCAACTGAATATAATTCGGTAAAATGGAAGTTATTTGGAGCTTTATTATTTTGAGTGTTTTGGGTTCTCCACTATGATGCTAAATTTTAACTATTACTCATATAAAAAACTATTGAGGTCAGATGTTGGAATCTTGTGTAGATCATGATTTCCTTTTAATCCCAACTTTTTCGTTCGAAAGTTTGCTTTTGACAGGTTTTGAAATTCGGTTGACATCGAACCCGTTGAAAAAAAAAAAATAGAATTTCATCAGATTTGACTTTATCGGATGAAAAAAATAGAAATTCTGTCAAAACCAAGATATGAAAATACCTGTATTGTCTACAAAATTAAAAATATATTATAATTAAAATCATCTAACCAACAACAAAATATTTAGACAACATTTCACTTATCCTTCAAATCAATGTTCAACAGGCAGGCAAATCGAAAAGAAATCTGTAACACGACGTGTTTTAATTTAAAACTCTTCTCACTAAAATGCAGAATATTTTATGTTATTCCGTTGTCAAGATTGTTTTCTAAGATATAAGACGACGACGAATAACAACAACAAATATGAAAGCACAACCATTATAGTATAAAATTACCGTATTTTGGATGAATGTTAATTAAAATCTATATACACATCTACCATGTCGACGTCATATAGAAAATGGAGGAAAAACTCAAATTTTCATTTGGTATTCATGATACTGTCTATGTATGCGGTATAATACTTGAAAAGATTTCATAACGTATTTCAATTACATCGAAATAATGGATTTGTAATTTTGTTTAGTTTTGATGATGATGATGATGATACGAGTACGTTACTTCGCTCAAGAGTTATATACTAGACAAAAAACTGAGATACGACACGGAGTTTTTTTTTGTACAGATCTAATTTTTCAAACAAACACAAAATCTATTTTGCTCGTCTATAATGCAATTTAATCCTTAAAGAAAAAGCTCTCTGGTTTTGTATACGGCGATGTATATGTTTATACAAAAGCGACAAAAGCACTATCAATTTCAATCATTTCAAATCGATCTAAACTTTATTCGTATACGAAGCTTTATTCAAATATTATGGTTTTGTTTGTCGATTTTGTGACGAATTTCTATTCGATTCCATTTGACATTTAAATGAGAAAACAATTTCGGTATCTTCCCTTTAAAAATTTACGAATAATTTAAGATAATCATGAGGAGCTGTCATTATACATACACATATATACGTCTATAAATACGTTAACGAATGAGATGCAGAACAACGACGAAAATCATAAGAGATTTTCACGAAAAACATGAAAATTCAATCAAGATTTAGTTGTGTAATGAAAATGAAGATGAGCAAGAATTCTTCTGTTTTTGAGGTAAAGTCAGCCGAATTTCGTTAATTTTTTAGTTATGGTAGATATTGTACATTCATACTCGTTTACGTATGAAGAAATGGTTACGGTATGTGATATATGATTTTTGGTTCATTAAAGTTTGTCAAAAAACGTCGTCATTAATATATAACATGTAAAGCACTCAATAAATTTAGTATCGTTTAAACCGTGCTCAAGTTTATTTTATTTTGGTATTTGCCCCCAACCGTGGTAGCTCAGAATAATTGAAATAAAAATAGATATCAGCTGAGGCGATATCCTTGGTTGAATTAACAACAGCTGACTACCAGTGATCCTTTGAGCCAATGAAAAACTGGCGAGCGGAGTTGTCTAGGCCTTCATAGACTTCACATAGTGAAAGTGTATTAAAACTAAGTCAAAGCAATAACAGTTGACGAAAACCAACAAAAATAATAAAAACCAATCAAAACGGAAACTGAAAGCCATCAAAAGATAGCCGATCGCCGTTTTATCAACAACACAAACATTGCGTTGGATCTAAATTCTGAATTACAACAACTAATAAGGTGGCAAACCATCAGGATGAGAAATCTTTACAGAAAACTTAACGAAACCGGGAACCTGGTAGAAACCGGACCAAAAACGGCAATGAAAATATCAGTAGCGGTCATGGAGAAGCTAATGGATGAAATAACCGTACTCCACGAAAAAATCTGCATGCTTGCTACCGATGATGAAGAGCAAGAAGTGAAGTAATTCACGGAACAACACTGTGAAAAAATTGATACACAGTATCAAACTGCCATTGTGAAAATAACAACAAAGATGGAAGAATGTGAAAAATATAAAAAACTAACAAATCAAATCACAGTTGTCAGCTGACGCAGAAAAGATGTTTGGATGCATCCTATAGCCACCAAAACTTACAACGAATATTGTGGCGAAAAAATCCCTCACAGCCAATAGAAGAATACAGGATAAAAACAGTCATATATAGAACAACAGCAGCATCATTCCTCGCGGTAAGAACATTGATGCAATTGGTAATGGATGATTGTCATAACCATCCAACAACCGATATCAAGTTTAGATCAAGGTGGATTTCGACTGCACAAATGGGCGTCGAATTCTGTAGAGATTACAACTAATGTTCCAGAGTATCTACGAGTAAAGGAAATCATCAATTTAAAAGTCAACGATATAATAACAACATTCGGGATCCTTTATAATTCTGGTGCAGACACTTTTGAATTTGACATCACTAGGCAAAATCTTAAAAAATCAACCAAACACTTACTGTTGTGCGATTCATCAAAACTATTGGTTCCTGTTGTTTGGCTATCACCAATAACAATAGCAGCTCCCCATGAATTAATTGACAAAATCTCATGTGATCGCATGTTCAAATTAAAGTGCATTCTCGTGTATTGTCAAAGATTCGCAGACTATCACGTTTATAAACAACGACAAATATTACAGGAAATAAAAGTCGCAGAGCTGAATCTAGCTGAAATTCAGAGAGTTAGAATTGATCAGCATTGATATCTTCGTAAAGAACTTCAAGCATTAATGAAAAAGAAAACTTTGGATCCGAAATCCCAGCTATCGGCATTGAAGCCATTCATCGATTAGAATGGGATATTAAGGTTATGTGGACGTTAACAAAAAACCCAACTGCTAGCAAGCCGCAGAAGCTCCCAATAATCCTACCAAAGGAAAGTAAACTAAGCAAGTGGATAATTCAAGATATGCATGAGAGAACAACACTTCATGGAGGCCTACAAATAAAATTGCGAATCTACGCAACAAGTTCTGGATGATGAAGAATTGTGTAACATGTTTCAGATATTAACAAAACACTCTAAAACCTTACTTGCAGAATGTCTCCTTCGCGGCCATTTAGCAAAGTGGGAATGATTGATTATAGGAAGGGGTCAGACCAAATACAAAGGCTACATTGCGGTATATGTATGTATGGCTACAAAAGCAATACATGTGAATGTAGTAAGCGGACTTACAACTAAAGCATCTATAGCAGCCTATCGGAAATTTACAGACATATATTTCGGCAACGCAACTAAATTTTCTGGTTCTGGCTCTGGTTGTTTTTAATAAAACAACGTAGAGGAAAGATAGCAAATCTAGAACCAGAACTAGCAGGTTTGTCACAGCAGGATGAAACAACTTGGCACTTTATACCTCCTGCTACACCACATTTTGGTGAGGTATGGGAGGCAAGCGTAAAATCAGTCAAGACACACTGGAAAAAGGTAATAGAGAAGACAACATTAACGTTTGAGGAAGCAACAACATTGACAACTGAAATCGAACCACATTTAAACTCTCGACCATTAACAGTTTTCTACGATGATCCA
Source organism: Tipula lateralis (assembly GCA_963932295.1). Classification (NCBI taxonomy): domain Eukaryota; kingdom Metazoa; phylum Arthropoda; class Insecta; order Diptera; family Tipulidae; genus Tipula; species Tipula lateralis. Next base: position 11,495,858 of record OZ010736.1, read on the forward strand.
GAGAGCTTTGAAATGCTAACACCTGGGCATTTCTCAATGGGGGGACCACGAAGATGGCCTCTGAGACCAACGAAGCCGATCATTCCCTAAAAACCCGCTGGCATCTGGTCCAAAAAATAGTAAATGATTTCTGGAGAAGATGGTCGAGCGATTATCTGCAGGAGTTACAACAACGGACAAAGTGGAAGTAACCTTAAGTTAATTTAATTATAGAAGACGTCGTTTTCTGAAGGAAGATAACCTGCCACCAGCACGTTGGGAAATGGATATAGTGATGGAGGTTCATCCAGATTCAGATGGCTTAGTTCGGATTGCGTCAATAAAGTCAGACGTCAACCAAGAAGACAGGCAAAAGAAGTCAATAACATTGTGTCAATAACACAGTGGCAGCAAATACCACTCGCTGCCTCGCAAGATGTTCAATATGAACACAGTAAAGGTTGACAATCCATGAAAGTAACAACATTTAGAGTTAGCTTAAGATTAAATTTCAATTACATACATTTTTATATATTGTGACATAAAAAATATACTAACCGTGTAAAATGCTTACAAATTATAACAAATTCAGTATCGTTTAAACCGTGCTCTATATTAGCTCCCGTATATTAGCTCCCACCCATGGTAAGCTCAGAATAATTGAAATAAAAATAATTAGATATCAGCTGAGGCAAATCCAACAGTCAGTATCAGTAGTAGCTCTAGTCACGAAAAATGGCTCCAATACTACTGATTAGAGTTGTATATTTAATTTTGTGCGAGTAGTGGCGAGCTACTCAGCAAGAGGGCTCTGAAAAACATGTGTGACAACGGTTATGGTTACATAAGGATCCGTTATAGATTATACACTCTGGAACGTGATGTATGTAGGTGTGCTTCGACTTTTCTTTCTTCCTTCTAAGAGTCGTAATGGTTGCACAGGGAAGTGGACAATGGTTATCCAAATGATAGTCGTCCATAACATAGTGACCCGATACTATGTTTGACTGTTGTATTAGCCACATCTCATACCCTACAGAGGAATAGCAACCAGAATGACGCAATAGGAACACATTTTCTGGACTATATTTTTCTCAGTTGGTGCATCCAGGTACCGAAATTTACAGAATTTTATATTTTACTTTTGAGACACATGTCGTTTGTGCCAATTGCATCCACAGACTATGATATATGAACTAGAGTACCAGAATTGCTCTAATATATTAACTAGAGTACCAAAATTATATTAAACTGAAAAAATCTGGAATGAGATCGAAAAGTGTTTCGACCTATAATTTATTGAGCTTTTATTTAAGCTTCACCGATGTAAAGACTCACTCAATCGATTAGAATTTTTAACCATTGTGCTTAGCACATGTATGATCTCAACGTATAGATTCATTTTGTGTTTGGATTCTGATGCCAATATGCCTTAATAGGACATCCAAATAATAGATCGAGATAGATTCACTCTAAGTGTCAATTTCATCACTCAAATAATGGTTAAAATGCATTAGTAGGACACTTATTAAGTAACAGGGTTTCCACTCGGCACTTGACAACTTTGAACTTTCACTGTGAACGCATCCCTAAACAAATAACATTACTGTCAGTGTCAAAAAATCAGTAAAGACAACATTTTTATCATGGTGAAGTACACCAACAAAAACAATTACAAACAATTGAAATCTACAACAAAAATGCCGAGTTGGTAACTAAGATCTAATTGAGATCTAATTCCAATTTTTAGCTTCATACAGTTTTCTGAAAAAATGTGAGTCTTAATACTCTCAGCTGGGCCAGTAAGGAAACAAGTTGATCGAAGTGCTGAGAATATTGCTGCAGTTTATAGATCCGTTGCAAATGCAGTCGATTACACGAGGTTATGATCATATAAAACGACGTACGTTCTCGGATTGGGATCTGGAAATATTGGAAGAAGTATTTAATCACAAAACTTTATTCAATGATGAAGCGCATTCAAACAAGCCAGTATCGTTGGAGAAGCTAAAAGCCAATATTGAACGAGAGATAGTGGCCGGTTTCGTCGAAATCTTAACCCGAGTCATCCAAAATTGTGTTCAACAAAACGACACCTGCAAACAATGTATGAACGATGTCAAATTCCATACATAAATGGTATCCTTGTTGGAAAACCCTTTATATGCATAATCAGGTCCATATTTCACTTTAAAAGCTTTAAAATAGTGTTCATAATTGAATTCAATATATAAAACCAGTAGTGGTTCGTTATTTGGTGAAGAACATAAACCAAGCTTTTAAAAAGCTTTCTACCCACAAACTATCAAATTCTTAATTGGTTTTTATAACCATAACATACCAGTTATCAGTATATGGTAATACACACACTATTACAAATATGTCATTCGAAACAATAGTATACCATCAGTCCCATAAGTTTATAAACTATTAATCATCCCCAATAACATTATATCTACAGTCTACATACAGAACACAGAAATAAAACAAAAAAATTGAGGAACTGAAACACAAAAAAAAAAAACTTTTCCAATTACAAAGTTAATCCAACATATATAGTGTATTAGAAACTTTTTTTACTACTTCATAATAATAATCAAACACATAACAAACAAAACAAAAAATGTTTTAGATTTAAATAAATTACCATAAATTTAATAGTTATAAATAATTAACATAAATAATTAAAAAATAAAAATTAGGTTTTATGTTCGGTTGCTCCGCAACATTTTTTTGAGATTTTTTTCCTAGTTATGACATAAACAGAATTTATGAATGTTTTATTATAACCAGGCTAAAAATCTGTTTTATCATCATAAAAATTAATTGCTACAAAACTGTATTGTGACGTTTGTATGAAGCTAAAAAATGTTTTATAATTAATACTCTACAATCTACATACATATATGTAGTGTGTAGTATATTTTACATATATATGTTTCGAATATATGTATAGTTTTTACTATATACTGATATGGTCGTAATAGTTTACTCCCTGAGGGAATCTCATAATTTGTAGCTGTTTCTGTTCCGTATTGGGGAGTGTTTATATCTGGTAAAACTATATCCAACTTGTGTGGTGGGCTAAAGAGAGCTTTAATTTAACGAAAACATGAGAATTCGAGCATGTTTGAATCTAGTTCAGAGTATTTCACGTATATTAGTTGCATTATTTTCATACAAAAAAACGTAGATTTTATGCGTGCCATCTATGATGCTTTAACACAAACATGAACTGAGTATTAGAAAGTCTAGTACTCAGATCGATTTCACGTGAAACTTCCATCTCTCGGTGAACTCAGAAATGAATACTTTTATTTTTGTTTCCGAAAAACAGTACTCAATTCATCAGTGAAAAAATTATGTTTAACTCAATGAATCAAAGATGGCGCGCATAAACTCTACACATTTTTTTTACGTGAATTTTTGACATTTTCGTTTCTGATGCATTCTAAATGTTAAAAAGTGCTTTGAGTAAATTTTGTAATAGTTTGTTGAAATATTATGTCAAACACAAAAATTTCCCAAAAATTATGCATTTTTATTATACACAAAAAAATTTTTTTTGGAAACCATGGTAACATTTCAGTTCACTTTGATCTAAATACTAGGTAAAATTAGTGAAAATAAATGTGTTGTCTTTAATTTAAAAGTTCACTTTGTATAAATCGTTTTGAAATTTATGTTCTGTGGTTAGAGTATCGTAATAAAGATGGCACTTTTACAAACTCTACACATTTCATAAATTATTAATTTTAGACGTTCTTTTGTTTCACTTCTATCATTCTGATTAGAAAGAATACATTTTCTATAATGGCTACATTTCATGACTTCAACTGATCCGGATTTTGATCAATATTTTAGTTTGTTTCAAAAAATGTCTTTGGTTTGCATGGAAAATGCGATCTAATCCGGATTAGTTAGTGTCATTAAATGCCACTTATATTAAATTTGTGTTTTATTTGAAATTGAATGTTTGTCAAGTTTCAAATTTAACATTTTCTTGGTAGTTTGATTCCAGGAAACCTGGAGACTTCAATGGGGTGTCTGCTGCAATTCCAAATAGTCAGATAAATCGCTATTTTAGACTAGAGTGCTTTTAATATTGGTGAATAGGTATTTTACTTCTCACCACTGTGCTCATATAAATATGTTTGATTCACGTTGATTAAAATTGCAGCTGATATCGAGGCTTTCTTTAGTTTTGTTAAACCTATTCGGTGGCCCTTCCTAAAGCTTTGTTCCTTTCTTAAGTAGGTCACTAATCGGTGCAGCCGATATAGATTAGTTGGTATGAACCCTTTTCTACTATCCTTTTTTTTACCAGAAATTGCGTATTTTGTTGCGTCTTGTTGCTTTAATCCGTCACCAATTTGCCATCTATTTCTATGGAGTAAAAACAATTAATTATTCAACGACTTCGAAATCCGTTCAACTTAAAATGTTGTTGTTGTCAATATGGTTAGGTTGTTTGTGTTGTCAGTTCACTTTTTTTATTAAGGCAAGATCTTTCCACTCATCACGCTTGTTAGATTTCTTGCATTGCGGATATTGATTGAGTTGGTTGAGAATGAAAATAAAGGTATAGGAAATGTATTCCGAGTGATTAGAAAAAGACAGAGTTAATATAATCAAAAATGTTTATTAAAAGTAAAGAACACAGAGGATTATGAACGAAGGGTTATGTCACTTTGAGAACGCTTTTTTACAAAAAACTCAAAATAGGGGTCCTTTTCAACCATAATCTATTTTACCCAGATCTTCAATGTTGGTCTCAAGTTAAATTGAAAAGGATGTTGATTGTTACAGTACCAATACCAATATTATGTGCTGAAATTTTTTGTTTCTTTAATCAGCAAACAATTAACCATCTTACTTTAGGCCTTCAAATCAATTAAATATTCAACGACGCCGAAAACCTTAAAATAAGATTTAAGCTCCATATATAAAGTATTTCTTTCATTAGAATTTAACTTTACTAATGGCAACTTGATCAAATTTAGGACTACAAGATAGAGCATCACCTGTTATAGAACAACTTACATTCTTTCACGATCATGCACGATCAACAGCTGATGTGCAACATAAAATACATAATTTTAAATAAATTTACAAAATGTTGTTGTTATCAATATGTGCTGGTTGTTGTTGTTGTGAATAATTTTTTATATTCATCCAAAAGCATTTTATAAAGCTTAATTTCACCAGACTTTGTTCAAACCTACTGATGAAATACATACGAGCAATGCCGGTCTGTGCTTCTGCATTGGTTCTTTATATTCAATTTCTAACGATCAATCAAAAAAAATCGACAACCGAAATTTAATAGTAAAAGCTTTAAGCTCAACGGTATATATTCTTATTTTTTGATAGTGTTGCATCTAGATTTTGCTTTTCATTGTCGAAACCAATCCACTTCGATTCAATCCAACATTTTTTTTTCCGATAATGATTTATATTCTTATCAATAAAACGAAAATTTGTTTTAACATCTGTTCCACTATATATATATGTATGTGTATATATTATAGTAAGTGGAAAATGAAAAATAAAACTCTGAAAATTTCGTTTTCGGATTTCAATTTATTTTTTTGTTCAGTTTAATAATAATTTTATTACTATTGTTATTATTTTTGATCAATATTAATAAATTTTTGCCATATAGATTTTTGTGCTTTATTATATAGTTTATAACAAAGTAAAATATATTGTTTAGTTTCTATATACTATTTATTGGAATGCGTGACTATTGGTGCTTTCCAGTTGAACATCATACTATGCTTGAGGCAATTAAACTATATATATATATATATATATATATATATATATATATATATATATATATATATATATATATATATATATATATATATATATATATATATATATATATATATATATATATATATATATATTTATATATATATATTTATATATATATATATATATATATATATATATATATATATATATTTATATATATATATATATATATATATATATATATATATATATATATATATATATATATATATATATATATATATATATATATATATATATATTTATAGTTACAGTTGAGGTAGTCACTTCTTATATTATATATATATATATATATATATATATATATATATATATATATATATATATATATATATATATTTATATATATATATTTATATATATATATATATATATATATATATATATATATATATATATATATATATATATATATATATATATATATATTTATAGTTACAGTTGAGGTAGTCAATTCTTTTGTCACACTCATTAGTGATGTATTTAAAAATTTATATCATTTTTATGCATTGGTTTTGCTATAAATAATCTTGTAAATAATCAAAAATCACTTAAAGCACAAAATAAACAAATTTTATGGTACAATTTTATAATTATAATTATATGATGAAAAACTTAAAAATCATGCATAGTAATAAAAACGAAAAAAATAAAGTGAAAACTTAAGTTTTTAAATTAACGAAAAAAAAGCTTAAAATTTTAGTAAAAGTTTTTGACAATATCTAATTATCGTTATTTTATTTAAATCTAAAAAGTTATTGCCGTGTAAAATACATTTTTATGGTGGTATAAAAATTGTTGATAAAATTGTGAGCTTTAGCAAACTTAAAAAAAATTATTGACGTTGTTGAGTTCGATGTAAGTGTACAGAAATTGATGGAGTGTTAATTTTTTTTTAAGGTTGTAGTGCAGAACAGTAGAAGTATTTTAATAAACTAGTGTCGACTTTATTAAGAGTTTCATTGGTCGGATTGGTACATTAGGCTACCAAAAATAGTAAATCCGATTTAAATTTTTTATTGTTAAACTATTTGTAATATAAACTTGAAGAGGAAATGACGAATATTTCATTTTCATTGCAAAGCGTAAAGATTTATGTTTTGAAATTTTGAGAGTTTGTGTCAGTAGATAATTGACGTGTTAATGTAATGCCCTAAACATGACCAAAAGTGTCACCAATGTTAATCTTAAACCGTTATGATTTTGATTTGACTTTAATTTATTGCTTGTATGTTGTAATTCGCAAAGAAGCTTTCGATTTGCTAATGACGTTATTAAATCAACACTTGATCTAAAAGATCAAATCATCTCATTAAGAATATGCTTTCGGACTTGATGTATCTACTGTACGATTCGTATGTGTAAATCGTTAAAGTGTGCCAGTAAATAGCAAGATACTGGATATCGCCTACTGAACGCCACAATTGATTAGGCATAATTTCGGCATGAAACGAACCTGAGTGCATTTTGTATACTTGGTAGCCTCATTTATCCATCTCAATAGTGTTCGACCTTGTTGCAGCAAGAAACGAAATTCCAGAAATATCTGTGTCTTGAGCAGCACAAACCGGACTACCAGTATTGAGAAAAGGCAGACACAATTCCATTATGAATTGTGTTAGGTTAGTCCAGGAGATCGTAGAGTATTTTGAGACATTTTGTCAGAAGGTAGTTGATGTGTAAATCTAATATCCTTACACGGCCATAAGGATCACCAATGTTATAATTTTGATTTGAATTTCATTATTACTTGTATGTAATTATTATTACTTGAAGGTTTCGATTAGCTAACGACGTTATTAAATCACCACTTAATCAAAAATATCAAATCACCTCATGAAGGAAATGCAGTCGGATTTGATGTTTGTGCTGTACAGTTCGTATGCGTATATCGCTCAATCGTGTCACGTCAGTGTAAGCGTAAATTTCGATTTATTTATTATTGATTATTACTTTATTGATTATTACTGGCTGTGATTAGGCTTAATAAAAATAATTAAAGAAGGCGGAAATAAATCCAGAACTCAATGCCCCGACAGGCTCACGTTTCAACTCACATACAAATACAGATTAAAAACACCGAATGCTGATTAATGAATCGTCACCACCCCGGTAATCAAACCCGAGACCCCGAATGGCAGAGCAAGTACGCTCTCTTCTCTGCCACGAGAGCGACGAATTGTCTTAATTGCGGCATGAAATGAATTCAAGCTGTAATTGTGGACTTCCTCATTCACTCATTTTGGTGGTTTTTCATTTTGTTGCAGCAAAAGATGAGCTTCCAGGGTATATATATATATATATATATATATATATATATATATATATATATATATATATATATATATATATATATATATATATATATATATATATATATATATATATACTGATTGCTACTAAATTTTGTTGACATAAGATACGTGAAATATTCGGGTGATGGTTTGGGTATGAGTAGGCTGTCGAAAGATGTTGAGTTTAATGGATCGCATCTTATATAACTGGTGACGTATAGTACGGAACAAAACCAATTTTAGTACTTAGCCATACTTGTTTTCCTTTCAACATTCCGTAGTCTGAATTCTTGTTCATAGGTTTTCACCTTAGTTAGTAATTGAACCGTCTATAGGATACACTCTTGAAGATGAAGCTTTTATTATACTGTATTATATAATGATTAAATTCAATTAAACTTGAAGCAGGCTTTTTTAATTAAAGCACGGAAATAAGCTCAGTCGATACAACAACCGAGTTTTTAATAAAAGTTTGAACCGTACGACAGTACTATGTCTATTGAATAAACGTGAGCTTGAACCGGAGATTTCAAACAAAATCGGTTTCACAAACTCATTTGTTTGGATGTTTAGTCAAAAACCATTTAGTTTTTATGTCCACTTTATTAGTTGGATCAGGATATTCTTCTATCTTTAGCCAAGCCAGTTATGGTGGTTTTCAACGGAATTATTCTACCCAACAGCAAAACGATTAAGTTAAAACTAATTTGAGAGAATGCAGTGAAGATAGTAGCAATTTCATAATTTGACGACTATAAGTGTGTAAAACACTTACTCATTCCGGTCAAAAGCTTATTCAATAAATTTAATTTTATCTATAAATTTGTCAAACCTAGATGTAAAAGAAATCTATAACGAAAATAAGGTACCAAAACAAAGCATGTTTTTTAAACGTCTTAATATAGATATTTTGAGAAACGTCGGTTGAAAAAACTCATAATTTTGAAGAAAATATGTTGTTGGTGAATCAATCAAATTCAACAAGCTTTTTGATTTAATCTGCATATTTTCTTATGTAACCTCTAAACTTCATCATTTTCGTTGTAGCAATATCACAAGCTGTGTAAAATATGAACGAAAAAATTCAGTCTCGTATCGAATGACTAAGTGAAATTTTAGTCACTCTCCGCATACATGTTATAAATTATTTATAAACCAATAGGTAAATTTATTCGAAAACAATTAAATCCAAGCGTTAATTATCCGAATTCCGGGGGAAATGAAAACATGAAAATTATATAACAAGTAAATCTCAAACCACATTACACCCCTATATACACAACCTCAATAAGAATTCCGTACATACGCGCAAAAAATCCGTGGCAACGATATTCATAAATATTATAGATCCGCGAAGCAGTATATTAATAACCCAACCCCAAAAAAAAACTCATACTGTAATTAAAATACAACAAAAACAAAATGTTATTCTTTAAATAAATATTTTAATTAATTTTTTGTTACATTTTGATCTGTATATGAAGCATATAACACAAATAATGTATATAATACATCAACTTAATTATAAATCTTATATTACCCATGTACCAAATGTAAATATTTTATTTCAAAAATATAATTTCATACATACGAGTACTTTAAAATTAATTTCGTTCAAAGCTCGAAAAGGTATCATTTTCTTATATATGTTTAAAGGATTTTCATATATATATGTATATAAAAGCTCTGTACATACCCATATAATATATTGGCATGTACTCAACAAATTTTGTATTTTCATTCGCATCGTTGTTGTTAAATTGTTAAATGCCATACATTTTGATATGTTTTATTTAAACCACAGAATGTTAATGATTTTATAGTTATAACATTATAAATAAATGTAAATTTATATCATGTTAAAATTTATGTACATATACATACTCAGAAAGTTTATTATCGTCATTAATTATAAACAAAAACATATTTTCAACGAAAGCTTTTACTATACTCGTTTATGTATAAAGGATTAATGCTACATAAAGACATTATCGAGTTATAAGTATATGACAGGTAGGTGGTTTAATCAATTTTTTGTTCGAGCTTTTATATTTGAATGTATGTTTATGAAAAAGTAAAAGCTTGTGTGTTAATGAACCTAATTATGATTTATTATGACTATTTTTAATATATAACGGAAAGCTTTGAATAGGTTTTATAATGTTTGGGACGTAAACACTCCATTTTTAAATTTTTAACATGTTTATAATTGTAAACAATAACAAGTGGTTTGTCGCATTATGAAAGCTTCAAACGGTTTCGATTCGCTGTATCAAAACTTTTCACTTGCAGTTGAGATAATCCAAAGCATCCTAAATAATACAAGCAGAACACAAAGACCCTTTAAATGTATCGAGCTTTTTTAAGGGGTATAGATTTCGATACTTTCCATAAGAACTAATGTAAGTAAAATTGACGATATTTGATTCAATTTTAATGAATGAAAAATACTGTCAACAAAAATTATTTTTATATCAATATTTAAATAAAACATTTCCATATAACATATATGGAAACCAAATGAAAATACGCATTATTTTAATAGTTATAATAAAAATAAAAACGTTTTGATTTACTCAATTTTTATACATGTATAAGTTATAATTGGTTCTAAACGCGGTATAAAAATATATAAAACGAGATCAATGAACCACGAAAATGAAACCGATACTTCATATGTTGGATAATAGATGGCACTTAATAACTTTTATAATATAAATCGTATTTATTGATATTTTTAAGCATATTTTTAATGCTATAATACGAAATACACAATTAAGATACCCAAACATGTAAATGAAACTGAGTACTTGAATAATTATTTGAATTTTTTTTTATTTCCATTTATTTGTTATACTTCATGTATGTAGATGGCATCATAACAGTCGTTAAGTTTTTTAACAGAGTGAATTTTCAAAAAAAAATTATGTTTTTTTATTAAAATACATTTATTTAGATACAAATTGTATTTAACAACAAAACGATACCTATAGCTTCGTCTACAAAGATTAATATTTCAATTTTATTTCAACAGATGAATTACTAAAAAAGTTCGTTAAAATGGAAGTTATCATCATGACTATGAAAACGATTCTCCTCAGATGGATGTGAAGCATTTATCTATGGTTTTGTTTAACAAATTAATTTATTGTGTTCTCTAAGTTCTATTTTAAGACATTTTCATGAGCACATCTAAACGTCAAAACGATTTTTGCCTGAAAATAATTCTTAGCGACAGTTTTACACTTGCAAGACTGTCTTCGTTTAAAAATGAGCGTTTCCTATAGTTTCGTTTAAATAATTTTTATTTCAATTCATAGAAAATAAATCATAAATTCAAACGTTTTCTAATTTAAATACCCATCACGACTTTGTCAACTTTCCACTTCAGTAGGATATGAAACATTTATATGTAATTTTGTCTCACACTTGCTGTCTCAATAAATTCTGTTTTTAATGCTAGTGCACATGTATACGCCCGACAGAGTTTTTGGCCGAAAAAATAATAATTCTAATAATAAATAATCAAAATAAGTTTTAAAATCCAATGTGTTAAGACAGTGGATTTAAAAACTTATTTTGATTCTAAAACTTCTATAAAAAATATTTTGCTCGATAAGAAAAATTTTTCTCAGATTTTCCATTTTTATATAGAAATAATATTTTTTTAAAATCACGACACATTGGTTGAAAATAAAAGAAATGCCCACCACCAAGTCAATCCAAAGATACCAACGAACGAACAATTGCATTTCAAACAGAAATTCCTACATAGCATTTTCGATCGAACAACGAAATTTCCATTACACCGTAAATTGAATTCAACTGAATGCTTGTCAAAACATATGATTTCCTCGACAGATACCAATATCCCACAAGGAAATAAATGATCGAATAAGTGAGCTGAACGATTGTTGAAACACTAAAAGAGAACAAAAATAATAAATATGTAGGGAACAAACAAGCATGCATATAGTATTCTGATTCTTCCATGAATCAGTACTTATACAAATCAAAACTCCAACCAACTAAATCACAACAGCAGAATTATTTTTCGGTTATCCAATCCACAAGGAACTTCAACTTGTTTAATTTAATTTAGAATTTAACACAGTGGACGATTCATTAATATAGATAACCGTGGCGATCATTATCACGAATATTCACGAGATTGTTTCCACAATTCTAAAATCAGTAGATAATAGTATTTGAACATATCAACAATCACATTCATATATGACAGCATTAACATATTATTTATGCACAGGCAATAATTGGTACAATATTAATTATTATTAATTATAACATAAATGTTTTATTATATGATAATAAATAATTTATTATTTTCTACGGAGTTCGGTCGGGTATAACCTACAAACATTTTGTTAACAATTTTTGACAGCAAAGAAAAAACAAAAAAAAATTATTTTTGGTTTTTTCTTGGCTGTGTACTGTACGAATTCTGTAGTAATAGTGTTGAAATGTAGGGGGATTTTCTTCTTTTTTTTAATGACGTCACAACTTATTCATGTGTTAGTAAATAAAGGGTATAAACTTTTAAAGCTCAATTCCGATGTGTGCGGCTTGTAGATTTAGGAGCCTTGGATAATCTGACTAGAATATGATAATGGGTCTTGAATAGGAAATGTGTGATAATTATAATGGCAGCACTCGCTTTTAAGAACAGGTTTAAAAAAAATAAAAGCTTCATTTTGAATTGAAAAATTTACGAGTACTAGTTCGCACAATGAAATGAAACCATTCCGAAATTTAGACTAATTTTCGCTTCCTAGAAATTTTCAAACTTTATTTCGAGGACCCAGTGTTTTTTTTGGCGGAGTTGTTTGAAATCTAGCATCTCTCTATGGCTTCATGCTCTAGTAGAACTTATACGATATCAAAACCGTAAAGTTATTTTGGTTTTACCGACGTGTATGATACGAATATTATCAACGCTTATTATTCCGAAACATCTTCGGCATTAATTTATAATCGAGATGTAATCGTTAAAAAATCTATAATTTAAATTTATTCTCAACATGAATTCATTTTTTTTAACTGTGTCTAGATTTGAAGATTTTGTTGAACTCGCTGTTTTATATAGAAGTGGAATCAGTTGAAGTTATGGCAGTTGGAGCGTTATATACCGGGTTGGAATCTCGATCAGAGCTCAGAGCCGATACGAGCTTTCATTATTTATTTATGACAGCTTGCCTCAATATCTCTCATTTGGAGTGCAGAACACATGGGCCGACCCAACTCGATATAAGTAACCTTATTCTTTTTAGAATTAAACAATCGAAACTTTTGAAGCTTTTATCTGATTGTGTCATGTTTTTATAATTTAAATAGCTCTGAACAGTAAAGATTTTTTTCAGTACTTTAATATTTAATTTTAACCTGGTATTGACGGATGGGTTCAGACTTCAGTTCAATATTTTGTGAACATACTAAACCAGAATCGTCTGCTTAATGAATTAAAGTACAGTTCTTTAGTTTTTAGAACGATCCAAAATATTTAAGTTTGAGATTAAAGGGCTGGGAACACATTCTTGAGTAGCGCATGAACTAGTAAATTTACTATCCGATTGAGCATTCGGAATTTTGGGTTCGCAAGATCTATTCCTACAGACTTATTTGATGATTTGCACTTACACTTGCCTAAATTTGGTATGATGTTATTTCTATCGTAACTGATTAATATTAAATGTTAAACAGTTTTGGTCAGTGTGTTAAACAGTGTTATTCAACGGCATGAGCTTAAAGTAGAAATACATAATTATTAGGTTTACCGGAGCTTTTAAATCATCCGCGTTTACTTCCCAAATAGATCGATTTTTTTCAGTAGCATGTTATATTACTTACAGTAGCAAGTTACATTACTTAGTAATCCAGTCTCAAGTTGTTTGATCTGAACAAACTTTTCAAAGCTCTTGAATTACAAAGATAAAGTCAATATATTTTTTAAGATTGATTTGATCTCTATATACTGTTGCCACTGTCTTCTGTTAGATTTTCATTTGATGATAAGTTATATAGTGAGATAACCAAGAGATACTGTAACACTTGAAAAGTTTGTCGATTTGTACACAGGGATGGTTAAGAACTTGTGTAATGGATTATTAAACGGCATAAGTTGTAAAAAATCAAAATAAGATTGTCAAGTGGAATCTTTCGGCCAGCATTGAGACGGTGTGATTTGTAGCAAACGCCGACCATATTGTTGAATTACACGATGATTATTTATTTTACATATCTGGTGAGAAATAAATTGGGGTTTCCATAGTTTGATCTTGCCTTCAACCAGTTTTCAACATTTTTAACTTTGAGATGTTTATAAACTAGCTGTTTTAACATTGATACGAGTATGACTCATCGATACTGATTTTTGTAGTCATTCGTGAACTTCAGGTTGTTATCAGGTAAATTATTACGTATTTCTGACTCAATCTATCACAGGTCCAATTATATGAATTTAACTGAATCATTCGATGAGGTTTCCACTATAAAAAAGCTTTTATAGACATAAGTATCGCCATCTGCATCAAAGCTTTGAGTTGCCTCATCATTTTCCAAGCAATCTACAAGTATTCATCTTCTGCTGATTATTTCTGTCTACAGATTCAAGTGGTATCGGAGTTTTGGATTGAAAACACTGGTTCCCTAATGGTCAGGCAATATTTTAATGGCTGTCGAATCTGTTGAGTAAGGTGCAGGTTAGATCGTCAACCAAATGAATAATATGCATATTTTTGCGAGAACTGTCTATTTTGTGTTGTGTGAAATGGTTTACACAACTATTTTACAAAGCTGTTTATTTGTCCGGTTTAAAGCTGGAGAGCACATGTCGGACTCTCGGCTTCAGGATTTTGTGAGACTGAGCTGAATGTTTACATTGTAGTAAGGACAAACGAGCTGTCAACCTCCTTGAAATAAGCAAATGCATTTAATTCAATGGTTCTAAATGCACTCTCAACCCTTTTTAGAGATAAACTTAAAATTTTCATGTGTAAACTTTGTGTTTGGTTTGGATTTGATACATTATATGTACTATACCTAAACGTCGTTAAAATAAATATTTATCAGGACCGAAAAAAATTAGATTTTCTTAAAATTCAAAGTAAATATATTTATGTTAAAATTACATCAACAATAAACCCTTTTCTTATATCTGTTTACGTTCTGTCGTATATATATCGTGTATATACTCTGAAGATGTTTATAATCTCGTACGACATAGACAAAAATCATCTTCAATATATTTTAACAAGATTTACGCTACGCCTATGTATAGGGTGTCGCAATAACCGGTTCAGATTTGACATAAAGGTTATTTTAATTCTGGCAACACTAATGCCCTTCGTTCTTTGACTCAACCTGTAGTTCCAGCAAAAACAAACAGTGCCAATAATTCGATTGCTGCATTATCAGTCGAAATGATTACGTGAGTTGTGATTTGACGCCTTAAAATTTTTAATTTGTTTGGTGTCATAAAGGGCAAAGTCCAAGTTCAAGGTCCGTAGGTATTATACGGACATTCGGACATAGACCGACCAAATGGAGTAAGGACTGCCACGGCTCCCATTTGAATGATATCAAGTTCTAAATAACCAGTAGTTCTATGAAATTTTAAAACCTCAACTTTTTATTGGGACACCCTTTACACTCCTACTACACAGTGCTGGATAATTGTGCGACTTTTGTGAGATCGGATTATAACAGATTCTCGAGGAAATAAAAATCTTATTTTCCTTTTGATTTGTGTTAAATTTGTTTTTGTTATTTTGTATTTGATTTACTCCAAATAGATTTGAATAGTCAGATAGAAAATAATTTCAAATTAAATAAGCTTTTTTTTTGGGTACAAAGTGTAAAATTAAATAATTCGAAAAAGGTTTTTTTATGGATATTTAGGCCTGAAAGGTATGTCGAATCGTATCTCTCTATCTACATACAATAAAATGTACTAAAAAATGTATCGATCTGAACATCAATCAAAAGGCGATATGGAACCGGATATAAGGTACATTTCATTTTTATACATCGGTAATTAAATAACACCGTCTCATGATACGGTGATGATGTTTCTCTATACAAAAATCATAAAACCTATTCTTTTGTACTAACCTTAGGTTACGACATATATTTTATTGTCAAGAAACTCAATACAATTGAACCCTTTCAACTACAACTGTGCTCCTATAAATAGACGACCTTTAAGCCACACTCCAAAAAGGTTTATTCACCTAAACGACATTAAATTTATCGAAATGTTATATGAACTTTCCATCTGTCGGCACTTAAATTTAATGCTGTGCTTAACACAATTCAATCGATCACAAAAAAAAATTTCCCAATTTTTTGTGTGTATGTATGCCGGTTGATTATTATATTCTCATATTTATGTATCGTCAACTACCCCACCACCCACATGCAATTGTAATAATTTCCAGCTGAAAAAAAAGTTGTGTATGTTCATTCATTCAATTGGTATGGTTGAACTCGTAATGGATTACGTGTATATATAATAATTTGCATATACCAATCGATAATCAATGAAATATTTAAAATTCTGTTTGATTTATTTATACTATTTGTTGTTGATACACTTGTACATATGTACATTCCGAATGAAATCATCATAAAAACTAATCATCAATGAAATGAAGAAAATTACATTGATTGAATTTGGAAATAAATTAAAAGATTGTATAGGATGAACGCTGTATTTACTTTGGAAATATCTAATTAGTGTAATGAAGATACAATTTGTAAGTGAATTTAAGACGTTAAGAATTTCATCGACTATATCAGAGCTTTTATGTGGGATTGACAAGTTCCTGCATGAAGTTTGGCGCAACGGCAGGGTGGTTTGGAAACCAATCTATAAAACAAGTTTTAATTGAGTGTTTTTACAGCACATGTTGTGCTTTTATGCGGAAATGGCAAGTTACAGCAGGACATCTTCGAAAGCGATAGAACGTTATATTGAAAGTTGTATCATGAACCAATTTTAAAATCATACATATCAGAGAGGCACTTCCGAGTAAGATATGAGAATGAATACTTCCAATTAAAAAGAATAACAGCAGGAGTATCACAAGCGAGTATTCTTGGAGCAATGCTTTATCTACTATATACAAGAGATATACTAATTACTAAAGCAACATTGGCCACTTTCGCCGATGACACAGAAATACTTGCAACAGCAAATAACATCAAGGAATCTATTAGTAAATTAAAGAGGGTTACTAACCTGATATATAATTGGACAAAGAAATGGCGAATTAAATTAAATGAAGCAAAATCCTATCCAAGTGATCTTTACAAATCTAAAAGTTCATCATATACCAATTATGATTAACTCGATAGCAGTACCGCATGCAAACACTGCTAAATATCTCGGCATGACTTTAGATGCTAAACTTAGATTCCTTCCATTCCACACATAAAAAAGAAAAGAGATGGACTAAACATAAAATTTTAAAAAAAATGTATTGGCTCTTAGGGCGACAATAGCGATCCACAACAAACTTCTGTTATACAAACAAATTCTTAAACCTGTATGGACATATGGCAGCCAACTCTTGGGTTGTGCCAAAAAGTCAAATATCAAAATCATACAAACAGCTCAAAATAAGATCCTACGATGCATCGTTAATGCACCGTGGTACATTCGAAACCACAACCTCCATTTAGATCTTAAGATCGAGCATGTCGTGGATGAGACTAATTATCATGCAACAAAACGTCTACAACGTCTGCACCAGCATGAAAATCAGGACATACGCTGTATGTTGACTACCACTCAAACAAGAAGACTGCAAAAAACCAAACCGCTTGACTTATCGCGACCGGTCAGTAGACCTATACTGTGGAGGAAAATCTGAGGAAAAGTTAAACGAAACAAGGGATAATCATGTGAGTACTCTGACAAATGAAAACGTATTATGCAATGTAAATTACTAAATGGGTACAAGACTCAGTCGTAACATAAAATATAATAAAAAAAAAAAAAGAAAAAATGAACCAATCAAAAAAACTTTGAGTGATTTTTTTGAATAGTTTTATATCACATATTTTGCTTTTATGTGGGAATGGAAAATACTGTGTGAAGTCTGGAACAATAGTCGACCAACCTATAATGTATTTAGTCATTTATTTTAATTGAGTGTTTTACTACACATGTTGTGCTTATATTTGTGAATGGAAAAAATACTGTGTGAAGTCTGAGACAATGACGGGGCATTATAATGAAACTTGTGGCGCTGAAGGAGCCAATCGAAAAAACTTTGAGTGATTTTTTGAATTGAGCAGTTTTATAGCACATATACCTTATGTTTTTATGTGTGAATGGAAAATACTGTGTTCAGTGCGGAACAACAGTAAGCCATTGTTTTAAAAGTTGTGTCGCCGAAAGAACCAACCGAAAAAACATTGAGTTTTTTTCGAATTGAGTGGTTTATGTGGGACTGGCAAATTACTGTGAGAGGTGTGGAACAACAGTAGGGCATTGTTTTGAACTTGTGTCACTGAATTTACGAACCGATAAAACATTGAGTGAATTTTTAGAATTTAGTGGCTTTACAGCACAAATTGTGTTATTATGTGCGAACGGCAAGTTACATTTCATTGTATTGAAAGTTGTTCCGCTCAATGAACCATTCAAAAAAACGTTGAGTGAATTTTAAAATTGAGTGTTTTTTTAGCTTTATGTTGTATGAGAGAATAGCAAAATACTGTGTGAAACAAAAGTAGGGTATTGTTATTTAATTTGCGCCTCTGAATGACTTTACCGATAAAAAATTGAGTGTTTTTCTCAATTGAGTATTTTTACACAACATGTTGTTATTTTATGTGCCAATGGCAAGTTACTGCACTTACGACATGACGCATTAAAACCTTGAGTCATTTTTTGTATTGAGTGTTTTTACAGCTCATGTTGTGCTTTTATGTACGGATGTAAGTAACTACCTTAATTCTGTGACAGCGGCACGGGATTATATTGAAAGTTATATCACTGATAAAGTATAGAGTAATTTTTTGATGTGAGTGGTATTACAGCAAATATTGTGCTTTTGGAGAAAAATAAAGTTACTGCATGAAGTCTGATATATCGATAAGGCATTGTTTGAAACTTGTGTCGCTGTATAAACCAACTGAAAAACATTTTTTAGAATTAAGTGTTTTTAAAGCTTGTTGTGCTTTTATGTGGGAATGGCAAGTTACTGTATGAAGTCTGGAGCAATGTTAGGTCTGGAGCAATGTTTCTTGAAAGCCGTGTCACTGAATCAACTTTTGATGTTTGTTACAGTCTAAAATAATTTGAAATTGTGGACAGTAGTATATTGAAAAAAAGGCAGATCCAGCAATGAGAAAATCTTTTGTGACTTAAAAACTCACAAAACGAGGAATCTTGTTTGATGAATACGTCCCTCGTATTCTAAATATTCTCATTATATACATTGGTTTATTACTTTACAGGTTTTAAACCCCTGACTTTTACATATATTTCAAATTGTTACAAAGTATCGCGAAAAGATTGAATGTATTTAACCTCATTACAAACGTTCTGCAGTCGATTATTCAATATTTGGGTGCCAAATTTATGCCTAGTGGTTTGTTACATAATCAGTCAACATCGCCGTACGTTATCGAGTCTGAGAATACGGATAATCTCAAAGCAGTCAGTTTAAACATTTCAAATTATATGACTTTTGCCTCAGGTATTTGATCTTGTAAGGTTCAAAAATTTACTGTTTTTTAATGTGTTTGCTCTGTTCCCTTTAGGTAATAATTATCCCTTTTACATTGAGAGTGTCTTTTAACTGTTACATATAAAGGATCACAATAGTGGTTTGCTATGCCAGTCAAAGTCCATGATTCTAATCACGACGGGATACCCGACAAACGATATATATACTGTATCGCGCGTACTGTCATGAATAAACATAGGGATTAGCTCGGGTCGGTAATTTTATCTACATTTATAGTATGTCATGGAAACGCAAGGTCTGCTGAGAATGTCGCAGAAGTGCATCACAGTGATAATCCAAAAGTCAATTTAAACTGGACGAATTTTGCGTCAGGACTTGAGTTCCTACCTTTATAAATTCCAACTGACATGTGAACATAAGGTAAACACCGTGTGTTTGCTACCATACACTATACATCGACACCAAATGTATCGTGAACAGTGTGGGTTCATTCTAAATACCAACGAGATGTTGGTCTAACAGAACGTCGCTAAGTAACACATAGTGTATGCTAAACGATGGACACTTGATAACACAAAAGCCAGCATAACGAACGTTATACATCTACTGTTGAGTGGATATCCCACCCACAACTTCACAAAAATCGATACTGGTTCTATTAAATGTTCTATATCCTCATGTTTAATCAGAATTTATCTTGAAATAATAGGCACGATATGAAAGGTAATCATGATTTCTTACACCAACAAGCTAGTTATTTATTATTACACATTAACTGGATGATACTTTAAATGTGTCTCAATCTGTTCGCTTTAGGTAATGATTATCTTTTGTATATTGGGTTTGCCCCGCAGATAAGATTCACAATAAGAGTTTCTCGTGACAGGTGTGGCCAAATCATGCAAATTTGTGTAGTTATATTATGCAGTGTTGGGCATCGCCAAGGCCTCGAGAGCAATTGATGGAGTATGGATGAGCCTGAGCTACTTCACGTAACTAAGGAGTATAGACTAGACTTCGAATTCCGATTAGAGTTGTTCTTAAGCGAAACTACATATAGACCAAAGGTACACAGACGAATATTTAATTGGAAATTTCTATTCTTAAAACGACTATATACGAGAACGTCTTCCTTATCAATAACAAACTAGTTCGAAACTATGTCACGTACGTACGGAAATTAAATACGATAAATAAAATTGCAGGAAAATAAGGAAAAAAAGGAAAAACATTTTCTTTTTTTTTTATTTCCATTTTAGAACAACGATTATATGCTATCAGGTTGACAATTCTAGAATTATAATCAGATTATATCAAATTGAAATAAAAGAAAATAAAAATAAGAAAAAAAAGGATTAAGGATGGATCTGTAGGAGATTTTTATTGAGTTTTTCTATATTTACACAGGGATACATATAGATACATTCTATCAAGTTTATTATCAATATATAGCCAGAATTATAGCCATTGAAGGATGTTGGAAATTTACAGAAAATTGGTTTTAATGCTATAAAAGTTCGATTTTTACCGTAATTTTATAGTTTTATTCAATGTAAATGATTGTGGAAGAATATATAATAAAATGTAATCGAAATTTAATTTATCGGTAATTCTATTCACTTTGGTCTCTCGGGAGGTTATTCATGTTAGATTATCAATGTTTGTTTCAACACAGTTACATACATAGAAACTAAGTAGGATTATGTCGTATACCGAGATACCTTCAAAATTATTTAAGATAGCCCTCACCCTTTGTTGGTCACAATTTTACCTGAATAAATAAAATTGTTAGTAATTTTAATATAAGTGACACTATTTTACTTCTAGACCTCTTAAGCACACTGGTTTAAGAAAATGCCTTTCTTTTAGGTTATTTTAAAAGTACAGAATTGCTCGAAGGTCAAATAATGAATTATGCATTATGATTTTCAGATCCATATTGAAATATCCTTCTAACAAACTATTACTTATGTGAAGATGGACTGTGAATACAGCATAAACTTAAGGATCATATTTGGAAACTGAGTTTCAACAATTGTTTGTCTAAGAAGCTAAAAAAGATAAAGACTGGCTCCCAAATCTCGTTTTGCATTTATACATTTGTACTACCTATTAAAATGTATAAGTCAAGTCTTCAAAGTAATAAGGAAATAATTAAAAACTTTCCCACACGTACCAACACAACAGGGATTCTGAGGGGTTTCAAAGAGGTTATACCTTTCTTCTAATGAATATTAGTATTTACGCACAACAAAATATAACAGTAGCACCTCGAAGGAGGATAATTTTATTCACTTTTTAAATAACGTGGCCGTTCACTCACTCAAGATTGTACTTTTTAACTTTTCAAATCTTCAGTGGTACACATAATAGATTGTTAAATATATGTGAGAGGCTTATTGAGATACTGTAGGTGGTTGTTAATTGAATTACGAGTTCGCTGAACCCAAAAATTAATAAAAATTTAATTACAAACGAGGTGCTTATACAATAGCTTTTCTAGTGGTAAATGTCACACTAATTAGCAAAAGACTTATAATCAATCCGTAACCCACCAAACCCGTTTTCATCACCTATATATACGAGTTGCTATTAATCGAGTTAAACAATATTCAATCTACAAAGTACGACGAAACCCAATTATTGATTTCATTCTTAATTTTCATTTTTGTTCACATCTAAATAATTTATGTCAATATCAATTTTGGAAAATAAATTAATTAATTAATCAAACAACTAACACCAACAAAATTTTTACGAAAACTTCATCTACTTGTTACTGTATTCGATGCTATATTATATTGACAGCTAGATATTTGAACAAGAAAAAAATAAATTCAAAAGCTCTCGCAAGATATTAATAACAGAAGTAAACTTTTTGAAACAAAAACGAGGAAAACTTTTTTTTTCAATTTTCGCTTTTTTTGTGTGCTCCTTCCAATCTAAATAAGCTTTCAATTAATTCGAGGAAAATATTCTAGCACGATGTGTATATACGAGTACATGCATACAAAGATGCTGTGAAAATAAAAGCTCTCGCTGTATCTCGATAGTATAATTATTTGCAAAAATGTTTTTTTTAGCATAATTAAAAATTGTTGACATAATTAAAAATATGTTATTACAAAATCATATTATTTATGTACAAAATACATACTATAGACATAATTAGAAAATGAGAAATCGAGTCAAAAGTTTTCACTTTGAAATGCAATATCGAGTTATATGGGAACAAAAAATTCGAATAACACAAAAAAAAATGTATTTTGTTTTATTAAAAGCTCGACACAATATGAAAACCCATCTCATTAATATGTTATAAACATATGTTAACATAAAGCTTTTGTTGTATATATGTTGTTCCTGTAAAAAAAAAATTGAAATTAAATCTCAATTGTTTATTGAGCTTTTTGCCCCAAGTCTAGTCGTTGTTCATTATAAAGCATACTTGTATGTATTATCATTTATTATGGATATATATACGTAGGGCAAAATCCATTAATCATTTTCACACCTGAATGTACAAAAATAATAACAACAACAATATAGCTGTGAGACTATATATACCACAAGTAAGGTGGAAACGAATCACACCATATATGAAAATGATGGTACAAATTTTTATATTTGTAAAACATTATGTTTTGTGTTTTGCTTGTTGTGTGTATTAGCATAAAACATATAGTGTTGCCATAAAGTATTGATAAATTTTTTGGTCTTATAGATCGAATACCTACATATCTACAGTCTATACAGTATGTAGGTTTGGGGATGCGAAATTCACACAAAAGCTTTCCAACGCAAATGCCATATGATTTACATTTACGTCGATTGTTTCATCAGCTTTCTTTTCATGACCAGATTGCTAAAGAGTAAGTCCTAAACGTCGACCATTGATTAACAAGAAATATGTATACCAAATATTGCATGAGCTTTCAAATGCAAATTAAATAAAAAAGCCCAAATATGTTTTTATATGATACTGGAAGCCTAAACTTAGAGACCAAATGGTTAAATAATACATTGTTGGATTAATCATATCGTTAACAAGCCAAATGTGTATCGATTTTTGCATGAGCTTCCAGTTAAAAATTGGATCTACCAAAACCAAAAAGCTCTTAATTAACATATTTTTTCTGGAATGTTGGAATCGTGAACTGCATGAAAGTTTTCCGAATAGTCCCTCCATTACATCAGACATTTATTAACAAGAAATATGATTTCGATTGCATGAGCTTTTAATTAAAAATTTTTTTTTTTCAAAATGAAAAAGCCTATATATAGAAAATTTATTTTGGAATGATGGAAGAATGAATTTCATGACCACATTGTCAAACTGTTAAATTTATTTCCCTGAAACTAAAAAAGCACGGATATGCTGTTTTGGAATAGTGAAATCCTGAACTTTCTAGTTAAATTGCTTAACCATACATCCTTGCGATCAGCCATATGATTAACAAGCAATAAGTGTACCGATTGTTATATTAGCTTTAAGTCAAAAAATTACGCTTCAAAAATCAGAAAGCTGAAGTAAAAAACGCTTTTGTAGAATATCAGAAATATAAACTCGCGCCAACCACATACCAAAATCAAAATAACATAACATTTAAAATTTTTGGTCTATACTTTACAATATTACATTACGTAGGTTTGTGGATGTGAAATTCACACTAACGCTTTCCAACGCAATTCACACCAATGCCATTGGCCAAATGATATACAAGCAATATGTATATCGATTGTTCCATGAGCTTTCAAGTAAAAAATTGTTTTATCAAAATCAAAAAGCCTAACGATAGATAAGCTTTTTTATAATATTAAAACCCTAGACTTCATGATAAGATTGCTAAAGAGTTCGTCCTTAACGTCGGCCATTGATTAACAAGAAATATGTCTATCAATTATTGCATGAGCTTTTAAATGAAAATTATTTGTATTAAATTAAAAAGTCGAAATATATATACGTTTTTATAAAATGTTGGAAGCCTAAACTTCATGGTTTTGAGTGTAAAATAAATCATATTGTTAACAAGCGATATGTGTATCGATTGTTGCATGAGCTTTCAATTTAAACGTGGCACTACCAAAACCAAAAAGCCCAAATTTGCATTCGTTTTTCTGGAATGTGGGAAGCCTGCAAGTTATTAAAGCTTCGAATATTCCCTCCTTTACATGGCAAAGTCTTATCGGACATTGATTCACAAAATAACGTATTTCGATTGTTGCATGAGCTTTTAATTGGAAAGTTGTTTAACCAAAATCAAAAACCCGAAATATTGAAAATTATTCTGGAATGATGGAAGTATGAACTTCATTTCATGACCATATTGCCCTATAGATAATTTTTGGGGTAGTTCATATGAGCTTTCAATTAAAAAATTGATGATATATAAGCTTTTCTGGAATGTTAAAACCCTAGACTTTATGACCAGATTGCTAAATAGTTTGCCCTTAACGTCGGCCATAAACAAGAAATATGTATATCAATTATTGCATGAGCTTTCAAATGAAAATTATGTTGTATCAAAGTTTAAAAGATCAAACATAATAACGTTCATCTAAGATGTTGGGAGCTTCATCTTCATGGCCAGAATGTCAAATAAAACAATACTGGCATTAATCATATCGTTAACAAGCAGCATGTATTATTCCATGAGCTTTCAATTTAAAATTGGCTCTACCAAAACCAAAAAGCTCCAATTGACATTCGCTTTTCTGGAACGTTGCAAATCTGAACTTCATGAAAGTTTACGAAAGCAATTTTTTTCGACTGTAGCATGAGCTTTTAATTGAAAATTTATGAAAGCTCTAATATACAAAAGTTTTTCCAGTTTAATGGAAGCATGAACTTCATGGCCCTATGGCGTTTGCATTATCAGCTTTCAATCAAAAATGTATTCCCCTGAAATTTAAAAAGCACAAGTATGCTTTTATGGAATTGCACAATCCGGAACTTTCTAGTTTGATTGTTTATAATACATCCATGCGATTAGCCATATGATTAACAAGCAATATGCATACCGATTGTTGCATGAGTTTTTAGTCAATTTTTTTTGTTTTGACCAAAATCAGAAAGCTCAAATAAAAATATGCTTTTCAAATAAGAATATACCATCGGTGAGGTGAGAACGAACCACACAATGTATGAAAATGATGGTAAATTTTTTTTATATTTGTTATGTTTTGTATTATGCTTGTGTGTATATAACATAGTGTGTTGCTATACAGTGATGATAAAACTTTTGGTCTATACAGTCTATACAATATACAGTATGTAGGTTTTGGATGTGAAATTCACACCAACGCTTTAAATTATAATTACATTAAAACATAAATAAAATTCGTATAATTACAACTCAATTATACATCATTTCTATTTACATAATTATTTCTTAAGCAATAAAACAAATAATTTTGTTTTTATATTTTTTTTTCAAAATTAAATAAATAAATATTTGAAAATTAAATAAATTAGAATTCAATTTTCCCTCGCTTTTCATTTTGTTTTGTTTAAGTCAACAGCAACAATAAAATCTGCAGGTAACGATATAAAAAAAAAAATAATAATTCTGAATAAAAATGTTCCAGGGATTTTTTTTTTTCGTAAGCATAATTAAATTAATTACAAATTTTCTTTTTGAATTGAATTTCCATTCGAAATAGTATTATACACGAGTTGAAACGAGGGAAGGTATCATGGATTGTTTTGTTGTTATTTTAGATTACATTTCGTATATATCTATATAAAGCATTGAGATTCAAAGTGGAAAATGAAACTTTTATTTTTTTTGTGTATTGTGAAACTTATTGGGTTATCTCTGGTTCAGTTACTTTAATAAAATATAAAACGGGGAGTGAATGAAATGTAAATATTCTAATGAAATGTAGAATACAATCTAGACACTTTCTGTAACTGTTGTTGACATGTACCAACTTTTTTGTTAGCCGACGATGATAATTTTAATATAAATGGTCCTAAATCTATATAATAATAAACTTGACATAAATAATTAATTCGGCAACACTAGAATATATTATTGCTAGACTTGCGATTGTGTGTTTAATTCTTAGAGTTATATGGTATCGATAACCATGATTCAGTTTCATATCTGTCAATAAACTCAACATACTACTATTGATAACGACGTGAATTTCGTAACTTTTTCTCAATTGTTATCATGAGTTTTAAGAAATCCATGACTCGAGTTTTCCTACGCTGATTTCACTATAAACGTAACAAAGAAACGTTTATTTCAAAGATGAAGCTTTTGAAGAAGACTTGTTAAAAAATACTGATTATGAAATCTTCAATCTTAGATTATATTGAGAACACAAGTATTAAGTCGGACCTAGCACAAAATGACCAGATATAAAGGAATGGCAAAGCCGAAACAGAGGATGATGCTGATGTTTTTCTGTCGATGATGATAGTATTTGAGGGGTACATTGAACAAAACAATACAATAGGGACGTGTTAAAATAATTTCATACACCCAATAATATTTTAATCATAAAAAATCCAATGCATAATCAAATTCGTAGCAACATTTCTAGCTTACCATTGTAAACCACAATGACATGCAGAAAAAGTACTTTCAGTCCTATTCCATTTTTATTGAATCGTGACTTGAAATTTTCTAAATATAAATTAATCAACGCAGTGATATCGCAATAGTTGGAAATTATTTTCAACCGAAAATGAATCAAGTTATGGAATGACAATAAAGTAAACAATACTCGTTGTAAGACAATATTCACAAATGTAAAGATGCAAATGTTTGCCATCTAACGCATACGTAGATTCTGCATTTGGTTCTAGAACTGAAATTTAATTTTCGACAAATTTTACAGTGACTGTCGATTACGGCATGATCAATCTCAAGGTGGGTTTTACCAATAAAAAAAAAACGAAATATAGATGAACTTTTCTGAAATATCGAAAAACTAAACTTCACTACCAGTATCGACGTAGTTCACCCCTGATTGTTGCATGAGCTTTCATCCGTAAATTTTGGTGTACTAAAATCATAAAGTCTACATATAGATATGATTTTCTGAAATTCTGACGTAGACCATACGAGCTTTCAATTAAAAATTGGTTTTTCTGAAACCACAAAATCTTTTTCTGGAATTGCGAAATTCTGAACTTAATAAGTAGATGGGTTGATATCACATCTCTGTAAAAGCTTACTTTAATAACCATAATGCCAAATAGTTCATCCTCGGATTAAGGTATATGATTAACAAGCAATTTAAATATCGCTTGTTATAAACGAAACGGAAAGATATAGATATAGGGTTTTCTAGACTCTTGGAACCCGGAACTTCAAGACCAGATTGCCAAATAATCCGTCGTGTTTGTCGGCCATCGATTAACAAGAGCTATTTATATCGAGTGTTCATGAGCTTTTAATTGCCAATTTTGTTCTACGAAAATCAAAAAATCTAAATAAGGATATGCTTTTCTGGAATATCGGAAAACTGAAATTCATGAGCAGATTGCCAAATAGGTCACACTTGGCATTGCATTTATGAACTTTCAATTAAAACAATAATTTTTCATAAACCAAAACATGATCTTCTGGAATTGAGAAACTCTGAACTCAACATTTAGATTGTTTTTAAAAAACATCACATGATTAACAAGAAATAAACCAATTATTGGAGCTTTCAACCCAAAATTTTGTATTTCCAACATTAAAAAGCTCTAATTAAGAAACGCTTTTCTGAAATCAAGGTGGTTAAAAACTTTTGAAATTGCCACAAACTCCTTTCCTAGCCTTAGTCATTTAATTAAAAATCAATATGTATATAGATAATAACATGAGCTTTCATTTAAAATTAATTTTACCAAAGTCAAACAGCTTGACGATAGAAACGCTTTTCGGCAATTTGGCAGCCCTGGAGTTCATGACCAGATTGCCTAAAAGTCCTTTATGTCGGCCGTTGATTAACAAGAAATATGAAAATCCTTTATTACCAGAGCTTTTAAATGAAAATTGTGTTTTACCAAAATTAAAAAGCTCAAATATAATTTCATTATTTCTTAGATGACGGACGCTAAAACAACATGGCCTGATTGTTAAGCATTTCAGGAATTTCAGAAATGTAAACTTTATGATCAAATTGCAACAAAGTTCTTTCTCTTGCAAAGATCAAATCAACCATGGACCGTCTTGATGGTACTAAAGAATCTTAACCCTATTTATTCAAATATTGATAATGAGTAACCTAGTGGTAGAAATAAAAACTAAAATCCTTTCTGATCGTGGAATCTAAGTTTTCAAGCCATATATATAACATCAAGATAAGCTCAATATATAACTGAAAACTTATCTAAGTGAAAAACTTAATTAACTCAAAATCAAATTTTCCAAGATTTCAATTAACATAAAAACAAGTAGTTTTAAATCTGAATTAAATAAAAAGCACATAAAGCTTTTAGAAAGGTAACTAGAATAATAAGGTTTATTAGGGAACAAAACAGGAAGAAAGATAAATTGACACTAAAATTGAGTTGTTAACAAAATTAAAATTTCCAAAACTTTTTTTTTTTGTGTTCATTCCTGAAAAGCTTTTTTGTGTGTTTTTTTTCTATTTTGTAATGCTTTAGTTCCGGGAAAGTTTTACATTTATTTCCATTTGCTTGTTTTAATTTTTTTCCACTACTTTTTCTTGTAGATATTTATGTGTGTATATATGTTGTAGATAAAGAAGTTAGAAACATAAGAAGTAACATAAAATAAGAACGAGTATAAAGTTTGTTAATTAAAATAAAAAGGAAAACATTGAATGTTTTTGAATAAAGAGATAAACTTACTTTTATTTTATTAATTAAGAAATTAAACAGTTTTTCATTTTTCTTTTATTTATATTTTTTTGAAAGATAACTTTTCAATAATGTCAGTATTATATATTACAGCTCGTTATTAATATGTTACCACTTATGCACTGAGTGGGCTAGGTCTAGTTTTCCAGATCAAATTTCCAGACCAAATTATTCAGATAGTTCAGAAATACGAAAAGACATTTCAATTACTGAACAGCATATTTTTCTGTTATTGGTACACAATACCGCTTAATTACTTTATTCATAAATTTAATATTCTGTCAATATGAAATTGAATTTCCCGTCCACATCAAATATATAAGAAAAGGTAGAATTAGGAAAACAAAACAAAAGCTCACATTTTCCGAGAAATGGTTTTTTATCCGTTGTTACAAATTCAGAATTTTATGATTTCTTTTAACGAATTTACCTGTAACATAGAATATATATCTAAATTTTTTTTATAAAGACATTGTGAAACATGATTTGAATTCAAATTTCATTTTCTATATAGGATCGATTGAAAAATAAATGTGTTTGTTTTGTAGGTTTACACTGTTGTATAAATTTGTGCTGGAGTCTGTGAGTGATGGAAAAGCCTAAAATCGATATAATAACAGCGAATAAAATTCGGTGAGAGCAATTCATGTGTATATAATGTGTGTCGTCGTAAAAAGGTTTTGAGGATTATATTGATTGCAAAAAGTTTCAGACAGAATTTATATTGAAGAGCTTTAAGCTTTGGTCGAACCGAATCGCAACCATAGACAAAAGCTTTAATTGATTGTTTTTGTCGTATTTAATTGTGACCAATTACACGGCCATTTAGCCAACTTAAGTAGTGAGCTTTTTTTAGTGTGCACTTACAACCAACCAAAAACTGTTTAAAACCAAATTTTGTCAAAAAAAAGTATTGTGAAATGTTATTGTTGTCAAGACTACAGATTTGTTGTTGTCAAAATCTTATTGATTTCTTTAAAGGCGAACCATTAATTTCTATTTTTTGAAATCGATATTTATTGA
Organism: Tipula lateralis; assembly: GCA_963932295.1. NCBI lineage: Eukaryota > Metazoa > Arthropoda > Insecta > Diptera > Tipulidae > Tipula > Tipula lateralis. Next base: position 11,526,523 of record OZ010736.1, read on the forward strand.
TACACAAATTATCAAATTTTGTATTCGATGTTTATTAATTCATTAACTATTAAATCCGGAAGACAAAAGCTTCAAAGCTTTCAAAAGGTAAAAAAAGTAAACTCTGATTAGAGCACTAAGTGGTCCATTATCCGGTTTAAAATATATGCAATATTAATTGCAGAATTTATATCAGACTGAATTATGATTATAAAGCTTTAAGCTATCTAAGTATGGGATCACAGCAACGTACCGACGACTATATAAGACAAGACAAAAAAATGCAGTTCAATATTTTATAAATTTAAGATTATAAGTTGATTTAAATTGTTTAAATAAATACGAAAAAGCTTTTTATCGAATTATTATCTATCGTAAAAAAGTTCAAATCTATATTTGTATATTTATATAGATATCCAAGAATTTATTTAAACTTGATTTATAATATATTGTGTTCACTGTTGTTAGGTTTTGTATATACATTGTTATATTGAAAGGGGGGGAAAAGAACTTTTCTTGCTGCTGTTAGATTGTTTCTTGTTGATTTATTCCAGACAAATTTTAAATATTTATCTTTTATATATTTTTGCTTCTTCTTCTAACTGTTTTAGTTTATCTTTGTATTTATTGATATTTATTTTTCTTAGTTTTTTCAATAAGAGTTTGATAGGATGCTAAACAAATATTTCATATTTTTTATACTTATCTATGTCTTTCATAATTTTAAAACAGATACGATATGTTTGATCATCTGGACTTGTGTTAATCAATACAGTATATTGCATTGTCTAGAAAGGGTTACAATTCTATATATTTACACAACAGCCCGCTTAAAACCAACTAAGTCATAAACGCATAATAATTTAAATCTTGTTAAGCTACATGACACAATTTCCTCTGAAAACCGATAAATATATAGAAATCCAATAAATATGCAGGATTCGAGTACATAAAAAACATATTTTTTTATATATTTATACATGTGTTCCGGATCAAAAACCGGATAATGAAAATTTATGCCACTCTGGTATTAAAATATTTTGGAATATAAATATAAGTTTTAAAATTTTTCTAGGAACCTTATACAATCAAAGAACACATTTACACACAATGTTATAGAGAGAATAAAAAACAACACAAAAATTTTCCAATTTTCTGATTCAGTTTTAATTTGCCATAAGCTATAACAGTATTCATTTCCAATTTCCTTTTCTTGATTTTCTTTAACATTTTCTTTTCATTTTTTATTTTACTCAATCATTCATGATTTATATAGATTTTTTTTTGTAATATCCAAAATTAATATTTTTTGGGGTTCAGGAATGTTTGTTTGGTGAACGAGTTTAAGAATTTTTATTGGCATGGTCCAAAAGTTCAAGTCACAAACCTAAAAGGAGATCCACTGATAGAAACCTTCGGTTTTGGTAAAAGCTCAATAGTGAAACATTCTCACATATTTTTACCAACATTAATTCTTAATTTTACTGTATCATTTAACTTTACCATAAAAACTTGATTGAAATAATTTAAGCTTTTGCATTAATTTATAAAGTTTAAGTTACTTACTATTAAATAAAACAATTATCACTACGAAGCTTTTATTTGTGATAGAAAAAGGAAGATAAAAGTTCGGATCAATGGTCAAGTCAAATTTGCTTTTTACATATGGACATTACCTAGTACTCAAATATTTATTACAATAAACTAATTATAAACTTTTCGTTAAAAGCTCCACATCTTAACAATCTTTATTAAACTGATCTCGAAATATGGCTTTATCTTGAAATTCTACACTGTTAAACAATAAAGTAGTGATACCTTTTTCTGATTTGTGCTTTATTTCACATCTGAATTAATAATTGTATAAAAGCACTATGATGATACGAAAGTAAATTTGATAGAAATTTCTTTTTTTAACATAACTATTAACTATATGGAGCTTTTGTTTGCAATAGAAAATTAACCATTTCATCGAAACGTATTATGAATAAAATAAGTTAAATGCTTAAAAGCTCTATTATACATTTACTTATGTATGTCAATTAAGCTTTTATGTTTTGACATTTCCCAAGGATTCCAATGTTTATTCAAATAAAACAATTATACCTTTGATATTTAAAGCTCGACTTCTTAAACCACCTATCAATCATCCTCTCGAGAGAAGGCTTCATGTAGAAGTTGCACAAATAATATACTTCTGAAAGCATAGTGCAGATTTATAGTATAATTCACATCTGAATTTGGTATAATATAACAGCACTGTGATAATGCGAAAGTTAATTTGTTGGACATTCCCATATTTTAAAATACGTAAAAGCTTAAATAATTGGTTATAGTTTTATGATCTTGACATACTTAATAATGTTGACATACATAAGCTTTTATATAGAAATTTTACATGTTTATTAAAACATTATAAAAGGGTATATTTAAATAAAAGCTACACATTTTAATTATCTATATACTAAACTAAATTCGAGAAGAGCTTTATATTAAAGTTGCACACTACAAAACAATATGGTAGTGAAAGCTTAACATAGATTTATAGTCTTTTTTACATATGAATTTGTATAAAAGCACTGTGATGATACCAAAATGAATTTGATGGACATCACTGCGCACACAATAAAACATACAGTACCAACCCAATAATACAATATTATTTTTATTTATAATAATAATAATCATAATAAAGCAACAACGAACTGATTTTTTTTATATTATTGATAGAATTTTTTATGACCTAAACCAATCAATTTTGAAAATGAAATATTTCCAAAAACAAATCCAAAAAATACAAGAGTTTTATCTTTGAACGATGAAAACACAATACAAAAAAGCTTTTCGAGTCGAAATTCAATAAATTTGAATATTCTTTCCATAATAATATTTGGTTTATAAATCGAATCCACTTTATGGTCAAAGCTATTTTTTTTTCATTTTTTATGTCACAAAATTATTATAACAATCGGATCATCGCATGCAAAGAAAAACAAAAAGTTTTTGAGCTTTTAAATTTTATTCGTGCACTCGTTCTCATTTTATACATTAAACTTAAAACAATTCTAAACTTGTGTAGATATAGTCTTGTTGTTTTATTTACCCTACATATATACACATGCACGTTTAAAGCGTAAAAGCTTATTTTTATAAATAAAAAGCACATGTTTATATTAAACTTTTTTACTTACAAAATTTGTATGAAATTTTCAATTGTAGACATTGTTGCGATTGGAATGTGTATATGTGTATTCTATCTACACAATGTATTTAGTATAAAAACATATGTACATGTCGTAATAAATACATGTTGGTTTATGTTCATATTATTTGATATATAAATTGTCAAATTTTGGAATACATGTGTCTGTATGGTTGTTAGGAATTCTGTATATTTATAACATAAAATGTTAAAAAAAAATAAAATATGGAATATTGAAAATGATTTCCATTTTGAGAAGTACATACATATATGTTCTCGTTTGTACATATACATGTATATATTGTCAAGCTTAACCACAATATAATGTATTTAGTTTAAGGCCATACATTTTAGTGTCGGATCTACGGTTAATATATTTCAAAACATTCCATGAGTCTACCAATAATTTAATTTGTTTATGAATCGTTTATTAATCTCTAGTACACCCCTCGTCGAAATAGTTTATACGTCAGGTGATAAAGCTTTCTATGTAAATTTTAAGATCTGGGTCAGTACTCATTAGTTCACGCATTAACCTCATTTTTCAAATAAATTACAAAATGAAACTTTCATTATAATACTGAAGAGATCTAATGACCCCAAATTCTGAGCTACCTTTAAAGATTTAATAGAAACTTTAATGGAAGCTTAACTGTCCGTAAAAATATAAAGATTCCTGGGAAGATTCCTGACCCGCATTAATTCTATTTTAATGCAGAGGAATTTTTGAACAACAAGTTTGAACACTATATTATTTAACCAGTCGTCTCTGGAGATGCTAGTATAGGTTGTAGCGAGCATACGCAATCTTGTTTCTAGGACAAAGCAACCAGTCGCGAAAGTATAAATTGCTTTCTGTATACCTTGGTTGACATTGAGCTAGCTTTCAAAAACACCACCCGGACGCCATTACCAAAGCTGTGAAGGAGACTTAAGGGGCCCAGGTAGGGTAGCCATTGATTTGGCGTCAAAAATTAAACTGAAGCAATCTAGTCCAATATAATTTTACGACTAGATAATGGTGTAGCTTTTTGAAACCGCTGCGTAGGATAAAACCCAAATTTGCATTAAGATGCTGCTTATATAGCATTTGGAGAGTTCTTAAATAAAATTTTTTGAATAATGGGTTAAGCCCAAAGTGATCATCATAGCTCAGCAATGTTAATTGGTATTAAAAGATCCCGCAGCTACTCTTAATTAACGACAACCCAGTTTCAGGTGAAGCAAAACTAACTATATATATATTTTCGGTTTCGATTCCTTTTTATATAAAATATTTTTATAATTTGACAGCTAATTAATTATCACCTGCAGATATGAGAAATTTAATTTATAAAATTTCGTAGAAAAATAGACGAACAAATATATTTTATATATGTACGGTACCTATATACCTATATGCAAAACTTTTTAACGAACAAGAAGATAAAGTTCAAAATAACGAAACTTAATTATCCCAAGTTTAATGTATGTATGTTTATATGTATATGTTGGTATGTATACAAAAACATCTTACCAGCATAAAAGCATTTTCCTAATTTCTAATTAGTTAAATGAAGTATAACACCAATAAAATAAAATTATAATAAATTAATATTTTTAAAATTTTGCAATTACACACACACACACACACATTCACAGACACACACTCCAAGACTGTTCATGTTTCTTATACTTACAGTAAAATTTCTTCATGTTGTTTTCCAAACACCATCATCAACAACAACAAAACAAACAAGAATATATTATTTACAAATTTTTTTTTTTATTTAATTTATTTATTTGTATTCAACAAAAGACGACAAAGTTTTTCATCTGGGTTGTTAAGATTTTCTCTTTCTCGACATAACATGTTGTTTTTTTTTGTGTACTTGAGGAACAGTACGCCCTAAAAATATTTTAATTTCAAAATTATTTGATATAAAGTGTATATATAGGTATAAACATCAGTTGGTTCGAAGGGATGAGATGCTCCACTTCCGAGGGTGAGAAAATTTTTAATGCATACCATCGAATATATATACAACTAGATGGGAGCTAATCAAGTGGTATAAATTTCGAAATTAATTAGTTAGTATATTTAAACAAATAAATTTTATTTTTAATTCAATTATGTTTATATATAAGACTGTCGTATCATCTTCCGAATGAATAAATAATTTTAAAGATTTAATATTATGTTTTCACCTGTTTTCAAATAAGTATGTTAGGGATAATGGGTGATCAATCGGTTGAATTAGATTTACTTGATTTGATTATCATTAAGGTATATTCACCACACTAGTATCTGTTCGTTAAACTTTCATAAGAGATGAATCAGAGACTAAAAGCTCCATATAAGTATGCCAAAAGCGTTGTAGTTAAATGTTAGATGTTTCTCAAATGATGATTTCAATATTTTCACATAAGAGGTTCCATCTATAAGTAAGCTTTCAAACTAAATGGCAATTTCGGGCTATGCTTTAGACGATGACACCATATAGTCTGATATATATATATATATATATATATATATATATATATATATATATATATATATATATATATGTTTATATATATCTATATATATATATATATATATATATATATATATATATATATATATATATATATATATATAAATATATATATATATATATATATATATATATATATATATATATATATATATATATATATATATATATATATATATATATATATATATATATATATATGTATATATATATATATATATATATATATATATATATATATATATATATATATATATATATATATATATATATATATATGAAGTTGACTTAACTGTACCTCAGGCAAAAGAAAGCTTATTTGTTCATCGCGGACTCTAGGAACACCCTGTAAAGAAATTTCAAAAATAATGAAATGTTCACAGAATATGATGAGAAATTCTTTGAAGCCATTAAAATGTAAGAAAAAAACAAAGAATAGTACAGTAGGAACGGATGTCGCATACGGCAGCAGATCTTTTTAAACCTTCCCCAGACATTTTTAATGATTTACGAAGTACCTATTCTGGAAGTTTTGTGTAAGTTTAATGTTAGTATTCTTAGTACAGCCCCAAATCTGAATGCCATATAGCCAGATCGGCTTAAGAACCTGATTGTAAATCAGTATTTTCTTGCATATGCTTAGTTTTGACCTTCGCCCAATTAGCCAGTACAACTGTCTAAGATCTATTTAAGATCAAGCTCTTTTCTTTTCTTCTTCACATGCTCTTTCCATTTAAGTTTAACATCCAGAGTCATACCCAAGTATTAAGCAGAGTTCACGTTCGGCACCATCACATCGTTTAAGCTGATTGTCGGCGGATTAACCTATGATTTATTCGTAAAGTTGACATGGGCAGATTTTACTTCATTAAGTTTGATTTTCCATCACTTGGTCCACTGGCGAACTTCATCACTTGCACATTGAAGTTTATTCGCCGCTTCTTCCACAGTTTGCTCTGTTGATAGTATCACGGTGTCATCAGCAAACGTTGCTATGCTTACGTTTTCGGACTGTGGTATATCACTTGTATATAGTAGGTAAAGGACTGGGCCTAGAACGCTGCCTTGTGAAACACCTGCCCTTATCTCTCTCAGTTCAGAATACTCATCTTCTTGTCTTACTCTTAAAATCATTTCAGATAAATATGATCTCAAAAGATTAATATATGTCCCGAAAGCATAGCATTAAGTTTATGTATTAAACCCTCGTGCCATACCTTATCGAAAGCTGCTGCCACATCCAGAAATAAGGTCGAACAAATTTGTTTTTCTTCTAACGCCTTTTCTATAATGTCTGTCATTCTGTGAACCTGATCAATTGTAGAATGTTTGTAGAATGGCTTCATTCTCTTCAAGAGTAGTCGCTCCATTAGCTTTGAAATGAAAGGGAGCAATGATATCGGGCGATACGATTTAGCTTCATTAGGCGGTTTACCTGGTTTCGGTAACATAATAACTTCCGCAACTTTCCAGGCCGAAGGAACATCTCTTAATCTAATAACAGCATTAAACAAGTGAGTTAGTGTAGCGATAGCTTTCTTTGGTAGTTGTTTTTAAATCTCTCCCGTTATAAGGTCATATCAAGGTGCCTTTGATGACTTCAGATTGAATTGTATTTCACTGGTAACTTCTTTTTGGGTTGTTCGAGGAATTCCACCCTCATAATTGCTGCTTTCATTTTCGATTATAATATCAGCCAAATGGTTAGCAAATTCTTCAGCTTTAGCTTTGTTATCCCTAGCCCACGAGCCATCATTTCACTTAATAGGAGGGATTTGCGTAATTGGGGTTTTTATACTTTTAGTTGCCTTCCATAGTGAGTAGTACGTATCTTCATCAGCGGTCAATTTTCCCAGATACAAAGACAACGATTTTTTATTAAGCTTCTGAATTTCTCGCTAAGCTGTTGTGATTTATTATTAAGAATCGTCTTATCAGATGGACTCCTTGTTTGTTGCCATTTTGTCCTAGCTTTTCTTTTTTCTAAGACAAGATTCCGAATTTTCTTGGGTAACTTTTACCAATGGTTTTGGATACTGTTCCATTAGTATTATTCCAAGTGGTAATCTGAATGATATCGGTGAAATTTTCTACCTCTTCTTCTAGGTCCTGAATAGTTTTATAGTCGTGTTTCTAAGTTAATCTTGTTTTCTACTTCAGATCTGATGCTCGGCCATTCAGTTGTTTTTTTGGCAAGAGTTTTTCTCGTTCCCTTTCTAATTATCTTGTCGCTGAAGGAAAGTATCACTGCAGAGTGATCAGAGTCCATATCTGAATTATCGTCTAGTTCAATAAAATTTGATGAAACTTGTTTTGATATAAAGGGATCCAGTAGATCAGGAGTTTTACCTGCATCCGTGGGCCAATATGTTGGCTTGCTAGTGGAATGGACGTTACAGCTCGAGACACAATGAATAAATTTGCTCTATCTTATAATACAATCACACGTAGAATTGCAGTCTTATCCGCTGATATTTAAGATCAGATAATTCAAAACGTCAAACACTTAATTTCAATAAAGCCATACTATTATGCTTTGTTCGATATATTGATTACAAAATTAAAGATATAAAAGAAGAAATTGTTTGCTGTCTTGAGTTACCTTCTCACACGACAAGTTCTAAAATCTTTAAGGCTATCGATGATTATATAAACATCCATTCTCTTGATTGGAAAAACTGCGTTGGGTTATGTACAGATTGAGCAGCAAATATAACCGGAAGACATTCTGGAGTAGCAAAGAAAATAAAATAAAAAGCAACTCTTGAAATGATATTTATTCATTGGATGATACATCCCGAGCATTTATGTAGCTGCGAAATAAATGTCATCGCAATTAAATGCAGTTTTTCCGGAATCAGCAAAAATTGTTAACTTTATTAAAAATAATGCACTGAATTCAAGATTGTTCACGATTTTGTGTCAAGAAATGGGATCTGATCATGAGCATTTATTACTGCATGCAGAGGTACGTTGGCTTTCCAGGGGAAAAGTTCTCAAAAGAATATTTGAATTGAGAAACGAAGCTGAACTTATTTATAAACAGAAAAGATGTAATATTGCTGATGTAATATCTGACAAAAATTGGCTAGCATATCTTTGTATGCTGTATCTGTATGACATCACTTATGTTGAACTTCTAGAAAATCAGAAATATGATTCAGCCATTGTAACGATCTGGTTATAAAGGGTGGTGCATAAGTAACGTTATGATGTGTTTTAAGAATTAGTATTTTTCTTCAGAAGTAACCAAAAAACTTGGGAATTTTATGATGGAAAAACTCAGAATAGAACAAAGAACCAAAATTGTGCAATTCTTTTTTGAAAGTCAGCATTCGATAACTCAGGCACAAAATTAGTATCGAAAATTTTTTCACGGTCGAAATGCACTACCTTAAAAAAAAAAGTTAAGTTGTTGTGGCTGCTATCGCACACTTAGACCAAATTTGATCCGTTGTGATACCACTCTATACGGCTATAGGTCCGAGTCTTTTCGTAGAACCATCTGCGCATTGCATAGCTCCATGTCAGGCCTATAGTACTGACATGGAAGATGGGTTAGCCCAATGATTCTAAACACGACAGAGGATCCAGATATGTTCATTTTTCACCACCGATCGCACCGCCCAAACGATCGAAGGTGAAAACCCCATTTTGCATCCTGCCTCGAATCGAATTCGAACTCGGTACCTCCCGCTCCAACTGCCGCAGCTTTAACCACTGCGCCACCTGGGCGATACCTTAAACACCAACAAAAAGAGATGATCATTCCACCATCTTTTTTCTAAAACAACGAACAAGTTAAGGTTATAATCTCAATGGCATTATTGGAATTCAATATCGGGCAATACTTGAAATTTTTTTAAGGCCTGAGGAAGGAAACAATTTATAACAAGTTGAAGCAAAGCTTACACAGCTCGTCCAACAATGGTTCTAATGCGTGAAATTTTTGGCGATCGAATGACATTCAGTTGTTCTGATTTTAACTGACCACCATGTTTGTCTTACTTAACGACTCCTGTTTTTATCTTCCTGGCCCTTTTAGCAAGAGGTATACCAATAAGCTAAAACCCATTCTACAGTTTAAGGCCAAAATGCCTGAACCTCAAAAAATCAACCATATTTCGTTCCATGATCTAATTAACTCTGTGTTTGTTGTCACTCGAACCATGCTTAATACACCGCCGCAATTAAGAATAAGATTAAATATAAGGAGTGAGTTATACAAGAATGATCCCAAAGTTTAGGTTGGTCATTAAGATTGGTATAATGTATTTTAACCCATAATCACTCTTATAGACATCAAAAAGCTCTAAAAGCATGAAAGCTATAGAAATATCATATACAAACAAAAATAAAAATAGTTGATAAAAGCACGGTTTATGACGGACTGACACGTTATTTATTTAAACCATGTTATAGAAAACATAAACACTTTAACCAGAATCGTGGTCCCCTCTGGTAGGGAAGAACAGCATATAGTTGGTAAAATGATTTACATAATGTGACACGCTGTAACACAAAAGGTATATTCCGAATAAGATCTTCATCAGAGTCGTGGAGATCATCATTAAGTAACCTTGGATGGTATAGTGAGACACGTGGCATCGGTGTCAATGACTATACTATGTTGGTTTGGTACCTTTAAAAGGGAAACAATTCTGAAATCGTGGAAATTGAATGTCTTGAAGACAGACCCAGATTGGCATCAACCTATCGAGACTGGCCTGTTACGGTCTACATACCTGATAAGCTACCTTTCTAGCAATGAAAGCTTTAAACTTGTATAGTAAAGTTGATTTCAGCCGATCGATTTTTACTGAGTAAATCGAAACAAAAAAAATTGAATTCATACGAGATTTTGAGGACCACGATTTTGATTGACATTTTGATTTATTTCATCCAAAAGAGCAGGAGGGCTTTATGAAATAATCCAATATCAAATTGTTTTCCGATATAGAAAATATCAATTCTCCGCGCATTTTTCTATTATGAAAGCAATAATGTGTATTGTAGTTCATTTACACTTACTAAATTTTATTTTTTGTTGTGGTTCAATTGACTAATGACTGGTCAGATGAGATCATAATGAAATCTTACCGCTTAAATTGTGAAGTATTCAAAACACATAAATTCGATAACAAAAAATGAAATTCGGCTTTTACATAGCAGTCGGATTTTGACACTTGTTTGAAATCCGATTTAGTTTTGTTTTTAAGTTTCATCTCTTCTTGTGCTCCAGTCCTTCATACTCTTCCTATTCGAGATTCAACTGACGTCTTTATATTTACCTGGGGGCTATTACAAATATAAATATTCTGACATCGAATTTTTTTCGATATCGAAAAACCCGATCCGCCGCGAAATTTTCTATAATGAAATGGCGTTGGTCGTATTTGTCAAATGTTAGCACGAAGTTAGCAATAATGTGTTTTGCAACGAACAGTTCGTTGCCTTTTTAGTTTCACCATATAGCGAATTTTTCGATATCGTAATTTCATTACAGCAAAATCCACTTTCACTTCCGATATTGAATATTTCATAATAGCCTCCCTGATATCTTTTGGGCTACATTCAAAGAACAAACAGGTTTCAGGACGAGGAGTGTTCGTCTAAGCCACGAGCGGGTTCAGACGAAAAAAAGCTTTAAAATAAAATTTATTCTTCGTATAAAGATTTGGACATCTTTAAACGTTTTATGCCGACAGATAACCTTATCTAATTGCATCGTTTAAATAAAAAACAACTGACCGCAATAACGATATAAAAACGAAATTAAATTCAATTTCAAGCGTACGATGAAAAATACATTTCATGTTTCCACGAACGAAAATCTCCAGACAGTAATTGAGTTTCAAGTAAATATAACTCGAAAAAAAAACTTGATTTTGTAATAATTCCTAACCCATAATTATATCCGAACAACTCTACCAATTTGTTGTATATAGTCAATTACAATCAATTAGAGCTTTCAATTACAACCAGCGCAATTCAATTTGAAATACATAAAAAATCGTACACATCATAATTTTTAATAGACGTGTCATATTAAAAATTAACGAGACTGTTTCAACGTAAATGTTAAAAATGTAATTAAGTTCGTTTATTTAAAAGCACGATGGTTTATATTTTTTGAATTGGAGAACGGGAAGTAAATATATATATATTTACAATAAAAGCTTATCTAGTGCGTTATATATCGTAATTAACCGCGTCGCAAGACTTTCAATTCATTAATAACTCATTCATCTATCAATCAACAAATGTACGTTAAAAATACAATTAAATGTCAAAATTAAGAATTTCGAACAATGATTAAATTTTCACAATTTGATTTGTCATCCGACTATTACATATATTATAACACAGACGTACACATTTCGAGCTTTTGCCAATTCATTGATATTTATCCTGGAAATGATATTTTCGTTTTTCTGTCACTCTCGGCCTCGATTTTTTTATTTTGGAGGGTGATACATGAGAATAATTTATTTTATTCAATTATTTTTTTTTATTAAATATCAGGGTGAACGAAAAGCTCACAAGGTTATTTGCTTTGTCAAAACAAATCTGAATCTAGTTCTTATTATATTTTTAAATTGCTTCAGGTGGTATGGCAACATGTTGGCAACAGACAGTACAAATTAAAAATCTTGATTTGCAAAATTAGTTCGTTGACCAATTAAAATAAGATTTACAAATAATTTTCTCATTGTTTGGGTTTAATGAACGAGGTGTGGAGGTGAAATAGTACTAAAATTGGGTTTTATCACCCATGATTGAATGGTCAATCTGCCGAGATTATAATAGAAGAGAAATGAACCATTTTCGGAAAAGCCAACTGAACAAAGTGGGCTTAAATTCACTCGATCGGCGGTTGCATTTTTCACGGCATATGCCTTGAGAGCGTCTGCGCTTAGTGAAACGATTATCATATCTTAATGACGTGCTCAATCGCGGGATACTGTATGTTGCAAAAGTTTTCAGTATCCTACCAACTTGTATGTAGATTGAATGGACTCATTTATATTGGTTCGTCTCCAGATTATTGACTCTTAAGATATTTATCAAAATAAACACAACTCGAGTTTTGTCAAATTGCACTTTATTCAATTGACTCAATAAATTGGAAATATTATAGCCGCTTGCCCTGGTGGAGGCTATGTAAACACTTTACTGGCTAAATTAACACTTGTCCGATTCGGTGATATATCACTGCTTATACAAATCAGTGAGAATCTCGATCTTTCCACTCTACTCGCAACAGTCAAAGTAGTGGTGTACACATTTCGTTTGAATTCAAACCAGCTTCTATTTTGACAGTCACCACGTATACCGCGTACTATAACCGCTCGACTATGGGTGCCTCCATTTTAAGAATTAGGTGAAATTTTGAGAATTTTCTTGATTCTAAGTCCAAAGTTTTCCATGCTATCTGCCGAGCTTTTATTGCTGGCACATGGGTTTGTGGATGTATAGCCAGCCATTGAATAAGTTTGGCTTGCCGAATGACTATTGATGCTTATTTTGCTTAGTCTTGTCTCGTTTTGTAATCTATTGCGATATCGTTTGCTTGGGCTGCGGATTTGGCTTCGAAATTAGCTTTTTCGTTTCCGAGTCGAGGTTAAAACGATCCTATTCGATGAATTGAGATTCATCTCTCGAGTTTCGCAGAGATGGGGATTTCAGAATTTGTTGATGTCAGACGTTCGAGTATTACCAGGTAGTCTGAGGATATTGCTTAGGTTTCGAGCAGATGATCAACGTTGATAGATTGGCTGCCTCCAAACTTATTGAGCCCAAGTCGTAATTGCGAATCCTGATCTATTCTGTGTTTTGGAACCGTCGGTGTACCGAATATGTGAGTCGCAGGAAAGTTTTAAGAGAAATTTGATACTTTAAATTTTATACTCTGCAGGTGGGGTATTAACTTTCAGAAACTTGTGGAGCTTTATGTTTATGTTTATTTTTAAGTTTTTCCATAGAGGATGTTGCGTAGTTGCTCGTCTCCTTAGCACGTTTGTGAAAATGTTAAACCGATCACACAGTTCTGATCCCTTGTTTTTTTTGTTGTGTATTAGTTTTTTGTGGTCAGATATTGTCTATCCAAATGACCTCGATCCCTTGTTTCTCAAGCCTCGAGTTGAAAAGTTGAGATAAGTGTAGTAAGAAGAGTCAAGATTGGCTTTTTGTTTGATAAAAAGCTTCAGGAGGGGTAGCTCCCTTTTTTCGGATAGATTTAAAATCCCTGCTTCTGCAATAAGGAAGACGGTCGGAGAGATTGTTAAAGCTCCGGTAGCTATCTCAATGCTTAGGATCGATGAGTGTCGTTTTGGACGCATTTTGATCAAATTCGCAGCCGTAATCTATTTTGTATATGATGGTACAGTGGAGTACAATTGCATTAATGTGGCCCTATTACTCCCACGATGTATTCCTTTCCAGCATTTTAGTGCGTTTTGTGTTTTATGACATTCTTGCTTGGTGTTCTCGATATGAGACTTCCAAGTCATCTTATTATCTAGGATCATTGATGGTGATTTGTGGTGAGATGCATCTTCGCTTTCTGCAGAAGTGCATTAACTTTGTTTTAGTTGGTTCAAACGAGAACCCGGTTTCTTTGCACCAAAGTTGTATTTTGCCGGTTATCAGGAAATCTCTTGTTCGTGTTTGATAGATCTTGTCCTTCGTAAAATTTTGTTAAATCGTCAGAATATAATACGAACCTTACTTTAGACCGATGAAATATATGTGTAATGGAATTGATAGCGAGCAGAAATAAAGTGACTGCTAGACATAAACAAGTTGGAAATCCATTCTCCAGTTCAAAAGTTTCTGACCTAACGTTAGATAATTCCATATAAAATGTGTCCTTTGTAGTTCCATTTTTCTAGATGCTGGATTATTCGGAGTCTCCATACCCTTTCATACGCTTTTGCGATGTCAAAAAATATACAAGTTATATGGGACAAACTTTGTAATTTCTGGGCTCGGTTAGAATTTGTTTGGCGTCCATACAATTTCTCTTTGCTCCAAGCCCATATTGATCCCTGGAAAGAACATAATCTTTCGTTAACCATATGCTATATTAAGAGATATTGGGTGGAATTACGTGTCAACTCTCGCTTAAGGTTTCTTGGGGATTGGTAGACTATTGCTTTTTTCCATTGAGAGGGGTAGGAGGATGGTCCAGATTTTATCAAATATATTTAGCAGATGATGTTTACTGGGAATGGTTAGGTTATTCAGCATATTATTGGTGGTGAGTTTTTTCCCGGGAGCTTTATTTTTACCTCTTTTCGGTGCTGTTTCGAACTCGATTATGGTGAAGTGGAAGTTCAGATCGGTGGGCTAGATTTCACTACTTATTCTGAATCTATTCTCTAGTATATCTTTATGGGGAATCAGTTCCCTGGAATAATTTGCTGATGGTGAGTTATTGGCAAAGCTAGATGCAAGTACATTAGCGATGGAAGTTTGGTATGTATATGTGATGCTTTTTGTTTGAATGGTATCTGTTTGTCTTGAACTGCTTTTACCTGTTATTGCCCTGATTTTGCGCCACAACTCAGTGATGTTGGTTTTCGGTCTCTGGACTGCAATGACGTTGATATAGGCATATTCGTTACAATATAATGTATGAGTGTTCGACCTATAATTTCAAAGTATCACACAGTGGATTCCTCCAGATAGGGAAGTCTTAGAGAGGGAATATGGTTGCAAAGAGTTGTGGTCTACAAAAATTCTAAACTTAATTGAAAGAATAAAATGAATCTAATAATTCTACGTATAAAGATTGCGCTATGCAACGTGTAAAGCTGGTTCAACGAACCTATAGCCGAACGAATTATACCTTAAAAAAGAAAGAAACGCTCCTCCAACCAAAATGTAGAGCTTTCTACTGTAAGGTGAAAAACAAATTTGTCGAGATGATCTGAGATTGACAGAAATCAATTAATTAGGCCTATGACGTCACCAGGCAAGCGATCGGGAGTTTTTCGTTCAAATATGATGTGAATCAGAGAAGTTGAAGAACAATTCCAAGATATTCGGTAAGCGAGTGACATCATCTATAATTTATTTCTACCTAGTGGATTGTTTTATTTTTTTGACGTGCTCCACAGTGATTCGTGTGTATAAAATCAAGACTTCTTAACTATTCACGGTTGATGTGTGTGGTACTCCTATAACATGCTTCTTTAATAATCCAAGTTAATGTTTAAAAACGTTCGAGGGGAAGTGTTGAGTGTAACACTACTTGTAAGATTCCAATTTGAACAAACTGGTAAAAATAGTATTTACAGAAAAAAGCTTAGTTGGGTATCAGGGGATTGTATACCCGATTATTTCTAAATAAGTTATGGTTCGCGCACAATTCTTATGATTTATATTCAAACTGTATTATTATATAGATAAATACGTGCCCTAAGATGTTGAATGCCAAAAAAGAAAGCCTGTTATTTATAGTAAGCCGCAAAAAATGCCATTATTGTGTTGTTATACAAAATTGTAAACACAATATTTAATCCAGATTATGTGTATACGATATTTATTTATGAATTTGTACATCACAAACATCATCATCAACGCAAACAGGACATACACTATATATGAAAAATTGAAAACTTTCCAAACCACTTAATATCACCATTTTTATCCAAGTTTTACACAATAATATTTATCATTTTATTAGACAAATATAAAATAATAAAGCGAAAGCATGAACAGAAAAAAAATGCGATGTGAAAATTCATTAATCATTCTAACGTCCATTCACAAGAATAGAGTAGCGACGCTAATAACATATATATTCCAACGGCATGTCAAATGTCATTCAATTCTCTTTAACAATAAAACATTTATGCTGTATATGTTTGTATGTATGTATGTATGAAGGACATTTTACTAAACAAGGAAGAATGGCATAATAAAGAAATGACATTAATAATGATCATAAAAACGGAAAATACAATTTTCTATTTCCCGGGGACACATACACACATATAAACTTGTATATATATGTACAGTTATACAATATACTCGATTTCTTAATTATAAATATTCTTAGGCACTAATTAAACTCTTATACATATCGAGCCAAACATAATGCGTGTGCTTTATTTTATATACGACTTTTTTATGTATTAAAGTTTATTGTGGTCATTTTGTTCCGACACCAAACTCGGATCTCACACCTCATACAATAAACCACGTCTCATAAGACAAGGATATAATTTATATAGGTGTGAAAGCCAATTAAAATAATAATTATTTAATTTGAAATCAATACAAAAAAAAATTAACGAAAAAGGAAAAGTGTAACAGGTGGAGTTACGCTTTTTATGTTAATTAACAAACTTTTCGTTATACGTTCATAATACATTAAGTATAATGTTATTGTGAAATAGGTCAAAGCTTTTTTATGACATTTATAGGATACACCAAAGCATATTATTGTAGGTGTTGATAAAATCTTGATGGTTTTTATGGTGCTATATACGTATATATAGACGAGCTTTTGTGCTTTTATTTCTATAAACTGATTTATGTATATTTATAAAGTGATTAGGGGAAGTAGGTGTTACAAAATAATCGTAAAATCTTCAAAATTGGTTCACTTAGTGGGTGTTATGATTACCTAATGGTCGGTAATTGTTTCGATGGTGGTGTAATTGGCTTTCAAACTGCGTGTATATTTATTGTTCGTTTCTATAGGATTCGAAATAGTAGGTACAAACCGATTTAACTTCTAATAAATTTCTTATATTCATTGAGTACCAGGAAAAGTTTTTAACATTGAGACTAAAAAGAGCTTTTTGCATGTACAAATGTATCATACTCAGACATGACAAGTTTAAACTCATTAAGTTCTCATACCATAAGAACTGATGAGCTTTCACGTATGTTAATTGGTTTTCCGAGTGATTGAGAAATTCCTGCTGGAAGAGCTTTTCTAAGTTTTTGTAATTTATTCACAACAATCCAGCAGGAATCGTAAATAAAATTATTTTGAATGTTTCTTTCTTCATCTGTGCTTCAGTGGTATATTTTATACTGGTTTCTTATTCCATTTAAGAAAGCTTTTGCTACTGTCACGGGTACTTGTTGTTACTGGAACTTTCTTAATTTTTGATTATTTTAACATATAGGAGCTTTCGATTTTAAATCTCCAACGATTATTTTTCAACAATGGAGCATTACTTGTCACTGTCTCACCACCTCGACGAAAGCTAGTTAAGTTCTCTCATGGTAACAAAGTAGGTTATGTAAAATCGCAACGAAAGAGCTAATAAAAGGAGTTTATAGTTTTTTCTAAGTGACTCAGGCATGTGCTCCTGACATTACTTTTACATATTAGTACTAACCGATTTTAATACTCTTAAAATTCAAATATTTTTGAGTGCCAATAAATTGGTTTAGCACTGAGTTCGAATGGAGCTTTTTGAATGGATGAATGAGTCACATTATACTAAGAACTAACGAAATTTAAACTAACTTTTTTTATTAAACCTTCCGATTTAAGCTCACGAAATTCTCAGTTCTCAACAACTATTGAAGATCGCTGATGAGCTTTTACGTATGATGATTAGTTTTTGGAGCAAACAAAGCTTTTTAAGGTTATATTATTTTCAGTTGTGTTGAGATTATAATATGTAAACTTCTTCTGTCAATTTGATAAACGTTGATTGGTTTTAAGATACCCTAGCTTGAAAATGTAATTTCAGCTACTCATTATTGGTCTGCTGATGGTAAAAGGACTCAGCTATACTATCATAGCAAATAATATTAATTTGAAATCGAAACAGTTTTTGTTTTTGATACGTGATTAAATGGTACTTTATACTTTTTGCTTTTCCCATTTAACAAAGCTTTTGATACTGTAAGGTACTGTGATATATTTTAAACAGATGATGCCACTGGTTGCTTCTTGTAAACTTTCTGGAAATTATCTATTGGTTGCTTTCTGTTTCGTGCACATACGTTTTAATTCCGTCTTTTAGCTTTCTTTATATAGTCATTAGACCATTGTTAGGTGCGCATAGGTTTCACAGATGATACTATGGTTCCACGTAATGATATACTTTACGTCAACTGGTTCGTCGATTCAATATCTTCAACAATAAATAAAACCAAAACTCGTGTTTTTCATCGGTTTAAAAGAAAGGCACAATACTTCCTGAATTCCGATTTCATATATAAAAGCTTTCTAGTTTTTTTATAAGTAACTTTGCTTTTCTTAATGTCATTGAGCTTAGTATTGCATTTAAAGCACACATTTTATTTTGTCACTAGATAAGGTTACTGTCCCATTAAGCAATCCAAATATCATAACATTCTATATGTTAGTATTCATCCTGAAGTGCGGATTATGGTGTAATGGGTGTATTGCGATGACATTGAACATCCTCTCGTGGTTTGTGATCTATATATCAAATGCGGTCTATTTTAATTTGTACGCTATTTATATAAATCATTTTTGTTCCTCGTGTTGGATGGTAATGGATTGAAAAATATGTGGACGCAAGTTAACATACAGCATCATCATTTGGACCCGCATCATTTTATAGAATAAAATAAGTTTTCAGATTTCCATTTGGAACAAATCGATTGTTACAGATTCGTAGATTAAAAATGAGATAGTCTTGTTCCAACACTAGCTGAGTAACGGGTATATGTAACCGGTTCGTTATTCGCCTTATCGTTACCTGCTGCTTTTCGTAACCAGCTGAAGGAGGTCCGACGTTATTCAGGAGTCATACAGTCCAATGAATCAATTCCACATGCCAGTATTCATCCAGAATTAAATTACGACCAGAATTCGCATTTTTCGATTGTAATGTTGTCGCATGTAAATAAAAATTGAAAAAGCTCGCTTTGGGACTTAAATACTTTTAAACTTCTAAGCTCATTGCTGATGTTCTCTTGAGGATCAAATCAATGAAAATTAAATAATTGATCATTTCAGAAGTTATTGAATAAAACATGAAAAGCGCCTGCGGCAGTTAAATCGTTATAAAAGCACAAAGCCAATTTAAATTAAATCCAAAGCGTGTATAGTTGATTTAAATCTTTAAATGAAGGAACTCATACATGCTATATATAATACTTAAATAAAGTTCAAATAACTTTATTTTATATACACTCCTTTTATACGTCACTTAAAGCTCTCTTTCTCCTTTTTGCTATACAAAATAAAAAGGAAACGGGGGTCAATGTAACACTTGTCAGAATTACTATTAAAAATACATAAAAAGAGAATTCTCTTCTCGTTTGTCATTGTGCTGAATACAAAAAATTTCCCCTCCCGACAAATCTCGTTTGTGTCGAACAAGCAAAAACGAATTGAGAAAGTAGTAAAAGCTCATTGCAAAGCACGCAAAACAATTTTATACTGTTTTTTTTCGTTTCGTACATACATACATACATACATACTCATTCCGCATTTTCTATACTGTGTATACGTATTCACTTTTTTGATTCAGTTTATCTTTGGAATTATGAATAATCGGTCATATATCTCGGCGGAAAATTCGCGTGAATGAAATATTTTAATAATTTTGACGAACAAACACGTACATAATACATACATATATATATAATTTAAAACGGGATGTAAGTCGAGCAAAATCAAAAATAAAAATTCCAAAGTTGAATATAAGCGAGCAACAAAAAAAACAAGAAAGCACAAAAAAAATAAAAATTCGAAAAAAGGGAATTAAAGTTATGTGCTTCTGGAAATAATTGGTGCGATGTTGTTTTTTTTTATTGTGAATCGAGAGTTGAAAATTTAATGTAAAGAATACAAGAAAAAAAATTTCCTTTCGTGTTTTTCATTCAGATACCGATTTTTTGTTTTATCATAAATAAATTTTCTTGTTTTGTGTGCTTTTATATGCTTTTCAAATTGGTTTTTTGTTGTTTAAAATTAGTTTTCTCTGTTTTATTATTGTTATTATTCTTTTGTTGTTGTTTTATATATTTATTTAAATAAAAGTATTGTGTATCATAAGTAAAAAGTTTTTCGTTTTATTGTGAATTTAAAAAAAAATGTTAAGAAAAGCTCAAAAAATTAAATAAAAAGTTAATGTGAAATAAAATTAGTTTTATTCTATATATGTGTGAATATATAATATAAATAAATATGTATGTGTGTGAATTATCCCGAAATATGGATAAAGTGTGTCAGTAAGGAAAACAAATTTTTGCGTGAAAATTGTTAAAGCTTTTTCCTTTTTTTATATATAAAAAAAGTTGTTCGTAAAATAAAATAGGAAAATTGTGTTTTGTGAGCTTTATATAAATTTCCCAATAGTAAAATAAAGATTAAAGTCCAATAAATAAACCGAGTGTGTGAGTGTATATATATATATATACATATTTGGTGTGGATACTACCTTATATACTACTTCTGTGAATGCTTTATATATATATTATATACGGATATAAATAATTGAAATATAAAATATTATCATTGGGTTTTAAACAATAAAATATAAAAATTAATTTAACAAAAAAGGTAACGTGAACAGAACAAAAAATAAATAACTAATTTTCAATTATATTTATTATATATATTGGCAGCTTTTTGTCTCGAGTGGATTAAAATATCGTACATGAATTTCTCGTGGTTTACCGCACTATGTACACATACTCGACGAATTGTATAGAGGCAAACAAAAAATAATTAAAAGTTCAAACGAGCATAATATACTGCATGCTGGTGCATTTTTATCCAAAAACGAGCTTTTATGTATAAAATTTATTTTGGGTGATAGATATCAGGAAAATTCCTAATTTTGTTGTTGGTCATATACGTATATACATTCATGAATTGAAAAGATAAATAAAAATTTTAACTGTCAATCACGAATACACAATTATGCTGATTGTTATTATATATGATTATCTCATGTGAATTCGAAATTAATTATTTTTTTTGATACGAGTATATAATTCTATACTCTAATTAATTTTTGATTGATAATTGATTAGATTTTAAAAATTATTATGAGTGACATGACAACATTGTTATGTTATTTAGACATAACGAGCTATAATTAATTTAGTAATTAAAATTTATAATTTTTTCACATTCTTTTTGAAGCTTTTGATTGCTAATAATTAAATGTGATATGTTGTGGTGGGTAAAAAACATTCGGTTTTGTAATATGATGTCTATTCAACAGGTCGAGATTTAATCAGTTTTGTATATGGTTTTATTAGTCGACAATTTAACTCAAAATTGAATAAACCTTTTGAATTCGATTGATGGCGAATAAATTTAAAAAGCTTTAATATTTGGTGAACCAAATTGAACGATTGATTGGAAAGCTCGACATGAGTCCCAGTCACAGAGTTGGGTTTCATTTATAGCTCAATATGCTAAATCATTATGTATTGCACAGAACAAATATTATTCAACACTTACCTTTATGATCACTAATAACTGATTTGTATATTTGACCATTTCCGGTTTGAAAAATTCTCAGCAGGGTGCTCAAAATCAGCCTCATTGAACATGAACCAGAACCAATACATGGAAACACATACTGAGTCATTGAAGTGAAAGCTTAATGACAATATGCGGACAAATAGACGAATATAATCTTAAAGATGCAAGTATTTTCCACTGCACATTGCCACACAAAAAAAATCCAATCTTATCAATGACGAGGAGTAAAAGCTCTTCAATACTGGACCTCACTGTAGTCCCGTTTAATGCTCAAACATAACATGAAAATAACGATACAGGTCAATCATGAGGAACGAGTTATGATCTAACCGAATTGTTGTGGCATTTTCTTAACGGTCTGTTTTTAGCTTCAATAATGCAATTTATCAATAGTCTATAGCTTAAAGGCCGTAATATTAACATATTGGTGCACAAAGTAGGTGGTCAGCCCAGTAAACCTTTTTACACACAATCGCTATTTATGTCATCCAGAGCATGCACATTTATAGTGAACTGCGATAATCAAACTGGAGATCACGGCGCTAATAAACTGCGATAATCAAACTGTCTAAACAATTAAGCTTCAACCAGCGATAAATTTATCAATGGCATATCGATATCTTTAGACCTCTAACAAGAATTAAATACCTTTTTCTTATCAGTAAGGTAAAGTTTCTTGAGAGTTTCTGAATAAAATTAAGTAGTTAATCGGAAGAATATTACATGTACCCTCCTAAATGCCAGTGTTGGTATTTGAAGATCTAATGCGTAAGGATGGTTTCCATATTCTCAGTCTATTATTTACTTTCTCGATAAAGTTTATTAATCTTATTTTCGTATTTATTGCGTCAGTTGAATGAGAAACTAGCGGTGTGCGGAAACTTGATAACGAATTAAATGTAACCATCAAACTGCCTTTTTAGCCCATGTACCAAAATTAAAGACAAAACCGAATCAAAAGAAACACACACTGAAGTATCAAGATCAAAGTCAAAAACACGCACTGTAGCATTAAAGTGAAAGCTTCCAATGATATTGATGACAAAAATGACCAATAATTATCAAATGTTCCAATTATATACCAAATGCAGACTGCCACTACAATAACACACCAAATCCAGTTCAATCAAAAAAAGCTCATCAATATTAAGGAAAAAAAACTCAAACATAAAAGTCTCTTTGTAGTCCCGACAGTTTAATCATCACCAGACGAGATAGAAACACACATTCATTTCGATTAATATGATCGTTCATCATGTTAAGGACTAACCGAACTGTTGTGGATTTAATTTTAAGCAGTCCAGTTGCTTTCATCTTCTCCAAAGCATGGTTTTCTGGTGTATAGGGATAACGACACTTTTCCTCTTTTTGAGCTTTACGAAAAAGATGGATGACATTTTATACATAAATATTGGTCCAAAAGTTTTGGTGTGGTCTTGTGATGGTGACTTAACATTTAGCGACTCAGGCAGGAAAGACTTACCAACCATTTGAATGTCTTAATTGTCTTAAATTCTTCTTCTGTCGTATATATGTAATTGGAAAAGATTCTATATCATTCGTAATAAAAGGGCTTACAATATTTTTGGCAAATAATGCTTTCGTTACCAATGACATAACCAAGAGCTAGAGTTGCTGCTGCTTTTGTTTTATATGGACAATCTGTTACACTCGATGGTAGACAATGTGTATCTGTAAAAATATATGATGAAGTTCGGTAGCATTCACAGCACAGTGCCCAAAATAACCAAGATTCAAACAAATACAATGAACAGTCACGCCACAGTGGAAAATTACACAAACTCTGTAATTCGCTAGCATACTGTGTTTTCTATAGCGAATCAACATTATACAGAATATAATTATACAGAATATATTTCAAGAAGACTCAACGTCTAGTTGATTCAGCTACCCTAGCTTCCAATCAATGCCACATCGGAGTTCCATAATAATTCCCATCAGCTGCCACGTTCGCAGTTTTCTCAGCATCAATATCATTCTTATATCCTACATAGTTCTTCTGTACAAGAACTCAAGGTAACGAGATTCAACTTTAAGGCTTAAGAATATAAACAGTTCTATATTTAGACTAAAGCCCATAGAACATGATCTATCTATAGACTGAAGCTGTCTATACCAACTCCATTCCCTAAGCAGATTATGTCATTTATATAACACTGCTTCTATATCTTCACTTAACTTTATATTTTTAATATATGGTATCTACAAGCTTTTGAATTTATTAGATCACCAGGAGCTTAATTGCCCACCAAAACTCATTAAAAGCTTTTATCACCATCGGGTCCCAGTTATGATGGCCTTTGTAAGACTTACTACCCCAAACTACATTTTACTTACTTGTGCAGTGTCAACCAAATTCATTGCAGAGCTTAAGGTCAAAAGTTTGATAATTCTGATTTGGCAAAGCTTTGAGCTTTCAAGGCACAGTATATCCGGAATGTCTATACACCGTTACTAGATCAGAGTTCTGAACTTTGAAAGCTCCATATCGTGCAACAATTTTAACCATTCCTGTTACACCTTATAAAATGTCTATGACCATTTAACTCACGATTCGTATAAAATGGGTTCGTGATTCGAGAACAATTCCGTTCCAATTTATCAATCAAATAATTCATTTTTAGCTCACGTAATTCCGTAATAATTCACTTTAAAATCCTGAATCGTATCCGATTCTTGCCTTTTGTGTACGTCTGTGTGGGAATCTCACTTTTATGTTTCCGCAGGTGAAAAATTTGTTTCACTTCCCCCTTTTTATACATTTGGATATGTACAAAATTTATATTTTGTGCGCCTGATGTGTGTGTTGCCACATATGTTCGGATATCGATGTATATTTATTCAAATTTATTATCGATAATTTTTATTTTTATTTTTTTG
Organism: Tipula lateralis; assembly: GCA_963932295.1. Taxonomy (NCBI): domain Eukaryota; kingdom Metazoa; phylum Arthropoda; class Insecta; order Diptera; family Tipulidae; genus Tipula; species Tipula lateralis. The sequence goes on from OZ010736.1 coordinate 11,551,574, forward strand.
ACTGAAAATTGGATGATTTTTTATTGTGGAGGGGCAAAAATTGAATTTTCATCTCGACAACGATTAGGATGTTGGTATAAATCAAAAACTAATGGGATCGGAATAATGGGAAATACATTTTCCATCTGAAGTTTTTGTTGGTGTATCTTTTTAAGGTGATAAGATTTGTACTGTTCAACGAAGAAGAAATTATACGTATTGACAAAAATGTTGTTTCTTTAAGTGTAAAATATTTAAGATAAAATTCTTAAGTTTTTATTTCACTATATATTTGAACAAGATATGGTTAATATTAAGATGTTTGTTTTTGGTACACTATATATACTCGTACAGATTCGAGTGACAAATATTTTGGAATTATACATTTTGTTCGACCAAAAAATATAAAATATGTTTGAGAATTCCCGAGAAATCTTTAAATCATCGATATATTATTTATATGTATTATATGAACCTTTATCACGTTTGCTACATGAATCATAAATTTAAATCGAAATGTCATCTGTACGAAGAAACAAAAATAATGGAAACAAACAAAACCATACATATATGTACCGACAAAAACATGAATTGATTTATTCTCAGGTTGAACGAAAACAACAATTTTCGTAAAAGTTCCTTCGAAGACTGTTTGTTAGCGCAGAAGAAAAAAATAATATAATTCCATGGCCTTATACCTTATATACGAGGTATATATATGTAGAGACATTGTTAGCATAAAATTATTTTTATTTCAAACAACATATATCTGACAGTCATATAACCATATATATGTTGTACCGAGTACTCTCTCTTTACTCTATACAAACACCATAACCAAACTTTGTGATTTATTGTCAGTTTTTATTTTCAACAAAAATATTGTTTTTCGCATTTAACTTTTCTTTTAGAAAGCTCGAAAGAAATGTTGAAAAAAAAATATATAAAAAAGTACAAAAATTACAGCAACAAAAGCACACGAAAAATAGATAAAAGGATAAAGTTTAATTGAAATTCATTGGAATAGAATTACCAGAGATTTTGATTGAAATTGATCCTGATATGTGTGTATGTGGAATTTATTACACAAAAATCCGAAAGAGAGAAATTAAATTGAATGTGATCAAAGTGATAAGATATGTTCCTCCTCTATATGTGTACCAAATTTCCATCATGAAAATGAAATGTTGCGCTCTTCATGTTAAAACAACTTTCGTTTTTTGTGTGTGTGTGTGTGTGTGTGTATGCCTGTATGTGTCTCATTCAAAGGGGAGGTACGCAAAAGCTTTTATATTACTCAAAAAAGCTTTGATTGGTATTATTTCGTTTGAATTATTATTTATAAATCTTGTTAAGCAGAATATGTCTTTATACCTATGTTTAATGTTTGCGTGTGTTAAGTATCAAATAAACTTATTACATAAAATTCTATCGGTGATAATGTCATACAGGTGTCTCTGGTATCAAAATCATATGATGTCTAATTTTCACTTTTACAGCATAAGGCCTGTACCGCGCTTCTAAGTGATCAATTTTCTCTGGTTTATCGGCGAAGACTTATATCTTTACTTATCTCAAAATAAAATAATAGAATCAAGTTGGTTCACATGATTTCGATGACCAATTAACCGGATACGTGAAATAAGTCTTTCTTCAAATGTTTACTTGAGTTAATTCATTATATTTTGCGCTATGAGGCACCGTCCTATTGGGGCGACGTATTAGCAAGATTTATGCGTGCTATACTAAGAAATCTTGTCTCTATACCATTTACCGTCATTTTGGAAGACATATGAAGCAATGATTTTGCTGGCCCATTAAGCTCACTAAACAGTTCTTTTCTCTGGATGTACTGGAGCTTACACAAAACTTGAGGAATATCTTCATTCCAAATCCGACAATTCTGTTAATTAACGTACCAATTTAATGTCAACAATATCAAACAATACCACAAAGTGGATGGACAACCGCCCTGATAGACGAGTAGTTTATCATGACCGTAAAATGAACCTAATGCTCGATGCATTTTTCGAACATAATTATTATTTTAATAAAAAAAAATAATTTGCACGTATAGCTCAAGCGTAACCGTGGCCTCAAGAGTACACTTTTAACATATTAGCTGAACAATTTCTATTAATGATAAAGTAAACTTAACCGACGAAGCCACTGCACAGTTTTTATTTACACATAGAAGCAAGCCATGTAATCTACCCGATTATCGACAGATGTTCTAATATTTAGATTACTTGACATCATGTCGACAACATATGGAATAGTACCAAAATAGTTTAAATGAAAAATCATCTACCTAAAAAGGAACTCCTGTAACCCACACATATATAATTGGGTGGGAGATAATAAAATTTCACTCAACATCTGCACAAAAACTTATATGGACATGATTTTGAGAATCGATCATATACTGTACATAGCCCCAACAATTATTCAATTTCGAAAATTTCAAATACACATATTTTTCACGTATTCCCAAAAGTCAAACCATATTACATAAATGTCCCATCCCATTATCAATGTGTTGCTCTTGCTCCGTTTCGTATCATTGAAAGAAAGATAACACTATTTAGGCAACAAGAACATCTAGGCAATTCAATTGACTATCACCCTTCCTTTTCCATTAGATTTTATATAAGGTGACCGACTGTTGATGTCCATCTTATGTAAATATAAACATTGTTCTGTAAAATAGGTGGTGTGTAGAAAACTGATGTCATTTTAAAATTTGTCTCTCCGGATTGGTATACATTTGAAATCACAACTACAACGATTTCTACATGATTACTTCATTCTGACGAGATATGTCTCTAAAACTTTAGAAAATTTGCCCTTGATGAAAAATTCAGTTCTAAACACGTTTAAGCTTCTGCGTAAGCACAGGTCTAGAACTGCATTCCGAAAATAACTAAAAATTTTGCTTTCATCAAAGGCCTTTACTTATTAAGTATAAGCACATAGTTGATCTTTAACATTTAAACATTATTCAAACAACTTATACCTATATCGCCGAGAGTTTTTCATGATGCCGCGGTTTTGAGTTCAATTCTTGCCGTTAAAAATTAACATCCACCGGATGACATAAATAAAGTGATTTTGTGTTAAAAAAACACTCGTTGAGCTGATCATACCTACAATATGCACCAATACATTGAAATGGTTCATAAGGTCTGAGTTGAGAAGCGGTAAGGGCCGTTTACGTCCTCTAAACCAAAGATAAATAAATTATTCTCGTTCAGACATAACCGATAGTATGGAAAGACTAAAGCCGAATACAAGCACAATTCAATGTCATCGTTAAGCGCTATACACGGCTCACTACGAAGTTTTTTGATAGAAAAAGTTGGCTTATTTGAACATGCTCAACAACTTATCTCGTCAAAAACATTGGTCCACCGAAACAGATTATCGATTTTGGCTGATAGCGTAAATTACTACGAGTATAGTGTACGTCGTTGATGAGTCGACATATATATACCCATCTCTGATAGGCATACGTCTTCAGAATTTATTAGTTATGGGGGTGATTTTTATTTCTAAAACCTTGTTGATAAATTTTCAGACTACCTAAGTTGTATCAAAAAACCTATTCATTCGGACATGTATATATGAGTATTTGATAGCAGCTAAATCAATCCATCTGAATTGATCTTTGATTTTATAAACTACAAGAGAAAAGCTTATTTCGATCACTGGCATGAGTAACAATAACATAGGTGTAAATTTGGTTCATTTATAATTCACAGGTAAGCTGGCAACATAAAAGCTTTAATATACAGTTTTTAGATTAAATACGTCCTGATGACTTCTCTATAGCGAACTAATATAAAAGATCTATCGGTCGGTACTAAAGAGCTTTTAATTTTGTCTAATAAGCTTGTTCTGTCTAGTTTAAAGGCAACTAAATCGTTATTGGATTTAAAAATCTATATAACCTAATAGATAATGGTTTCATAACTATATTAGTGCACTGATAAAACGAATTGTTCAAACTGACCAAAATTACCTTCATTTTGAACTTCCCCCTCTATAATCACCCCATCCATCTCTTCAGGCGTATGTTACCTGATTTGACGTTCAGTGCAAAAATACAAGAATGGGTGCGAAATATCGGCCATTTTCGCGAGTTTCTATTTCTTATCGATCTAGATTGATGTTCACTTTGATAGCAAACTGATCAGTTAGACCATTGAAAAAAAACTGATAAATTTATCATATAGAATACATTTTTATCATAGTGATAAAATATTGTTAGAATAATATTCATTTAGAATAACAAAAAAATTTAATTTTTGTTGAAAAAAATAAATGAAGGTATAACTGTTATATACTTCGAAATGAAAATAAATTATCAGAATGAAATAATTTTTTCAAAATAACAATAAAAATACTGACAAATATTTATCAATATTTTTGTCACTAAAATTTGTTATATTGAGTAGTACATTTGGTTCAGTGTAGTTATGTAGATCTGGGCAAGGGGCAAATCTGTTCATCGCTCATCTAATCAAAAAGAGTTGATCAATATGAACAATGTATGAGTTCTATTTGCTTGACGTAAACTATACAAATATCTGTTTTAGATCTGTAAAAATTTGTGATTAGTGAAATTATTTTCTCTGATACAAGGAATGGTTCCTATCATCATCGCAGTTTGAAATCAGTGTGGAATTAATCAGGGATTTTTGGAATTGTCTTTTGAACCTATACACTAAGCCGATTCGACTGAAAGTACTCGTTTGTATAACCATTGAAAATAGTACTAGTAGAAAACTGAACTCGAGACAGTTAAAAAAGCACTAAGAGGATCACATCCGGTGGTGTTACCTAGACATACTTTATAAAGCATTCGTGAGTTACACACAAGGACAAACAAGGTAGGTGATAAACAACGGCAAAAGAGAACTACTTAAATTAAGAGCCCAATTGTGGTGATATTGTTTATGGACGGTCATCGGGAGATGATTTCGTTGGTTATTTTGCAAACAACTCTAATATTATTTCATGATATCCGATCCAATAATAAATTGGATTAGTATATCACAATGCCATGAATTCGAATCACAGTGACATTTTTGACTTTGAATTATAGTAAAAATTGGTTTCTAAATCAGGTAACCGAATCGTAACAAAAATCGATTTAGGTTCTTCAAAACCGTTTCTTAACCTTAATTGTATGACAGAATTTCACGATTCTACAACCAAAAATGGAAAAAATAATTCTTAAATCTTACGGATAAAATCCAAACATGGTGGATGGTTGATCAACTAAGTTTGCCCTCTAATACATCGCATGTTGAGCCCTTTATAGTGAACTAATATTAAAAAATCATCGGTCGACGGTTGATAGTAAAGAGCTTTTTGATTAGTGGAATAAACAGTCTAGTTACAGTCAGTTAGTTTAAATAGTAAATAGTTTCTAGACTATATAAGCAGTGATGTATAGATCAGGTTAAGCGAATGACTCCATAATGGTCTTAACGATTCTTAGTATCTTTTTAGAACTGTTGATCGCGCACTTGATCTAAAAAGTAGAGTCTCGAAAAGTAGTATATCACATCTGGAAATTTTACCTACATACTATAACCTGTAGATCAAACATTTTTATCTCATAATGAAAGTCGCATCATTTATCGTACTGATTCATCGCAACAAAGACAATATTGAACTACTTGAATCACGAACTCAATGGTGGTCATATTTTTGGCGGACGATCATTGGGAGCCGATTCCGTTGGTTATTTTGCAAAAAGAAGCCATCCCATCAATGAATCAAGAGAATAATAAATTGGACTCAGTGTCATAAAATCAATTCACAGTGACATTTTGTTCAGTATGAATTAGGAAAGATTGGATTCCGAAGCATCGTCGGTAGGCAACCGAACCGTTCAAAAAAATTGTGTTAGCTTCTTCAAACCCGTTTTGTAACCTATACATAATATAATGACCGAATTTCCACGACCCTATACCGACAACAACGAAAAATGGAAAAGAATTCTAAGATCGTATATGATGTTTTATCTACAGTATAGCGTCGCATGAATTGAACTGGTACACGTATTTTCTTACCGTTCTTTGTGCTCACTTTTCCGTTTAACACTAAACGTAATTGGGCAAGTTTATAATAATTTTATAAAAAAAACTCCATCCATTTTTTTTTTGTCTGGAGTTTCGTATTATTCGGATGGCATGCCTCTGAACTCTATACAGCAACTGGAGAGCAGTGCCATTTGCTCCACTACAAACTTGACAGCAATATTCTATGCAAGGTCTAATAAAGGTTTTATATATATTTGGAGAACCTGATGCGTTTTAAAAAACCCTCTGCCCGAGTTTACGTGAAGCTGATTTGGCCAATGCGATAATGTGTTCATTCCAACAATTGCTAATTTGAATACCAAGCAGATGAATTGAGTCATAACCCACGAGAACGTGTCCTTTAACCACAAAAGATTGTTGTGATTTTTAACTCCCCACTCAAATATTGTACTCAAATCGGAATTAAGCGAGGTGACAACTTTCAGCCGTTAACCTTGAATGAAATAGAAGAGTGCAATGTTGCATCATCGGCAAAAATGTGGATATTGTTTACAGTGCTATCCAGCAAGTACCATTTACCATATGCTATCCATTATTCATTTGAATTGAACATTTTTAGTTGGTTCTTCGTTGAAATCACGTTTCTCTCAGGATATTTCTTATGTTTCAAATATTCGTGTTCCTCATTCCCCTTACGGATGGCAGACCCGGTTTCAACAATTGCCTCTAGAGGGATTGGATATTGTGCGGTCGGGGTTATTGAACGGCCGGGGTTATTGAGATCAATCTCTAGAGACCTAGAGAACCGCAATAATGGGGGGGGGGGGCGATTCAAATACTAATTGTAGGTGTTACATCTGCCTTAATAAATGGTGGAGAAGGATGGAAAATCGTGCTCCGTATACCACTTGTATGCGAAGGTTGGGGTGTCATTCCACGTAGTTAGATGAGTGCTTTAAGGTCGCACCATCCTTGAAAAGACCATAAAAAAATAAAAAGAAAGAAAACTACTTTGTTAGTAAGTATAGAGAGTGGTAGTACCCCGTTACCAATCAGAAAGGGAAACGGAGCTGTAATGCTCGACTGTCTCCCACCTCTTGCGAGACGATCAGTAAATGTGGTACCACCGGTGCCTGGATATTACTTGTTGAGTATTGATATACTTACCTTTTCTTTCTTCCCTCGCTGGTGGTTTTTGCCAAAAAGAAAAAGAAAATTGTATAGATAAATTCCTTTTTTTATTGTAATGGGTTGCCTTTGCTTGTTGGTTCACCCTGACTGACCACTCGATCAAATTTAGCGCGGTATTTATCCAAAATTCAAAACGTTGAGTGAGAGATTGAATAAGATTGAATAAGATCATGGGGAATCTCTTCGCTCACTTATTTGGTAAAATTTTGGGTACACACCGACCATTATAGTGTTTTGATAAATCCGACACCAATTCAATTCCGCAAAGTTAACCTACATTAGTTTTGAATTTGGTTTTTGAATTGGTGTCACATATCTTTGTTTCATTGAAACCATAACACACATTCCGCAAGTTTACAAAAAATATGTAAATAGAACATTGTGTAGTAATGCAATGAACAACATTGAATAATAACCCAGAATCGTACTTCCATTGATTGTGGAATACGATGGAAGGTATGGAATGGGCAACAACGGGTAGGGACTAATGCTCGTTACATACTCTAACACCCTAAACGTTAACCACTAATTATTTCACCAATTTAATTGAAGGGCATAGATTTCCTGGGACAGTACCACATCTGAAAAAAGGATCTCAGATAGTAGAACTTTTAAGCTTATTTTAACCTTGAGATTTAATGATGAGTTTTCTTATAATGAATTACGATCAAACAAGAAAATCGTATTTTATCAAACCAGCAATCACGATTCAAACGTATCCACAATGCTTTAAATAAAAAATACGGATCGAAAGTGGCCCAGCAACAAGTATACAAAAATATATCAAGGCTTATCGTTTTTTTTATTTGTGATAAATTTATTAAATTGATTGTAATTTTCTTGCCATGGAAATTATTATTATTTCGCTTCGACAATGCCGTAACAACAATATACGTGAAAAGTATTATTATAAATACTCAATAAATATATAATAATAAAAGCAATAAAAATATAAAGAATATTAACAATTGAATGAATGAAAAGTTCAAACATCTCATCATTAAGAAATATCATTATTTCCATTATTCCATCTTATTTATGTTTTTTTTCTTTTGTTACGCGTCTATATACCTCTCGAAACTCGTACCATCAATACATCAATTGGAAATTGTCATTGATCGTTGAGAATGAGAAAAACTTTTTCATTCGTCATACTATTGAATATAATTTATACAAAACGTTAAAAAACTGTAAGAAAAATATAAATTGGTTTCATGTCCTCCGCCTACAAAATTTTCTTTTCGATCGGAAAATGGGAAAAAACTCTGGCATTGAGAAAAACTATATTCGGTTTTTCTTTTCTACTTGTTGTGTTGTGTTGTTTTGTGACAGTATAGACAAAGGTTGAATATTGTGAAAAATCAATGAATTTGTTGTGCTATAAGCAGATAAGGGAGAAATTGTTAGTCTTGCAAGAAATTCAATATTCTTATGTATTAGTTTGTAAGAGGAGACATCTTTTATCTACTATGCGGTAAAATGCAGTACACAACACAATACGATAATATTGTCAATCTTGGAAGTTTAAAACTTTGAACAAGAAAAAATAATTTTGTTTATCAAAAGTTGGGAAATGGTTTGATACAACAGAATGAACTACGTAACCTCACTTTGACGTCCGTGGGGACTTTGAAATGTCCATTCTTATAAGTTGTCGTTTTAGATAAGAATGCATCGTTAGTGGAATTTATGGTAGTTACATTTTAGATTGTTTGCAAAGTTAGAATCTCTAATATGACGGAGTACCTGCTATAAAACGAGTGAACTGGGTAGAATAATGTTCTAGTACAACAAGTTTCTATCCGGTGGATGATTTTAGATTATAATCTTCAATGGATGTATGGGCAGTATTGTGCACGTATAAATTATATTACATTATTTACACCATTTATTACATGTAAATATTGCATTTTTTACATAAAATTTTTATATAAAATGAAAAGTAAAAAAGGAAAATATGTAAATATTAGTGACGTCTATGCGTAAAAACAGAATTAGTAAATTGTTAGGGGTTATCCGTTGGGTTGCCGTGTTGATACTGGCGACGTTGGTATGCATTATATTTGTATGCTGCAATATCGTTCTGTATCCAGTATACAAGTGTTGATTTGGACTTTTCCAGAATAATACGAAATAGATTCTGACTTTCAAAAGTAGCATCATGCATGTATTTCATGACTCAAAACGCTACGATCATGACGGAGAAAGCATTTGTAATTCCTGATATTGTGCATTAAATAAAATGACAGAATTTTTAGTCACAGTGTATATGCTAATCTGAACCGAATGATGCAGCAATCCATTAGATTTGTTCAAAAATGGGTATCTAGCATACTCAGCAACTAGCATACCAACGTCTTTAGTTTCGTTCTTGCAAACTTACGATGGTTTTGACTGATGATTTATTAATTTTGGCTACAATTTGTTTTGTACAATTTGTCTTGTCTAAGGGGTATAAATTGGAAATTGGTGGAATTGCGAATTGCTGTTAATGTAAAATAGTCGAAGACAACTATTCCACGCTTCGCTACTTTACGTCCTTTTTTACCCCATCACATACAGCCAAATCGATGACCTACGACTATAGGGTCCAATTTACGTAAAATCATTTGCACAGTGCAAACCCAGCCTATAAAACTGACACGGAGTTCTGCACTCGAACAGTGGGTCATAGACGTGTTCATTCGTTAGATCCTTATCTGTTTTTTTTTCATTGTGTCCATTTGTGATTCGAACCCGGTACAACCCACTCCAACTGCCACAGCCTTAACCACTCTGCCTTTTGTTTTGTTTTGTTTGGCTGCTACCGCACACTTAAGACCGGCGACAGTCCATTGTGATACCACTGAATATATCACTATATACGGCTATAGGTCTGATTTACGTAGAACCATCTTCGCATTGCGTATAGCTATACATGTCAGCCTGTAGTACTGATATGGACGATGGGATGGCCGATGGATTCTAAGCTCAACAGGGGATCCATATATGTTCATTCAAACCACCGATCGTACCGCTCAAACGATCGATGGCGGAAAATCATTTGTTTCATCCTGCCTCTATTGGAATGTGAACGCGGTACCTCCCACTCCAACTACGGCATCTTTAACCACTGCGCCACCTGGGCTGTTCACTGTCCCATTTGTTCGGTGCACTTCTTATTTTATTTTACATGTCACAATTTTTAATTATTCAAAAATATCGGTTTACGTGTAATTGCACAAAATTGTGAATGGGTTAAATTGGTCAAGTGGCACGAGGACGATGTATTCTCGTCAAAACAATTGAGAGTAAACTGTAGACTATTTCGAACTCATGTTAATTTTAAGACCAATATGCTCGATCGCCAGGTGTAGCTCTATAGTTTAAGAGATTCACATTACCCTGTGGTCTGGAATACCACAAGGAAATAATTAATTTCTAACATATGGCTACCGATCTATTTTTAACAAAGCGCATTTTAGATGGTCCAATTCCAAGCACTTTTGGTCAAGCATTTTTGGCCTTATTTCACAAATAATATGGGGTTAGAGGATCGGTAGGCTTTTTTTTTGCTCAATATACGACAATTTCAATTATTGCCCACCCATTTTGTATCGTGGCTTTATTTCCCGTACCACCTGCATCTTAAATGACTGTTCGTTAATATTAAATTATAAAACTAGGACCATGATCTTATATTTGTGCCTTTAGTATGTTGTGTAAGATACAGATCAATATGACTTATAGTTAAGATAAACCAACCAAGTGGCTCAGTGGTCAAAAAGCGGGAGGTTCCAGGTTTCAATCCCAATCGGAACAGGATGCTCAAGAGTTTTCATTCATGACCCTCTATTGGAGTGCCCATCTTGCTCCAAAATAGCTTGCCTAGACAAAAAAAAATATATATGATAAATATATTAAAAAAAAAAAAAAAAAATAAAAAAAAAATAAAAAAAAAAAAAAAAAAACAGGTTTTAGGATTTCGATTTTAGCGATTGAATGAGATGCTTCTATACTGGCACTAATATATTTTGAAGATCCTCTGCGAATTATCATTGAAGTTTGGAACTTTTTATTGAGCCATGACAGAAGCATGTGAAGTTATCGTAGTATTTCATCCCAGACAAAATAGCCATTCATCCCACTTTTCAGGAGCCAAGTACCGAAATTTCTCAAATTAAAGAATTTTATATGGAACTATTTGAACACAGCTCGATTGTGCCAATTTTATCCATCGGACTGTGTTTCGTGATGCAACTTTTTTTTTCTGGGATGAAATACTGGGATAACTTCAGTCTATAATATTAATTTCGAGTTTGGACTGGCCCATGGCTTCTTCAACCGGATGTCGTGGATGTGTTGATTACGAGTACAGACTAGGATAATGCAATGATCATTAGGTCAATTATCTTACGTTACATATGTAATTCAAACAAGTAATTAATAATCTGAACAGAACATATGTGTTTTATATTCGTTGTATTTATACATGCATTCTGCATTGCATATTGTTGCACATAAATAATTGAACGGGGGAGGGTACACAACTTCAAAGTTTGCAAAGCGTCGAAAGTTCCCTGGAAAAAAATTACATAAATATGTATGTACACCAATTATTGTAATCTCTACTGCATTATTATGCACTTAAAGCTTTATTCTAGTGAATCGAATTATTTTAATTGCATATAGTATGCAAGTCAAAATGAAATTTGCTGCAACAATGAAACATGTTTCAAGTGGCAGGATACTTGTTATTCTATACTTTGCTATGTAGATTGCTGTGTATATAAATTTAGGTCAATGAATTTAAGAATGCTGGGTTTGTATGCTGAATATTTGTTCATTATTATTATTTTTATTATACTATGTATGGGTCGTTCGATAGCCCTTTAGATTGTGTCATACCTGGTGACACATCTTTACAGTATAGTAAAATAAATATTTTTAAAATTATTTGTTTTATTAACCCCAAAAAAAATATATATAAATAAGAACATATGTCGGATTTTCAATCACCGCGTTGTACACCTTCCGAAACAGTTAACAAAATTAAAATTTATAATTTCTAAATCCTCTCGGCACCCAGCCCTTTGGATCTCGCGACGCCGCCAAATAAATCAACGCCCCATAACCGGGTATCACTTTGGCCGCTATAAATGTACGTTTGTCGGGCGAAAAAACATGCATTATACGATCGGGTTTTAAATCTTGTTTAACAGCAAACTCATCGTAGTACGGTGGTTGCCGTTTCGATGCCACCATCATCATTTTGAGGAAAAACTTGAAAAATTCGTTACGATTTTTTTTCACATTTATATCCGGCTCCGTTAGACAGCAACACTTTTTTACGTACGTCGTTATAATTTCACGGTCACGAGCTCGTCGAAAAATTGGTACAATCGGTTTGGCTAGGTCCAGATATCTTTGAAATTCTTCATCTAAAATATCGATAATAATTTTTTCTTTTCCTTGTGGCACACCATGTTTAGCCATTTTGGTGTTGTTGTATTTTAGATGATATACTCAATAATTTTATTATTTATATATTATTATTATAATTATTAATTTAGGAAGACGGTTTCTATAATTTATACGTCGAAAAAAGATCGAACTAACAAATAATAAAGCAAAAACAATGAAATTTTGGATTTGCTTATTTGGTCGGGCTACCGCGATTTCAAGGTGAACTTTATGTTATCCATTCAGAGTGACACTGTGTACAGTAGAAGTAGAAAAACTATGTCAGTACGAACTATATATACATCAGCCCGTATAGCTGGTCAATATTTACTTCAACTCAAGAATACAACGCCATCATGTTACGTATTTTCGAGCATATGCGAACTGTAGGGTACCCGTTAACTAATCTGAAATCGGAACCAGTTGGGCTAGACCAGGTTATTTTAACGGGTTTTTTCATTTGGAACTTGACCACTTTGAACTATCACTGTGAACACAATCTTAAACAAATAACCAAACTCAATGTCAAAACATTCAGTAAAGTCAACATTTACACCATTGTGATGTACCCGAACGAATAACGTTGACAAATTGACTACAAAAGTAATCCCAATTTTTGGTCGTCAATATCGTCCTTTATAGGTAGCAGATGAGCAACTCATAGTCTAGTAAAACAAAACAGTCGAAATATTCACTACTGGATGATTTTGTGCCAGTCAGACAACGGATTGCTCGTAGTGCCGAGTATATTGCAGCCGTTCAAGCGTCTGTTAATCTTTTGCTACAGAGTTTTGGCTAGCACTCTTCGAAGATCCAGTTAACGGAAGAACTGGAGCCACTCGATTGAACAGGTTAAACTCTCATGTGCTTCAAGAAACACCAATTAATGTAACCCATTTGATGCGACATTTCAAACAGCGGGTCTAACAATGGACCTATTGAAATTTCAATTCGATGAATGACCCTGCTGATTGGGTCCTTAGATCGTGTGATATAAAAACTCTAGACTTTTAAACGTTAATTCTTAGACCTATGCCAACTACCGGGTCGATAGAGAAGCTCAAAGCCAGTATTGAACAAGAAGCTTGGCCGTTTCGAAAAACAGTGTCGAATTCCATACACAAATATTTTGATTCTACTTTAAACCAATAATAAAAGTCATGGAACAACGTATGCAAAACTGGAAGACACAATCCAGAGACCTCAGGTTCTCTCCTGGATAGTGATACTTGCTCGAGATCTGGAACTCGTGTTTTATTTGTTATAACAGTCAGTCGTCGTTGAAGTTAATAAGAACAGGGTATTCGACGTGAGGTTCTAGTGATTAATGCTTACTTCCCATATGATTCGGAACTTTATCCTCCTACTCCAGATTTTATCAAAGCCATACCGTACTGATGTTCTAATCATTGCCGGATGCGATGCAAACTCGCATCACGTATGCTGGGGCAGTAACTTACCTGACCTGGTCACCCTGAATGTGCGCAAAAGACCTATGCCTCATGGCGCCTTAGTGGAAAAAACTTATTATAGATGGTCTAAGATGATGTTATTCTCTCTCTCTCTCTCTCTCTCTAAATCTCTCTCTGGCCATCGCTAATTCTCCTTTTTTTAACCAGCGATAAACCTGAAATTAGAGAATGTAGGAACTCAAGAAACACTGATTATAGGAACTTTATAGACTCCATCTCAAGCAGTCAGTTCTATCTTCAGTAATGAAAATCAGAAATCAAAACTCGAAGAAGCATGTATCCGAAGTGAAAAAACATCGAAATGGAGATCTTTCTGCGAGGAAGTGGATAGTCTTACGATTCTCTGTGGTAACATACATGTCACTGTCGGAATTCTAGCGAAACCTGATGGAACTTACACGAGTATAAATCAGGAAGCTCTTAATGTACTAATGAAAACTGATTTTCCCGAAAGTGAGTATTCCAATGTAGTAGAAAGAAATGTTCCTAGGAACTTCCACACCAAACTCCCAGTTTCAGAGATTGGAGCTTGGTGGCGAAGGTATGGTGACAAAAGAAAGAATCTGATGAAGCATCGGTTCTTTCTCAACATTTTAAACACCAGGTCCAGAGGGGATATTTTCGGGTCTCATACAGGAAGGACTGAAAATTATCCTAAACCACCTTGAACATATCTTCAGAGCCAGTTTGGCCATAAGATACTTTCCAAGATCGTGGAGAAAAGTTTGCGTAGTGTTCATCCAAAAAGGATAAAAAGCCTAGATATGACCAGTCAAAAAGTTTTCGATCTATATCAGCCTGTCCTCTTTTCTACTTAAATGCTTAGAGCGATTGGTTGACAGACATTTCAGGGATAATGCACTTTTAGTAAATCCGATAAGCTCCAAACAAAACACGTATACCAGAATGTCTAATCTGTTGAAACAGCACTCCATGAAGTCGTTGGGTGGATTGAGAAATCGCTAGACAAAAAGGAAATTGCCTTGGGAGCGTTTCTGGACATTGAAGACGCGTTTGACAACGCTTCCTTCAGTGCAATGATCTCTACAGCCGATAGGCATGGTATGGAGGCCACACTTGTTCAGTTGTTTAGCCCCATCATTAGGTCAAGGAAAATTACTGCAGACTTAGGTAGTGATACGACGCCGATGACCGCACAAACGAACGTCTTCAGTGTGGGTTTCTGTCTCCGCTCTTGTGTTGCCTTATGGTACCTAACAGTATTAGGACGATATAACCAGCATAACCATCCTTTATCGTTTAGTTGCTCACATGCCCTCTGACAATATGTTAACGAAGCACGTTTTCGGGAAATTATTTTTGGTAACTATTACCAGAAATCACACTTCCGGTCACACTTCCGGTGTCGGTATGATGATCTTTACTAACGGATCAGTATGCTGTAATCTGGTACCAGTACGCCTAGCATACCTACTGTACAGGTGGAAGTTGCTGCAATTTTGAGAGCAGCGCTCTTTTCAAAGGAGATGATCTGAAGAGATCATCGTATTTGAATCCTTTCTGACAGTCAAGCTGCTCTAAAGGCGATTGGTTCCAATAATGTTTCATCTTGTTTTGGAGACGATAATTATCTTAAATCGACTAGCCAGTCTGAATAAAGTTAGACTTCATTGGATACCCAGTCACATGCGTATCAAATGAAGTACATTGGCTGACAAATTACCCCGTTTGGGTGTGGCTTCCACTTTTATGGGACTGACGCACTTTAAGGATCATATAGACGCACTTTAAGGATCTTGCCGGGTATTCTCACGGGGAATTTTTCCCTGAATAAAAATTCGGAAAATCGCAAACTTCGAACAGTGTAGGGGAAGAAGAAGAAGAAACTGTTGAGCACTTCTTTTGCTCCTGTTCTTTATACCCTTCCTCTTTAAGAACCAACTGACGACCTCGAGAATACCGGTTATTTTGGGCATCATAAGACGAACAAACAGATTTCGAGACTGAGAGTATGAGTCTGGGAAGGGATGTTACCGACTCAAACCACCAATAATGTTTGAATGTACAGTTAAGGACTTCACTGATTTTTGGATTCTATATATAATTTTTAGAACATTGTCCTGACACGAGTTATTGACTACCCAGCAAACAATTTAAAATCGGAGCCGGTTGGGATTGAATTGGTAATTGGTTAACCTTTTCCCAGACATGCACATCAAGATAACATACCTATTACCTTAAGTCATATACAAATGGTTTTCTTTTTATATTTTATCTATACACAACATTTTCTATAAATCATATAGGACGGGTTGGTATATACGGGCTTTCAAAGATATTTACGAGCTTTCACTTTATAACAAAACGAGCCGTAAAAAAAATCCGAAAAGTAATGTGTAATGGTTTAATTTAGCATTGACAGTATTTTTTTACGTATGTCGTGTGATTCTATATACATATACTTCAGTGGATGTAGGGGTACCCATATAAAACTTATTACCATATATACATACCCTAGAAACCAAATACAGCTTTGTTTCGGAAAATTAAATTTTATATACCTTTAAATAGCAGGTAATAGATAAACATTATATGAAACCTAATACATTATAAAATACATAAATTTATGTATATGTGTATGAACATCCCGAAACTGTTATGCTTGAACATTATTTTTTGTTTTGGTTTCGAACTCATAACTTTTTTATTTTCTGGCTTTATATGTTCTGGTTTCTCTACCAAATTTTTTTTTTTTTTTTATTTGGTTGCCAAAAATTTGCCTCTAGTCGTTGCTATAAATAAAAATTTGTTGTATTATTTTATTTATTTATTTATTTTCCACCAATTTTTGTTGTTTTTCCTACTGTATGGGGAAATTCATCTATCTACATATCTAAACATTTATATATACGAAAGGTTGAACTCGGGTGGAGCTTTTATTAAACAAAAACACAGAGAGCGTAACACAGAAAGTATAAATTATTATTTTTTGTTGTTGTTGTTGTTATGTTTGGTTTATGTTTATTGAAAGAAATTCACAAAAAATAGGTTCACTCTGTGTACAGTGTTTTGTGTTCTACTGTGCTATGCTGGTACATATATATTTTCTTCGTTTTATGCTCGGTATTCTTGCGTTTTACAGGATTTGGTTATACATATTTATATTTGAGGGATAAGATATTTATTCGGTTAGAAAGTTGGTTTTTATACACAAACACATATACATACATACCGCATATACACAAAAAACGGTTTCTTTCAACATTTAGTCTTAGATTCAAAATATTTGATCGAAATCCGCAAAAGGATGAAAAACACCAGGCAACATAAACAACAACTTTGAATAAAACAAATATTACAAAAGCTTCGAGTTATATGTGCAATAAAAAATACATGTATGCTAAGATCAAGGTTTATTCGTATATATATTTAAGCGTTTTGGTTTCTTCTTTGTTTATTAAGCTTTGTGGATGAAACCCACAACATGGTTTTAATATCGTTACAGGATATATGAAATATGTTGAAAAACAATTCAGTTGTGTTTATGTAGATGCAAAATATGTATTCAACAATCATATTAGTATGAACAAACTACTATGGATAAGCATTATGATCATGGATGAGTTACCTGATGAAGTTAGAATCTGGACAAAATAATCCGACAGATCGTTACAAAATAATCCGACAGATCAGTTTACAAATTTTATCAAAAAAACTCAGGTTATTACTGTCCTCGATTATTTTGAAAATGTGCCTTAATATGCAGGTTAATAATATAATATTATTTTGGTAAATCTCTAAGTAATTTGAAGAGTAAACCTCTATGCTACACCTTATCGAAGGCCCGCGCCACATCTAAGAAGTTACTATAGCATCCTATAAACGTGCTCTATATTTGAGTGTTTCTCTCTGAAACCAATTCGATAATCTGGGGTTTCTTTGTTGTATGGTTCAATCTTTTGAGCAACAGCCTTTCAGTCGGTAGTATTTTCTATCATTCGATGGCTTGCCCGGTTTCGAAACCATCAATACTTCTGCTATACTTTCCATACTGCATTGGCATATATTTTTTTCTGAAAGTCGCATTGACTATATATGCAATAATTTACGGGTGCCTTTTTCAGGCAGCTCCCAAATTATGTGCCCTGTTATCAGATTGTTCTTTCAATGTTACAGGTCTGATGTCTTCGAAGTCAGATGTTCTGATCGTATCAGTAGTATTTTCGTAACAAGAGGCTGCAATGTTTCTTCAACATATGTTCAGCAAAGAGGTCCGCCTTGTCTTTTAAACTTCTAGATTGATAAGTGACTTAATATACTGATTTTAAAAATACGACTCAAAAAAGATTTTAGGCGCTGTCAATAATAATTTGTTAATATTGTTTTTTTTCAAAAACTAGAAAATGTCAAAACAGTATGGAATTAGACGTTGGATCCACAGTTATATAAGTAAAATTTATTAATAAATTGAACTGTCCTAGTATGTATTTAAAGTAATTATTTGGGTAACAAGTCCATTTATTAGCCCGGAATCGGTTTCAGCACTCAGAAAACACGGGTTATGGCTATTTACTGGCATCGTTACGGGTCAGATCACATTAAGAAACCACCTTACAAAATGGAGAAAAGCGCATCCGATTATTTGCAATTCGGAAGTAGAATATGCGGACCATATAACGAGTCATAAGGCCACTGTTTGCTAATAATTACTATAACGAGTCATAAGGCCACTGTTTGCTATTAATATTTCCGATAATATATCCGATACTTCTGAACTTAGTATAAAAACTAAGAGAATATTAAATGAAGACCTTGAAGGAATGGTTGGACGTTAAATGGAGAAACCATTCCAGATCGATATCCAGTATCGGATTTCCAGGTCTTAACAGATCAACTTTTTGGTAACTGAATATTTACTACATTACATTTAGTACGAACATATCTTCAGATTCTAGAGACATTTGGACTCAGGAATGCAGCAAAATCTTTTCAGCAAACAATGCATATATATTGTTGCGCGGATTTATGTAAGTAAGACGATATACACATCTTGACACAATTTGGAAATGTCGTTGGCATTCGATTTGTTCATTAACAATTAACATTTCCAATAACAATTCCCCTAGATAGAGAGGATTTTTTTTATCTTCATCCAAGCCAGTTAAGGTGATTTTTATACGGAATTCACTAATCTAGTTTACTAATTCTAATCTAGTCGAAAATATATTGGACAACGTTAATTATTTCACGAATTTTATTCGTAAGAAGGTTAGAAATTTTTTTAATAGATGGTGCTGAGACAACAGTTACAATTAGGTTTGATAAGAGATGGCGCGTTTGTCACAAAATTATTTTTAAAATCAAACTATTTTTACATTTAGAATGTAAAAAATAACCAAATGTAAGTTACAAGTTTTTACACGTAAAATTCGTGTTAATTACATTGTGTAATTTACACACCCAAATGTGATTCAGGGCAATGGATTAAGTTGTATCTGTTATATAACAACACCCAGGTAATTAACATTGATAATGATTTACAATTCACTTACTGAAACGTCAGTTAAATATGACGTTAGACATCAAATTTAACACCGATGAAGTAATTTTGCCTTCGATTATTTTGAGAAACAAGTAGGAGTATTAGCGCACAGTCTATAAATCGTTTAACTTAGTACGAAAACATAACAAAGAATGTTCTCAAGATGGATTGTCGGGCGTTATATAACGTAGCAATTTTTTTTTCAACAGAATACAAATTGATAAGTGACAAATTGATAAAAAAGTTAGTTACAACAAAATACGTTTTTTACAAAAAATCATTTTTTACATATGTAAATAACACGTTCTTTACATGCAGTAAACCTTGTAAATTACATCTTGTAGTGTACACGCTCAACTCTATATATCTTTCGTGACAACATGAAATTATATTTTGTATTAGTAGTTGGAGGAATACTCTGGTATA
Source organism: Tipula lateralis (assembly GCA_963932295.1). NCBI lineage: Eukaryota > Metazoa > Arthropoda > Insecta > Diptera > Tipulidae > Tipula > Tipula lateralis. Next base: position 11,571,640 of record OZ010736.1, read on the forward strand.
CCTGACAGTTGAAGGTCGATCAATATGCGAAAAATTAACGTTGATCACATTCATTCATTTAGCCAATCATGTATATACCAAGCAATAATAACTTTTTTCAAATAGTAGCAATTTGCTCAAGCTTTTCGATCTTCAAGAATCAATCTTGTTCAAAAGTAATTTGGCTTATAGCTATTGACATAAGTGATTAGCTGATTTTTATTGGGTTGCAGATTAAACAATTGAAATAAGCTTTGAAGGAAAACTAAGACCATTTATAATACCTAATCTCTCACCTAGCAAATTCTTCCTTACTTCCTGGAATGGGCAACCCGAAACCCGAACTACTTCTTTATTGTGTAACATATGAGAAGGAGAGCTGATTTTAAACAGTGACGCAATTATGTGTGTCATACAACCCAACTGTTAAAATCACACGATCAGAAATTGAAGGGCAGATAGAATTGGTCGAGAAAGAACTCACTTTCCACGAGTATGAACTACAGGCGCCTATCAATAACCTGTTACAATCTGTAAGTAAAAAATCCTCTTGGATAAAAACTAAACTGGCCATCTCAAAGGTTCTATGAAATCCTGTTTAACAAATAATTTACTAAAGTCTAGTAATGGATTAGGGTTTATTGTTCTTAATATAATAATGAACTCTTTTATTGCATTCAAAATATCCGGCTTATACATAATGAATGAAAGCTCATTTGTTATATCTCATGTTAATGTACAAACAATACTAATTCATTCTTGTAAAAATTATTATTTTTTTAAATATAAAATATAAAAGCACGAAAAGCCATATATGTAGAGCAATAAATACAAAATATTTATGGCACGATATTTGTAATATGAGCAAACTATGTATATACATATCAAAGGGTTATGCTTTGTAAACAAAACTAATTTTTTTTTTGTAGAATATAATATAAATAAATAAAAAGCTTTTACATTACAACAAATTAAAGATATCAATGTATGGTTGTGTGTATCCTTGAGTTGTATAGTTGAGGGCAAAGTATAATGCACACGTCCATAAAGAAGTGGGATAAATAAGTTTATTTTCTTTGATATCAAATAAAAGCTCATATTTTTATGGCCCGTATTTTTATATTAAAATGGTGTATTAGTTTAACACAAGGATAGTATTATGATTATTTAAGTTTTTGGTAACAAAACTTTTTTTTAAAGTTTTGTTAATTGCATTGAAATGTTTTACCTAGGGCTTAGTAACAGAATATTAATTAGTGTCATGCAAACTAATTACTTGTTTCTGTATATATATATATATATATATATATATATATATATATATATATATATATATATATATATATATACATATATATATATATATATATATATATATATATATATATATATATATATATATATATATATATATATATATATATATATATATATATATATATATATATATATATATATATATATATATATATATATATATATATATATATATATATATATTTATATATATATATATATATATATATATATATATTTATATATATATATATATATATATATATATATATATATATATATATATATATATATATATATATATATATATATATATAATAAGTTTTTTGTTCTAATTTTTTCCCCATAATTTACAACTGACGGTTTTTACCTACTTTGACTGTCTTTTACTTAGCCCTGTATGCTTATTTTTTTCAAAAAGATACAAGTATAGACATGTTCAGTGGAAGTTGCGTGATGGTTGGTAAGTGTTTTGGATTACATAGAGTATTTCAGTGTTGATCTAGATTGTCTTATAATTATTGGTTGTTTTTCCTAACGAATTATATTGCTTAGATTGATTTTGACTTGAAATGCCTTTTGTGTTCTTGTACTGTTTTCCGGTTATTCTTAAGATTTCTATAGTCGTTAGTTATGATCAGGAGTTTTTTTATATTTATTGGATATTGGAATGAAATGGACGGTCGAGTTAGCTAAATATGACTATGCCAAACTATTTATTTACTCAAATAGTTTCCCATATAAACGAATGAACAGTGTGGTAGATCATCATATTGTATATGAAAATCCTGTCAGATCATCCCATTCTCCTGCACTTTAGATGGTAAATACCATGAGCTTACATATGATGAATTAAGAGTGGTTCTAACCTATCAACTAATTATATTAATGCCCTTATATATGTTGAGATTTAGACAGTGCCTGACATAGTAGTAAGTTTAAGATAATTATTTTGTACTCTGTTGAACATATTCCAGGATTGTGGTTAAACCTAGCATCACCAATGGTTGATATATCATATCGTATCACGTATAACATATATGATGAATTTTGCACTAGCTTCTCGAGCAGTGTATAATCAAAACAAAACATTCAGAATATATTTAAATTGTTTATGGTTTGAATTGTGAAATTTCAGATTCAATCTTCAGCTTGTATGTCAGGAAGTGATGATTAGAAAACATGATATATATCAGTGTACACTCAAGTGTATGAGTAAAATATATAGTTGACAGACAATATTTATGAACTTGTTTCGTTGTAGGATAACTAAACTTACCTACGATTTCTTCATCCGAATTTTTTTGTTCTATAAATGTGATTAGATAATTCAAATTTTTTCCTCTTTAGTGCCACAAATCCCCATAAGTCTCACTATTCAAGTACTAACTTTAATCGATAATACATAAACAGCATCACAGAATAATATGTATCTGACATTGATTTCAATTAAATCTCAAAAGTAATATTTGGCCCCAGTATCTTTTTGTTGAAATACCCCATTGTCTCTTATACTTGCTAAATTTTGAAGTGAAATGTATTAAATAATTTGAGTTTCTATCAATTTCAATTAAACACACATTATGATCAAAACAAAAATAAATTTTTAAAAATTTCTAAAAATCCTTAAAAAACAAATTATTCGATTTTCACATTTTCCAATAAAAACAACCACATGGAACATTTTACAATAATATAATATAAAATCAATTCTTAATTTCAATTTAATTTTCTATATCGATTGATTTATTTATAATGGGGATTTTTTGTTATATTTCATATTCTTGAATAAATTAAAATTAAAATTTATATTTATAAAATTTTGATTGAATTTTGATTAATTTGGAAAATTATTGTTTTATTTAATAAAAACATAAATGTATATTATTTTATTTTATGATTAATTCTATATCTATGTGTACATGTCCTGAACATAAATATGTTATAATAGGTCAGTTTGAGAGTTACCTACGTACGAGGTATTTATTTTGAATTTTGAATCTACCTCACTTTTTTCAGAAAGAAGCTTGTCTTCATAAGAAGTATTTCAAAATATGCTGAGCTTTACAGAAATATTGTAAAGATTTTAAAACCAACATCGCAACCCCCACATAATTTAACAATTCTTCAAAACTAATGATGTCGAACATGACAGTTATACCACCCAAAGCTCAAATTTCCGTTTTAAATATAGTCTACAATTCCGTGCGTTTTATTAGACTGTGGAACGTACATGCATTCATTTTTGTATAAAGTATGTATTCCAAAATTCTTACATTACAAAAAGTCTCACTGTAAAAAAAATGTATACGAAGCTTTTGCAGCAACTAAATAACTGCAAGTACCTATTACTAAAGTACTACATATATCACTTGAGTTATATTATAAAACAGTATTTTTATTATTTTTTTATAAATACAAAACAAATATATATACATAAATAACGCAGAAAAAGTAAAAATAAATAGCTTTTCATATTAAAACTTTTACATTAAAAAAGAACTTTTATTTATTTTCATTCCATTTTTTAATGTGCCATGAGAATGACCGTAATATTTTCAGAATTTAATAGTATTATTTGTGTTTTATTTGATATTTAATTTATTTAATATATATATATATATATATATATATATATATATATATATATATATATATATATATAATATATATATATATATATATATATATATATATATATATATATATATATATATATATATATATATATATAAGCTGTTGCATATGTACACAGTGCGTATTTCGCTGGACGTATCTCTTCAATTATTATGGCAGTTTTGAAACTAGAATGATCTTGAATAACATTAATATGTATTTAATATGTAACCAAATATAGTTATGATAGGTAGGGTTTGGTTTAAGCTATAAGTAATTTCATTTCCTACATAAAAAGTGTTGTGAAGTTATTGTTTGTCTTAAAGCTTAGTGGGATTCATTCAGATTATAACATTATCTGTAGAACAAAATAGTTAAGTAGAATAAATTATAATCCAAATCTATATATGTAGCTACAAAACTTGAATAGAAGCCGCATTTCATGATTCCAACTGATCCGGATCAGATAAAATTTTTTGTGCAAACCCCATACACATGTTGACCAAAATTTACATGGCAAATTTGATTTACTCTGTAATCAGTTAATGAAATGAAATATGGGTATTATAGCTAGACTGAACACGGCTTAACGAAACCAATTGAAATATCAGCTGAGTGCACAACAATGAGATTCAATGATGATACTTTAACAAAAATATACAAGTGTAGCTTAGAATCTATATTTCAGTTATCCGCTTAAATTATTAACACTTGAGATAATTATAAATTTAATTGGCCAGTCTTCTGTACACATGACAAACTATGGGAATCATCTTTTGGAATTCCTTTTAAATGAGACATGACATTTTTTCTGAGTAATTATGATATAGAAGATAATTGGATGCCTTCCCATTATATTAATGTAACATTAAAAAATTTGGTTAACTTATATTAGGTTGTTTTATGACAATGATTTCTCGGGTTGATTTCAAGAATCAAGGCAATGATTTCTCGGATTATTTTTCAATTCACATATCAATTGTACAAAATGTTCAAGATCCATAAAGTATTTAGATCCAAATATTGTTGAACCATAAACATAATTCTATACAAGGGGTAGTTTTTTCTTTAGTAATGTTAGGTGACGCGGCGTTAAACATATTAAATAAAATCATTTTTTTACATTCATGCTTTAAAAACAAATTTTCGGCAAACAGAGACATCGTCAAATACAGAGCCAACGCATGAAATCCAACAAAATAAGCAATTTTGTTGGATTCGATTCCTTGCCTCTATATTCGATCTCTAATATCAGAATTAATATTTATCGCCAAATGACTGTCTTTATCTCTATATAATTCTCCTTGATCGTAGCTATTCCCATGCTACGTATGCAACGTATTCAGGTAATTCCAAAGTAAATAATAAAAGCTCATAGTACACAATTCTGATGGCCGTGAAAAATCATAACCTTTTTGTTGTCTTGACCTTACTAGCTTTATTTTTTGGCGATATATCTATAAAAGAAGCCGTTGAATATCCTACCTTACATACACACACACACTCACACACAAACACACATATATATATATATATATATATATATATATATATATATATATATATATATATATATATATATATATATATATATATATATTATATATATATATATATATATATATATATATATATATATATATATATATATATATATATATTTATATATATATAAATATATATATATATATATATATATATATATATATATATATATATATATATATATATATATATATATATATATATATATATATAAATATATATATATATATATATATATATATATATATATATATATATATATATATATATATATATTTAGATATATATATTTATATATATATATATATATATATATATATATATATATATATATATATATATATATATATATATATATATATATATATATATATATATATATATATATATATATATATATATATAGAGGAGAGAGAGATAAAGAAAGAGAGAGATTTTAGATGTTGAGAGTCCTCAAATGAAACTTGCCTCACATTTTTTAAAATAAACTTACCGGTTAAAATAAACTTAAATCTAGCCATAACACTCTAGAGGTTGATTCTATAGACATTTGCGAATTTATACTTTATTACATAATATGATTATTTTTAATCCGTTTTTGGTATTTTTTCGATGCATAAAATGTTTTTTTGACTAGAAAACGTCGGAGAAAAAAATTTTGGTTGGAATTCAATCCAAAAATATAAAATGTTTAAGTTTCAGGTGGAATAGCTAAGACACTATCTGCATTAGATATTTTTTCGGCTGGAAACTTTTGGCCAACTTTAACAGCATCACATTGCGTAGTTTTACGTCAACTTGAAAGATATGTAAACATGAAAGACATGTAACAGATAGTGAAATTTCTCTTTTGTACTGTACCCTGTTTAGGATTTGAACCTGGTTTCATACACACTGTAACTGTTGCAGCTCCAACCACTCAAGCATTTGGTCGGTATACTTCAGTTTTATAAATCGATATATTGAAAACTTCGTCTGCATCGTTTTAAAGATTAAAAATAAGGTCTTCACAACACTAAAATACCTCTAGGAGTTAGATATATAATTGATTAATACTGAGCTCATGTTGATGGTATCGATCTGTTGGGACAATATTTGTATAAGTCTAATGAAACAAAATGATTTCGAACGATTGATTTTACCTATTTTACCAAAGTTCGAATAAAGCTCTCCATAATTGTTTACATTTATTTAGTAATATTCTTAATAATAAAAATGTTTAGACCATACCTTAGTCATTAGTAAACACAGTATAATTAGGCTAGTAACTTAGGTACGTCTATACATAAAACATCGTTGAAGTTGTCGCAATTTACTTTAAGCTTTAGTGGAATATTGCTGAAAGCTTTTAGAAATATAAAAATATACCAACATATTTTCTATATGTAAGAAATCTAGAAAGTTAACAAACACACCAACGTCATGGTTCGGATCTTGACCTAAAGACTTATCAAATTCCATTACTACGATTATTATTGCCAACTGATCATGAATTACGTTGGGCATTTTGTGATGAAACTCTTGAAGCAGAACAAGAAAAAAATGACTTTTGAACTGATATATATGTAAACCAACATAATTGTCGAATCTGTGAAGAAAATTTAGTAGTCCACGAAAAGTAACAGTTTGGAGTGGTTTATGGTCGGGTGGGCTGATTGGTCCATATTTGCTCTAAAATGAAACAGGGCACTATACTGAGAATAGTGCTTGTTGTCAAACGATGCTTACTAACTTTTGTTTGACGAATTGCAGCATATTTATGTGCAGAATACGTAGTTTCTACAGGACGGTGTAACATGTCATACAGCAACATAAACAAATCTTTTGAAAAGCGGAATTTGGTGATCGAATAATTGGTCATCGGCCAACAAGATCCTAGTAACTCTCAAGCCATTCAATATCTGAAAGAAAGTATAATCAAAAAATTAGGCAAATTGAACGACAATTATATCAGCATGAGTTGGAAAAGTTGGAAAAATTGAGGGTCATTTCCATTATTTCCATTTGTCATTCTTTTCCATTATTAACTGCCACCTGTCTACTTTAACAGTCAATAACTTTTATGTTGTTTTATTACAAAACATAAAAGTTAAATAAAATGTGAACACTCTGTAGTATGGTTCTGTTTTTCCAAGATCAGACTTAAACCCTCGTCTAACCTAAAACCTGAGTTAAAGACACTGAAGTGCAAGACACAATTTGTGCAACCAACCACACAGTTTCGTTTACCATCTTAGATATTCCCAAGTATATACCAGTTAATCACTATTATTACATATAATAAAAGGAAAAATTGATAAAATGGAACCTTATCCATTGAGATCAATAAATTATGTATCAAAACTTTCCAGGTTTGAAGAAACGTCAAAATTTGTTTTTAACCCATATCTCAACTGTAATATATATTATGTATATACTTATTTATAAAAGGTGTTTGTTTTACCCATCGTATCTGTGTTGGGGCCGAAGCACCTCCAAAACTTTTTCGCAGTTGCTTTCTATCGTTTCACCTTACCCGAAAGCTTAATCTATGACGTACAGCCTAATTACAGTCTCTATTGGGATCTCTATCCAAATTAAAGTAAATAAAATCGACTTTATTTCATGCACCTACACACAATATTAAACTTTTTGAATTAACTTGTTATTTTTATTGAAAAACAAACTACAAACTTTCGATCTAGAGTAAATTTGTACCAATTCTAAATATTTAGAAAATTTTTATTGTTTTTCATGAAAATCATAATTATATATATCGATTAAATAAAAAACAACAAAATTTACCAAAATAATTAGGTAAAAATAAGAATCAGCAAATTGAAAGTAAAAACAAAGATATAACTTTGTTGGTATTATATAATTGTATATGTATACGGGTTATACCTGTGCTGCTATATACATAAACGTGGAAAATAAATTATGAAAATCGTTTTTCTCTATGTTTTCCCTCAGCAGTACAATTAAATAATAATTAGTTACGGTTTTTGTTTTATTTTTTATTCGTGTTGCGGTTTCGTTTTTGTTACAAAGTTGTAAAGCTCTAAAAAGCTAAATAGTATTGTATATGTATAAAAAAAAAATTAACAAAACGGTAATAAAACGTTAAATTGACATTTTAAAAATATTAGCACGCATATAAAAAATTAATTCGTTATTTATAAATTTATTGTTGTTTATTGATCGCGATATTTCCAATCGCATGACAAAAACACGCATGGGTTGAAAGCACATAATTTCCGGATGGTACTTAGCGATACGATTTCGAGCTTAAATCAGATATAAGATCTAATATACCGCCCAGGTGGCTCAGTGGTTAAAGCTGTGGCAGTTGGAGCGGGAGGTACCGGGTTCGAATCCCGATAGGGGCAGGATGCAAAAGGGATTTTTCACCATCTGATTACGATCGGTGGTGTTAATGAACACATCTATGACCCCCTGTTGGAGTGCAGAACTCATGGGCCGACCCATCTTCCATGTCAGAACTATAGGCTGGCGTGGAGCTATGCAATGCGCAGATGGTTCTACGAAAATCGGACCTATAGCCGTACGTCCTCGGTTTGGCCGTTAAGGCGTAAAGTAGGACGTAAATAAGTGAACCGCGAAAGAGCTGGGAGAGCTTTGAGCCCCAAAAAAGATAGCATAGAATAAAATAAAAAAAAAAAAAAAAAAAAAAAAAAAAAAAAAAAAAAAAAAGATCATTTTTTTCCATTTTTTTATTTGTTGAGATAAAAAAACGGTACAACAAAAATTTCATCTTGGTTGACTCTCGTCCAGAATACAAATAAGCCGAAAAGTTTATTGTTCGTGATTTTTTTTGCACTACTACTTTGTTGGTGTTTCAAAGCTTTAAAATTTAAGAACGAGGATTAAAAGTTATTTTTAAATTTTTACTTTGTTTCGTGCATCGTTTATTTCCACCAACGATTTAAGTCCTTTTGTTTATATGCAGTTTCGTGTATATACTCAAGTCGACCACATTATGTCTTACCATTTCTTACGTATATATATATAGTATTGACACAAGAACTAAAACTTTTACGAAAAGCCAAATATTTATGTTGCTGTTCTCAACCATAAATGTTATAGTAAAACTTTTTGATAAATATTTTACGCTTCGATGGAACAAACTATAATGCTGTATGAGATTACTGTTGTGTATGAGAACGAAATGGAATTAAATGCGAGTTATAATAAATTTTAATTTTATTAATAATTAATTATAATTTTTTGTGTTATTTTCATATAACTTAATATAACAAATACGGTATAGTCTATAATGTATAAATATGTTATAAGACCAAGTTTTTTGTAGTTTGTAGCTGAACACAGAGTAGAGTTATATAATTTGATTCCGCTAAAACACTCGTTTAGGAAGCTACAAATCTAATAATAATTAGAAATTATTTATATGTTGTTCTGTTGTTTAGTTCAAAACTGTTTAATTATTAATAACTTTTAATTATTTTTCGTATTTAGGAGCATTAGAATTTTATATGTTTAAAGCATGGCTTCAGAATATAAATTTAGCAGAAATATATTCCAGCACTCCTAATCTATCACTGTTGCTTTAGTAATTCCATTTAGGTAGCTAAGGCAAGGTATTGCTCGACTAATTCTTAAGGTGTCGTGTAGTTTCGAAAACATCAGCATTTATTATTGGTTGTTACAAAAACATCAGAAGTTAACGATTCAACCTATATTATTGTATCTGGCACGTAGCTTGAGTGATGTCATGCTAGAGAAGTTCCATCTATTTTTTACTCTTTATACTTATGAATCATATATACGATTCAGTTTAAGTTGGCCTAGTTCATATATTGTCATAGCATCACCCAACCATCTCATTCAATTACTGAGGTTGAAATACTAAAACCTTAAGTATATTTAATCCGCGTAATGATTAGTTTATTGTATGTTCCTGTCTGCTCGATTTGATGAATGTAAGTACAAATACATTTCACATTGGTCCTCTGCACATGGCTTTGTTCAACACCAGGCCAAAGAGAATAAATAAAAGGAGGAATATCTTATATGAACCGCGATTGCATATAAACTTTCGTTTTCTCTTTCGAACAATATTTGACAATCTATTCTATTTAATAATTGAATTATAATATGCAATATTGAGCGACGTTTTGAAATAGTAAAATAGTTTTTTTTTCTTGTCGTTCGAAAGAGAAAACGAAATAAAAATATATATTTATGCTATTTCGTTTCCCATCACCAAATAACTCAAAAATATTTTTAGTGTATATGAAATCGCGGTGCATATAAGATGTTCCTCTTTATATTTATTCTCTTTGACCAGGCTATAAAGAAAAACTAGAATACCAACCAAAATCGCACAGTTTGATAAGAGGATGATACACCAATCCACATTCTCGTTTGATCCTATCTAATGTTGATTTACTGTCGAATGATAGAACATCTATTTATTATTCTATCTACTATTCCAAAGAGGCATAAATAAAAATTATGACTATATAGTATCCAGCCTGATCTCAGCAGTACTTGGAATAGAATCACTTTTCTTTTTATTACAGTTAATAGCTATTGTAATTTTTTAAGCAATAAAACTGTTTAAAAAGGGTATTTCTATCCCTCAATGGTCAATGAGGCATTCACTCGTTGGTCCACGGAATTGACGATAATAATTCCTATGGACTACACAATCTTATCTGACTATATGGGATTGTTGATGAGTTTGGTTGCAACAAAGCCCTTCACAGCTCCTATAAATGCTTATGTGAGTTCGAAAGCATGGACAGCGATAGGCATAGGTAGGCAGGTACCTTCAAATGAATGTAAAAAAGGCATTGACTACTAAACGAGGCTTGATATTTGGTAATGGAAGTGAAAATGTTGAGTAGAAGTAATGTAAATGGATGAATAGATGTAAGGAGAATGGGATGTTAACCGAATCGGAGAGAATTGATTGATACAAATGGCGTCAATGAGAACAAAAGGCAAAAACAATTGTTTATCGGTTTATCTTAGCTCGTATTCTTCGGCACCCGATGACTAAGTCATTTCTTCGATGACTTATATATAGAAGTTTTAGGTTTAATTTTTCAAAATCAGTTTCGTAGTGCAGATTAGAAACTGAGATGCAGTAACAATGAGTTGAAGTTTAGGAAGTCTTCATTACCGTTTAATTCTGACAAGTTAATTTATTGTGTTGTGTCTATTTAAGAAGGAGGACCTTATAATATAATAAAGGATTTTAGAATCCTTGAAAGCAACAAGAAAGCTTTTATCTGGTAATGTTGTCTTCAGTCGCCAATGTTATCCAAAGTCGGCATAATTTTAAGTATATCATATGGTGTCGCTAGTAGTCAATTTCTTCTGCCACGGACCATTAAAAAAAACAAAAAAATAATTTGTGTTGGTTTAATATCATAATTGTATTTCGAAAGATTTGTTTAGCCTCAAGATCTAAAAATACAGCACTGACTATTCACCTTTAATTTATGATTTTAGCCAAAAAACATAATCTAAGCATATTACATTAAATAAGTCCTCATATATGCCAATAGACTTCTGTCTGTCTAACTCTATCTTTGCATCCTATTTTGGGGCTCAAGGCTCGCTTAACTCTTTCGCGCTTCACTTATTAACGTCATTCTTTAAGCCATTACATATAGTCAAATAACGTATGTCTAAAGGTCCATACAACCCTCAGCACATTGCATAGCTTCATGCCCGCCTACGCAGTACTGACATGAAAGATGGGTTGATCTATGAATTCTGTACTCCAACAGGGGGTTCTTAGATGTATTCATTCACTCCACCAATTGTTATAAGATGGTGAAAAAACCCCTCTCTCTACATCTTGAACCGCTTCAAACACAATACGCCATCTGCTCGGTGCCCATAAACTAACACCTAATATTTCACATTTGTCATAGTCACTATACAAAATTTCGATATCTTTTCTTATATGCAGTGGATATGGCTAGCACTGACTTTGGGCCAGTTTTAACCGTGCAAAAAGTTTTTATATAATCGACGCTCATATTGTCAACCATGACGACTCGATCTCTTCTCTTATATAGACAGCGGGTATCGTAATTAGCAGACATTTGGACCATTCTTGTTAAACTAGCACTTTTAAGGTGTAAAAGTCATCACAATATTTAACTTTGATTCGGACTACTATAGTCTAGATCTATTCTCTTATTGGTAGTTAGAATCGTGATCAGTAAGTGTTTGGGCCACTCTTGTTATAATTATTTTGCTAAGTGGGAAAGATAGTGGGAAAAAATTAAAAATAATGGTCGGTGTACCATAGTCTCGACTACCTCTCTTATAGGCAGTTAATATCGTTAGCAGCAGTGATTTGGACAACTACAGCTGATGGATAATACCTTTTTCGGTGGAAAGTTTACCACAGTATTATAACTTGAATTCGTTCTTATTACAAAACAGTTTATCAACCATATAGGACCTAAGTTAAATATAGGATCATTTTCAACTATAAATTTTGGATGAGGTCCCAACAATAATAAAATTCAAGCAGAATTGTTTGTTATAGCCGTTCTGTGCTACAGCCATTCAGTGCTGCAGATTTGGGCCACTTTTGGTATAATAACCCTGTTTAGTTGGAAAGCTTATCATAAAGTAATAACTTTGATTCGCACTAAATTTGTAAAACGATTCAATCATAATCGTTTGTCATTTTCAGTAAATCATAGCCTTTATCATAGATTTGGGCCACACTTGCTCTTTACTAACCCTACTTAGCTGGAAAGGTCATCACAAAAAAGCAACTTCGTAAACATTCGTCAACCATTGGACATTATTAATAGGATCATTTTCACCTATGGCCCTATAAATCATGGTTCAGTGAATATATGTATGGATGTATATATAAGACGATATACTAACACATACGAAATATTAATTTATCTAATTTTCGACGAAAAGCTTTTGCTACCGCTCAGCCAAATTACATACATACATATAAAAATCAAACGAAACGTGAAAGCTCCTCGGCACAATAATACGTGTATATATATAGAATAGGTGACAAAATGAAAATAAATTTTCATTTTTCAACTTATTAGTATTTTTATCTCTCTCGCTCATTTTCTCACACTCTTTGTATACCTTCCACGGTTTCAGCATACATATAGATATTTATATTATCATTGTTTTTGTGTGCTTATTTTATGTGCTTTTGAAATGTTTATTTGATGTGCGACCTGAATACGAGAAAAGTAACAACCGTTCTGTATATGAGCTTAGATATATATAGAGATACGAATGGTACATATATGTATGTATATGAGTGTGTACACAAGAGGAAAAAAAATTTTTGTTTTCGCCATAAATTTTCTAATTTATTTCGAACAATTTTTGGTTCGTCGGAGAGAATGGAATTTCACAAATGTCTAATGTTGATGAGGTTTTTATTCCGAACAAGAAAGCTTTAAAAGCTGAATATAAAGATTTTGTACATATATACATATTCATATAATAGTGTTTGCTATATTTATATCGCTTTAGATGTGCTCCGTTTTGATTGTAAAATATTATTGTTTATGGTATTAGTAGTTTTGTGTGATCTGAGGGTACATGTTGTAAGATGAGACTATATATGGTAAAAGTTCATCTGAAATTCTTAGATAAAAGAACAACGTTAAATGTTAAAATTTATATTGGCAATAACAATTTTTTAACGTGTGTGTGTGCACTTGAGGGGAGGAATATGGTTTGGTTCGACAAAGCGAAGACGATGATTTTGTTTCTTTTCATTTAACGATATTTTTTGCTAAGTAGACTGACATTTTTTTTATTGGACATATTGTATAATATCCTTGTTATCATCGAATATACTCGTTTATATACGAGCATGTAAGTTTAATACGTGTGTTCGCTATATTACAGAGTAATTCATAAATTTTATTGAGCTCGTTATAATATTTTGTTGCTCGTTTGCGTTCTGGGTAATAAAGCGTTTCCATTAAATTAATTGAATTTAATGAATTCATGATTGAGCGTGTTATTATATGTGATATCTTCATAATTATATATTAAGCATGTCCTTAATAACCTTAAAAGTGGAATTTATGTCGTGATAGGCCAACATTAATCTTGGCCGGTGAGCTTTGATTAAAATAATTAAAAAAATATTTAGATTATCCATTTTCTACAGCTCTTGAAATACAGAAATTCTAATTACTGATCAAATGATGATTAAGATTCGACATTTGAATCGGGAAGGATTTTTCACCATAGTTGGAGGAACATATCTATTGCTATTGTACGTCCTCGATTCGGTTTAAATGTTATAAAAAAGCAAACCTCGTAAGAGTTTGGAGTGCTTTGAGTGATAAAAAAGATTTCATTGATAAAAACAAACATACAATTCTAAGTAGTATATATTATTATAAATAACAAATCCTCACCTTTCGTTTTTTATATTTACAGGTAATACAAATAAAAGAAGTTATTTCATTATTCAACTAATAAATTGGTAAGTTGTTCGGTTCATATATTGATAAATATGACAAATGTCAAGATAATTCTAAATTTTATAAAATACGAAAGCTTCAAATCGATTACCTAAACGAATGGTTCATATCTAAATTACTATGATAATTTATTGAATTATGACAGGCCCAAACTGTTACTTACTTCAGTGACATTAACTTTATTTTAACACTTCAATTGGTTAAAATAATCGATGACAATGCTTTAATTGAATGTATTCTTGATCGTTCAATTTCTCGGATATTCAATTAATTGGTACGTGCTATTGTTTTGTAAGTTTTATAATGACCTTTCTAAGATTTTTAGAATTAATCTTGAATCTTAAACTTGCTCGATGGGTCGAAAAGTAAACATCTGCGACTCTCGAAAAATTAATTCTTCTATATTAAGCTTTTGGTTTTAAACTTAATTTTGGTTGTGCTTTTAAATTCGACATCAACGTATATAAAAGAAGCAAATTAAACATATAGTTGATCTAAATTTATATAATTTGTGAAATACCAAACTACCTCTTTGAAATCTACTCGGTTTTGGATAAGAAACGCTGTAGCTATATGTTATTACAAAAATGTACATTGAGTAACTTTCCAATGATTAAAATACGCGAGCAACTCGACTTGTGACATTTGAAATAAATTGCTCATAACTAGTCATATATATATATATATATATATATATATATATATATATATATATATATATATATATATATATATATATATAAATATATATATATATATATATATATATATATATATATATATATATATATATATATATATATACATATATATATATAAATATATATATATATATATATATATATATACACACATATATATATATATATATATATATATATATATATATATATCAATATATATAAATATATATATATTTATAAATATATATATATATATATATATATATGTATATATATATATATATATATATATATATATATATATATATATATGTATATATATATTAATATATATATATATATATATATATATATATATATATATATATATATATATATATATATATATATATATATATATATATATATATATGTATATATATATATATATATATATATATATATATATATATATATATACATATATATATATATATATAAATATATATATATATATATATATATATATATATATATATATATATATATATATATATATATATATATATATATATATATATATATGTATCGAGACTTGGATTCTTTCTCAGGTCACCAGAGTTTTGTTGCCTGAAAAATTGAATATTAAAGCTAGGTGAATTTTAATCAAAGTGAAATAAAGCTCCATACGATCTAAGGGAATTCATTGTTATCACTTACATTTTATCACGAGCTCTGCTAATTGCTTTAAGTTGTCGGTACAAAAAAATCGACCTTACTGTTTGTTATGATTTCTCATTACACGCTAAAATCGCGTAAGATCATTAAAGAAACGTAACTCAAATTGTATGTCAATAACCGTTATTATTTCAAAGATCATTCTAAAGCTCGAAACATTTGGTGAACGAAATTTTATAAAAAAATTAGAACATATTAACATATATGATCACAACATTACCATTAAATTCTGGTGGTAAAAGGACAGGTTTCACTTTACATACATGGATATGTTCGAATCTACATATACACCCCAATTCCCATTGTCGTGTCACTTGAGGCGACGTGACTAGAGTCACGTCACATCGCAACAAAAATGGTATTTTTGATGTCAATTCAAGTGGTTACGACTGGAACATAAAATGCATCGGGTAACACTAAAATTGCTGAAATATTTGCTTAAACTTGACATCAAGTACTGTCAAAAATCAAAAACATTGCAAATTGTTTTGTCAAAAGCCGGTATATCGATATTTAATTTTGTGTGTATTTTTAGCTATTTTTGTGAATTAAATTTTTACTTTGTAATTAAAATGAGCAATATAGAATTTAATTATAGAATTTTATATAACACATAGGTAGCCTTTTACGATTTGAATATTCTGTTCCATAAAACCGACCAGCATCTCGAATTGTTTACAATTCGTTATTTTATTACTAAGAAGATTAACAACAATAAAAAATATTAAAACTATTTTTTTTTGCGGTTTTTACAGGCTATTATTGGCCCGTACCGTGTCAATAATCTGACTCCATCGGTTTCGATCACGAGCCAGCTCTACATATTGTTGCAAGCAACCAGAAGATGCCACATCTCTCTCTACGCCGTGGAGCCATCGTCGCCGAATGCGACCTTTATGCTTACCGAATGGCAGCTCTCCCTTAAAAGATCGCTGAATTATTCGTTTTGGATCCGCACGTAGAACGTGACCGAACCAGCGTACTCGCTGTCCTTTGATTTCATGCATGATATCAGGATTTTTCATTAAATTCCTGATCTCGTGGTTGAAACGAACTCGATATGTGCCATCAACGTCGCGTTTTGGGCCATATATCACACGCATGATTCTTCTCTTGAATGTTAGAAGCCATCTTTCGTACTCATCCGTCAAAGTCCAACTCACACATCCATACAGGACAACGGGTTTGATCAACACTCTGTACAGTTTCAGCTTATCCGCGTTTGCAAGATATTTTGATTTCAGCAGTGGACGTAGAAGAGATAAAGCCCGATTGCCAGCGGCAAGCCGAACTTTGATATCCTCTCCCACACTATTATCGTGAGTAATGAGAGATCCAAGATACTTGAATCTCATTACTCCTTCAAACGTGTGGTTACCACTACTGATATCAATTGCGTCTTGGTCTCGAAAACCAGAGATCATATATTTTGTTTTGGACTCATTGATTTTGAGCCCAACGGAAGCTGAACACTGTTTCAGTGAATCAAGTATCTCTTTCACTCCGTTGTCATTTAATCCAATCACACAGATATCATCAGCATATGCAAGAAGTTGATTGGATTGTCGGAATAAGATATTGTCCTGAGGTGTTTCACTTTTACGAAGGATGTATTCCTAACATGAGATTAAAAAGTATTAAAGCGGATACCATGTCTCTCTCGGTAGATCGAGTCATAGGCTTGCTTGAAATCTAGGAACACCTGGTGTACATCGCGAGATGTTTCGTAGTACTTGGAAAGAATCATCCATAGCGAAAAAACTTGATCAGTGACTGACCGATTTTGACGAAATCCTCCTTGGTAGTCATCGATAATTTCCTCCGCCAGAGGAGTAATTCTTTCCAAGATGATGAATGACAGTAACTTATATGCTGTGCAAAGGAGAGCTTTACCACGATAATTCTCGCACTTCACGCGATCACCCTTTCTTTTGAATATTGGGCATAACGCGGCCACTTTCCATCCTTCAGGCATCACTTCATTTCGCCATACCAATCGAATAAGGTCGAACAGACAGTTCCACAAAGTTAGTCCTCCGAATATCAAGAGCTCTGAAGTAATGCAATCAACTCCTGGTGAACGATTTTTCTGTAGTCTCTATAAAATTATAAGAAAATTTGTCAGGATCATTCGTTAAATGGAAAATGAATTTATAAAAATTGAAGCCGAATCTGATTGCGATCAGTGATGTGAATTGTCTAATCTATAATGAATTATTGGAATGCTACGTCTTTACTATTTACTGATATGGAGTAATTCAACATAGATAGATTATATAAAGAGTGATCCAATAAGAGGTAATTTATCCAATTGAAATTCTCATTGGGGTTTTTGGGTGATAACTATCATGTTTATGTGAGATTTGTGTTCCGTATTCTTTGGCATTTCAACATTAATAAAAAAACGCGAGACGAACGACTATAAATTGTGGTAATTTATTTCAAAGCTCAGTGTTCAGTGATAAATTGTTTTCATCTCAATAAATTCATAGCAATTCTCAAACTTTAAGTCTCTCATATAGAACATTTTGGAATAATTTAAAGAGAGATCTTGATGTACGAAGTTCATACGAATTGAAGCCGGTTGACCTTACTTTGCGACATTGACTTGGTTTATGGGAGTTGGAACAGCTCCAACTTGGTCTGTTGCTTTATCGAAAAACTGTGTTCAGCGATGAAGCTCATTTTTGGCTGAATGGATGCGTCAAGTCAAGAAACAAAATTTTCGTATTTGGGCTTATGAACAGCCAGAAAAGATACAAAAGCTTCTAATGCATGGACAGCGTGTAAACAACAATGGCACAAACTACAGTGGAGCAATGGTACAGTAGCAATGATCAGTGAATTGTATAGCCAAAAATTCAAGATACTGGTATAGCCGACTTGTGGTTTGAACAAGATGGAGCAAAGCTCAGCAGGCCAAACCATCGATTTACTGAAACAAAATTTTAACGAGAACATCATATATCAAGGAAGGGAGCCATGAGTTGGCCCTCAAGATTTTGTGATCTGATGCTGTTAGCTTACTTTTTATCAGGGTATCTAAACCGACTCCTACATTAGAAGTGAACCTAAAACGCGTTATTAACGGAATATTGGTCAAAATGATCGAAGGAGCACTTACTTCACAAATACAATTTTTTTAAGCTCTTATTGAATCACTCTTTATATGACTATATACTTCCATTGTGCTCAATTTGGAGATAGAGGAGCATCTTGCTGCGAAAGTTTTTATCCTTTTGGGTCTTTAAAGTGTTAAATTGAAGCACAAGATCATATATGCGTTCATTAAACACTTAGTCAGGATTACTGAAGGTGAATACGAGTCTATTTCTCAGTTACCAATCACGTAACGGTGGCTTGGATATTTGCCAAAGTTTTACATCCAACAAAGTTAAGCATTATAACATGTCGAAAAGCTTGTTTGATATGTTCATAAAAATGTTAAGGTTGCACTCAAACTTAGAGCTACACTTATAAGAAATTTATAAGGCATCAATCTATGTAACTAACTGATGATTATATACGAACTTTTACAAAACGCTTATAACAAAGAATTAAATGAAGTGGAAATTTAGACAGCAGACTAAATGTAAAAGCAACTTCTACTATTTGTTTCCTTTTATTAGATATTTTGTAAAGAACGCAGATTTTAAAGCTTGTTGCTGCGAAGCACGCGCATTACCACGCGAAGATATACTCTGGACGTATCTGTCACACGGCTACAAGAAGATTCTGGCTGTATAAATTGCTGTTCTCAGCAAATGCTATCATTCAATAATTTGAACTATCAAAATTTGGCACTTAGTCATAGCCAAAGGTTGACACGGTTGAGTGCGCACCTGTGGCAAATTTGCTAAGGCAAAGCCTACAACTAGAAATTCCATAAGAGTTCCGAATCTCGAATTTCTTAATAAAGTCCGAAATTTCCTCCTAATTATCTATTCCACAAACAAATAAAAGCTCCAGTGTAGTGAAAAAAGTTCTGAAAGCTTTCCACAAAAAAAAATTAAAATCGTTATGCAAAACATATCAGATTGAACAGATAGAACGTATCAGATAGAACAGTAGACTCAATAATCAAACTCTCACAACCATCATAGGACCACAAACAAACTAATCCATCTGAACAACTGAAACAAACAAAACAATCGAACAAAGAAAATTTATTGGCAACGATACACCAAACAGACCCAACAAACTGATGATTCAATGGAGCCGCAGGTAAGAGACACGAAACGCTTCAGACAGATGACGAAATCATCACTTAACACGATATACTCGAAATCAGCACTGCAAACGAATAAATAGAGTGAATATTATTGATGTGAACATATAACCACCACGACAACTACCAAACAGATCTATACTTACGAACCAATCAACAAGAACAAACAACCATCAACATTTCATAGCAAAAGCAATTCTGATTTTCTGAACTTACTGTAGCAGACCAAATCACAGCTGAAAAATATGTAGATCAAGGGTGTACGTTTGATGAATGAAAATGCAAATATATAAGGCACTAGAAACTACAATACAAAAGACTAATCAAAATCACAACAGCAAACTGCCACCAGTTCTTACAAATATAGAAGAAACGGAGACCACACATCAAAAATTCATGCAACAAAATCGGGAAATCTACTACATTCGGATTTACTAAGTGATTTACTTTATTAAGTGATTTACTACATTCGGTACCTATGAATCATACACTTTCTAACCAGGCATCATGCCAGCGATGTTCCCGCAGTTTAACAACCAAACAAATGCAATTCAAAATTAAGATAATGATTTACACACTGTCACAAGCCTGACGCATACTTAAGTCATTGCCAGCCCCGTGCAACATATAACATGTATTCATATTCAATTCAATATTCAACATATTCAACGAGTCCAGGCACTCATGATATTATTCCCCATGAGTTTTACAATATTTCCCATGAGTCTTCACTCATGAGAAGCGGTCCAGTAGATAAACTCAAACCAACAACCCTTATCTCCTCAAATCTTTATGTATTTAATTGCTGACCAACATAAAAGCAATAAAACTCACAACACAATCATAAAATGATAGTTTCATATCAGCATAGCAAACCACTGTCTCGACCATTATATATACTTAGATTGTATATCTGTATAATCTGTATATAAGACGATAGGCCATAATAATGTGTGTCCTCCATCTATATGTACTGTGCCACCTAAACTCTTACCAAAATCGAAATTCATATTTGGTAAATCCAAAAAGGTTATCATAAATCCGTTGGATGCTGTCAAATTTGTGCTCAACGAGTTTTTTTTAAGGCGATAAAAGAGCAACCGACCCGTGTCCGTCTTCCGCTTTTAGAGGTTGTAAATAATCAGGCAGCGGTTGGATGTAATTTTGCGACAGCTGTATCGGGCGATGAAGACTATTTTTTGGTGCAGTGCATGCACGATGCGACGGGTAAATCATGGAAATCAACAAAAATAATCGAAAGAGTACAAAGAAGAAGATTTGTGTAAGCGACGTGGTACGTACAGAGTTTGAATTATTTTCGATTTATTGCCTTCATTTCGTTTAAGATAGTGGTGAAAGTGAAAATCTGGTGGACGCAAGTATTACATTAGATGTAGGACGATGAAGATGAATTGAAGAAACTGATTAGTTCGATGAACTGTATCAACTGCACCATCAATATTAATGTGCAGCCTAAGGCATAATGACAAGAGGTTGTGCTTCGAAGGGCGTGGTTGTTACTGGGATTGTATAGTTTGTAAATTGTTTACTACAACATAAAAATAAAATTATTATATGAATGAGTATTTTGTGTAAATTATGGGCTGATCATACAGGTATTAGACTTAACTAAACACAACCATTTTCAGCCGATGGGGATTTCAAATCCAGCCAACAAAAATATTAGGAATGGGTATATCGTATTCCGCATAAATCAATCAGTCAAGTTTACCCACTACTTATGGGTCTTGCCAAGTGCTTTGTAATTTTTCGTTTTACCGTAGACAATCCTAACGATAAATATAATTTACCTTTCTGATTCGTTTATGACGAATTAAGTTGTGACGTAATGTAAGCTGACAGCAAAAGCTCTCACTGGTGAACCTTACTATATCTGTCTCTCAAAATACAGTGTGTTTCATATTAGCACGAAAGTCCAAGTAACTTTTCAAGGTCACACCGATTGGGTAGTAAAACACGTAAAGTTCTACACGTATAATCTTTCTAACCCAAAAGCTTACGGGCGCTACTGAGAAAAAAGTACTTGGTTGAACACAAAGAACGCCATAACTATTTGGGCACGGAACTGCATTAGATGTCATGTTAGCAACATACTATGATCAACCATCAGTTTATGATTTGTATATTTCTCACATGGATGTAGTGAGACTTCTCTCACTCTTCAAAAGGTGATACATACACTTGCTAGATGCAATATTTAAACGTTTGCAAACAATACAGATTTGGTACACTACTTGAAAAATGAACTGATAAAAGCAGTCGGGCATCCATAAGGCAATAATTTTCATCGATAAATTAAAGCTTAAGTTTCTCGATAGGAATTTTTTGGGAATACGATCGGCTGTCAATCATATGTGTCAACTACGAACCAATTAGAGGCAGACAGAACTGTTAACTTATTAAAATATTTGTTTTCGAAAGCTTCAACCACTATCTATGAATTTACAACATCATTTATAAAGAGGCGGCGCAATAGAAGGATAGAAGAGCTTTTTACTGAATTTGTTGCAAGTAGATTTGAGATGCAAATACTTATTAATTTAGACATTAATTGAAATGGAAATCGGATCAATCCGTTGTTTCGATATTGAGTTGTTGCTTGGTTTTTTTCTCTGTTGTCAGTTGATGAAACATATTGTAACACCACCCGCGGTCGTTGGCGTTCCCTGCCCTGAATTGTTATTCAAAATTCAAAATTTCCCGGTTAATTAAATATTGGGACATTATATTAAACAAAAAAAAATTTTTTTGATTGAAAAAAAATATAAATAGGGATGCAAGTGTATGTTGCGGTCTCTTTGATTTTTGGACTTTTTTGGATGGAAATTATTAAATTGTAAAAAAAAAATTATGTATAAGAATGTGTGAAAGCACATGTGTAATCCAAAATTATAATATTATGCTTATAATAATAAAAAAACCCACAACAACAAAAAAAATTAATAATCATAAACATTTAATCTTAAAAACTTTTAAATTTATATTCAACATATTGTGAGCTCATCACTGTACATGACGCCACGTCACAATTCTGAAATCCCAAAATTTTCTGACTATCTGAAATCCCAAAATTTTAGGTATAAATAATTAACTTTTCTCAAATTATAGTTAGTCTGTGCGCGAATTTACAATTCAATTATGAAATCTGCACTCGTCGCTGTTTGTGTTTGGTTTGTTGCGGTTGGTCCAGTGTGCGGCAATCCTTTCAATGATACGATTGACAAACTTGAATTTTGTTTGTTTGGTATAAACGAAACGTCAAGAAATCAGGCATACCCGATCGAATCTTTGGCGGACGCGAAGTTGGAGTTTACACAAAGCTTTTTTGAAAAGCACCTCAAAACAAATTACATGACGGAAAAATTTACTAGTAAATTCAGCGACAATTATTTGGGCGTTTTAGATAATTTAGAGTGGTTCTATAATTTTGAAACCGTTCGACGAGTTAATGATAGCGATATTTTTCTACGCGGGACGTGTTTTAATAAAACTGGTAGGTATATGTATATATGTATATGCCTTCTACTTTGTATATAAATATTCTATTCTATTTCGGAGCTCAGACTTTCAAATTGATTTTAATTATACGGGCCCACACGAAGAACTTCTACTTTTTAAAACGCTTTTCCATTTAAAAACGGAAGGGCCGTCCGATGTGCCAATCCCGATAATCGATTTCCCCGAGAGTCCATCAGGCAAACAACTAGTATGTAATGTTGCCAATTCACCATACAACATGAATGTGTACTACTTTGTAATGTGCTTTGTTGATTATTACAATGATAGAGGGTACATGGGGATTTCAATCGTTGAACATAATACAATCGATTTTTTGTATGCTATTCAGAATCTTCAAGATATGTCTGACGTTAAAAAGTAAAGAAATGATGTAAATACATCAATCTAATACCTTTATGTGTTTATGCTTTATACAAGCTATTATTTTATTAAAGAAATGATTTGTTTATCAATAATAGGTTATCACTGTGTTATCATTAAGTTTTAATTACTGACATAATATGTAAAATTTGAAGAAAAAGAAAAAACGTTAGATTTAGTGACATTTATTTTGAAATACATATGTATATTAAAACATTGTTTAAATTATTGATTGATTGATAGGACCGTAGGACCAAGCACTAGGTAACATTTCCGGATAACGCCCGGCCTATTCCTACAGCCGTTTACATAAAACAATAAGTAAGGATGGGAAGAGGTATTTTAGTAAGGAGAGAACGACCCGGTTACAAACACCGGGCAAATCGTTACTAAACTACTATTAGCAGAAAATCTCAAGACAATCACAATTCTTATCTACTACTCTGCAATCGCCAATCATCATTCTCTAGTCCGCAACACCTATCTGCTCTGCGGTTTTTGAATAAAATCAAAACCAAATTAAATAAATTTATAAGATAGTCGCTCAAGAATTTGTAACTTATAATTAATTAATTTTATTATTTATTTCAACTCCCATCCGCACATCTAAACTAATTAAAACATAAGTACAAAACTTTAAAAGAAAATTTATTAACTTATAGCTCAGGTATCTGAAACAATTTAATTGTAATGTAATTGTAATGCAATGATCGTATAATGGTCGTGATCAGGGATGTCACTCTACTACAAATGTAGTAGATCAACCCCGACCTTCACCGTTCATAAAGCAAAAAAGAACAATTAATATTGACTTCAAAAAGCACCATTAAATCCAAATACGAAACTTAATAAATTGAAATAACGCATGGATAACCCACAGGCACTTATGCACGACACACAGGCAATAACGCAGGCAGAGATGCCACATACATGTAGAAAGTATAGAGCAGAGGCATCCCAAAAGTGGAGGAAATCGATACTCCCGGAGCAAACCCCATTCAAGCAAACCAAACAACACGATCCAAACTCAACATTCATCCAAACATCTATACATCTATTAGTAGTAAACAAACTTTAACACGAGAACCCCATCGTAAGCATCCAAAATACAAACTCATTCAAAGCACCCTCAACAACGGGACACCAACCTACACAAAATTAAAAAGTGCAGACCTATCTCAACTGACATCCAACAAACCGAAATCCATCCAAATACCCCACATTCCGGCGCATCCTCTAGGTCCCAACAAATGTCACCCGCGTCCAAAACCTCACATGCCAACAGAGGCTAACAACAGCCACTGCCACTAGACCAAACCTCAAGCCCGTTTCAATCGAAACCAGGCCCAAAACCTCCCTCCCCCCAACATCAGCAGTGCCATGAGGCAAAGAACAAATTACCAGCATGCAGCTACAAATACCTACAAAAACCGCTTCCTCCAAGACACTCCTGCACAACTGACACCTTGAACGTAGGCATACAAATCCTTTATAACTTTCCAAAACAAGGACACTCAAACCCGATACAAGACACAACCTGCATTATCCATCACCGGAAACGCAACCTGGGACTACGGCTGAAAACTATTCAATCCCGAAACCCGCAACCAAGTCAAGCGCAGACCCTATTCCAACGACAAAAAATTAAACCCAACAACACTCAAATGTCAACGAGACTGCAACCACAATCATGACCTAGAATCAATTTCTAGACTAAACAATTTTGTGTGTATTTTTAGCTAGTTTTGTGAATTTAATTTTAACTTTGTAATTAAAATGAACAGTATAGAATTTTATTATGACAGTAAAAGCGAAAACGGCGAGAGTACTATGAATATGGGTGTACAGCGTATAATACTGCGAGATTCCATAGGACCGACCAGCATCTCGAATATTTTATTACTATTATATCGTTATTTTATTACTAACCAAACTTACGTCTACGAAAATCGGACCTATAGCCATACGTCCTCGATTTGGCCGTTAAGGCGTAAAGTAGGACGTGAATAAGCGAACCGCGAAAGAGCTGAGACAGCCTTGAGCCCTAAAAAAGATAGCATAGTATAAAATATAAAAAATCAATTGTCGCTTCAAAATAATTTGTCACTTGAAAAAACTACGCGAAATCTGTCGTAACAAGTGACTTTAGACGGAACAAACGACTAAGAGAATACGAAAATTGATGTGACGTGACTAGAGTCATAAAAAATGACATGATACGACTGTGGGAATTGGGGTGATATAGCTTAAAGCAGATTCATGTTTTGACTTCAAGAATCGTCTTGATTCTAAAAGAAACAATTTATTTGTGAATTGAAATAGTGGTTGGGATCTAAAATTCAGTAGGCTGGGATCTAAAATTCAGTAGTTTCTTATTTATTTATTCAAAGTGTATACATTTTTGAGACACCACATTTTGTACGAGTAGCTCATTCGTAATGGGATGCACTAAAAGAAGGCATACAGCAACAAACAGCAAGATATTAACTCTCTGTCCAGCCAATTGGTTATAACATCGTGCTATCAGTTATTGATTTTGTTTATATTGTTACCCTTGCTGATATCTAAAGGCATTGGCGAAAATCGAAACTTTACGTTCTAACAAGATGAACGTTCTTCAAATTTTTACTAAATTACAGGGCTTCTTTCTTAAGGTGTTATTTAAGCTTTTTTCCTATTATGAGGAGGTGACTTTTGAAAATCGCTGTTTTCAATATTACTTATCTAAAGAGCAACTCCAAAAACTAACTCCTAATTAGAAAATGAGTTTTTTACCATTACTAGGAACTTCTTCAGTAGTGTTAATAATTCCGAATTAATTACATTGTTGTGATAGTCACTTACACTCCTCCACATATTATGGTAATGAATTTTCCCCAATTTCTACAATCAGTTATGAGAAAGCTGGACTTCATATGTTCACTCTAAACGTCCTCCATTATACACTGCAGATAAAAAACTCATTGTTTGACTCTATTAGTTCTATCCGTATCAGTCATCGTATTCAAGAAGCTTTAACCAATTTTCATCTGTGAGTGAAATTCTGTCGTCTTTTGTTTATCAAAGAAAACATTTAAGCTTTTGTTTGTTTATTTGATGAGCGACCGAGTATATTTTATATATTAATGTGTGATATTCATAAATCATTAATATTTCTAGATTTTTATGAAGTTAGAAGAAAATAGCAGATAACAAATAAAATCTTAGTTCGTGACCTTATCTTCATGAATTATATGTTAATTATTTTGCAATAAATTTACTAATCCTTGTGGGCATCTGCTTAACAAAAACTTTTTGACAGTCTGATTAAGAGTGAAATTTGTTAACTGGCGTATGGTTTAATTTCTAAAAACGTATTATGATACTGAATAAAACATCTGACTAACAAAACAAAAAGTCAAAGCCTACTCAAAATAAAAATATATGATAAAATAAAAACAAACTCGTATTTCATAGGCTACTTTTGCCAAAAAACAGTGATATTTCGACCAATTCATCTGTTCAAGTAAGTAAAGTACTTTTATTAAATGATAATTGTTGAAAAGCTGGTCTGTTATCTAATACATACATCTCGTTCCGTAAACAAGTGTAGGTGAAACGTGAGAACCATAATGGGGACATTAATTTCCTTCCCATATTATTACATTTAATTTGTGATTCCAACAACTTGATAAAATTATAGAAACCAATTCTCTAAATTGATAAATGTATAATATAGCAAAAGTCGAACCTTAAGGGAATATTATAATTTTTTATAAAATATGTAGACACGCAAATTCCACTCACTCCAATTTTGCTGGCATTTTACAAATAAATACCAATAACTTGAAGAATTTTATAATATTTCCAATATAATGTAGGTATATAAGAGCTTTAACCATATAATAAAATAATGGAAATAATTACATCCTCTGTTGTTTAAATAATTAATTTCAATTTTATTAATTGATTTAAATTTTATGCCATATTCATAAAAATATTCTTACTTAAAATTCTCTTTATATGTAGGAACAACAGAAGATAAAAAATATTTTTAATTATTAATAAAAATTAAGGATAATTAACAAATTATAGAATAATTATATTTATTATAGAATATGTATATTTACAAAATAGCGTATAACGATGTTAATAATTATGTAATATCATGCTGTTAAATATGGTTTGTAAGTACGGAAAATTTTGTTTTTATCTTATTTTCAAAAAATAATATAATTAATAAGATTAAATTATTATACAAAAATTATCTATTCAAAATATAAATTATTTGTTGATTATCATCCTTCGTATAATGTTTACAGCACATGTCATACATATATATACGGTAATAGCTTTCCAATTAAATAGAGTTTTCCTTTCCTCGCTATTGTTGAATATGTACAGGTAAAATATTATGCCTTCTGAAATTGGGTGAAAAAAAAACAACAATATCCTGATTTTATTCGTAACTATAGAAAAGATATTTTGAAAAGCTAAATAAAATAATTCTTAGTATTTTTCACCACCTTCAAAAAATATTTGTACAGTTATATTTAAGGATATTTTCTCTGCCATAATATATACGTA
The DNA here is from genome assembly GCA_963932295.1 of Tipula lateralis. NCBI lineage: Eukaryota > Metazoa > Arthropoda > Insecta > Diptera > Tipulidae > Tipula > Tipula lateralis. Next base: position 11,600,646 of record OZ010736.1, read on the forward strand.
TATCGATATACCTTTTACCATAAAAAAAAATAAATAAATAACCTAGAAAAATCAATACAATTATCCTAATAAAAAGCCTATCACCGAAAAGTGCGTATATATGTACGTATATATGTACACTTTTTATTAATCCCAATGAATGAAAATTCAAACAAAGTTGATTTGTGTTAAAGCTTTTTCTTCTCGCAATAAACTTATTTATATATTATATATATATTTTTGCCCTATATCAACATATAAGTATATATACACACACACATCCAGACGTATCCACTTATATATGTGTTCGAGAGTAGAGCAAAAAATAAATAAAAAGGATAATGTTACATTGGATAAATTAACTGAATTGTGAAGGGGTTATATTATGATGGGAACCTAAAAAAAAGGCCAAACATTTAACTCAATTGAAAAGGTGAATTCTCGCATTTTTTTTTTATTTAATTTTCATCTCATTTTGAATATGGTCTAAGTTATGATTCGATTGAATTTGATGGATTTTTTTTTGTATTCTGAGATAGTGCTACGTAAAGTGTTGAAATTTTTGACAGATTTTTGGAAGCAGTCCTGTAGAGCAGAATCACTCGAAACACATTCTTCAATAGTCTTTAATTTTTCGTAATTAGTAACCAAATCAAGGATGTTTTGTTATTCCTAATGAATAATAGAAATCAGAGCTCCAACAGTTAACTAGGTTATATATAAATATATATATATATATATATATATATATATATATATATATATATATATATATATATATATATATATATATATATATATATATATATATATATATATAGCGGTAATCCAAGTGGATTATTCGTGTATGTTTTGAAAATTTATAATTGATTGGTCGACAAACAAAGTTACTTATCTGTATAAATAAGTTAGTCAAGAGGACTTATGAAAAGCAGGGCAAAATCTGTCCAACGTTTGACTTGGAAGCACTTTGAAGTTCATATTTAGTCATCTAAACGTAGATTTAAGAAGACAATATACCACTGACTTTCATTCCGTTAGAATATCAGTCATTTAATCCAACAAACAGGATACAAATTTTCGACATCCATGGGCAAACTTAATCTTTAAATTTATCTTTTGTACTTTTTCCTTTTAAAAAAAATCCTGTGCGCCATGTGCCACGATTTCTCACTATAATAAAATGATGATAATTTTTTTGTTAAAATTGTTAACTTCGGCCATCAATATGAATATTCAAAAAAATGTCCTAGAACTTAACAGGCTCAGGATCCAAGAGCGGGAGATTATGACCTGATCCAAATGAGAGCTTTCACTTATATTCTTTAAATAGTCATCACTTGAAATTAATATGTAAGTTTTATATAACATGCTCCTATATATATATATATATATATATATATATATATATATATATATATATATATATATATATATATATATATATATATATATATATATATATATATATATATATATATACATATATATATATATATATATATATATATATATATATATATATATATATATATATATATATATATATATATATATATATTTATATATATATATATATATATATATATATATATATATATATATATATATATATATATATATATATATATATATATATATATATATATATATATATATATATATTATAACGTGTTCTCTTGTGTCGCGGTTGTGTCTTGTGTAGACAACGAAAAAATAAAATTCCGTTGGGCGCTAGTCCACCAGCACGTGTGCTTTCTATATGAGCGAGTTGACTTGGGCGAGGTACCTACTGATACCACAAAACAAACCACCACGCAACTCGAAGTAAATCAATCCGATGCTTGGAATAAAGGGAAAGTGTAGGGTCGGAAAATATAGGCAAATAAAAAAACAAAAGCGGGAAGTGGGACATACAAGGAAAACTCACCTGTATCGCTGGTGGAAACCGTTATCGTTCGTGTGTCTCCTATGACAATTTCTACCACACATAAATTGATGCACTTGCCGATGATCTACCGTTTTATTGCCCCCCAACACAATAGACATAAATGTTTCTCGTTTTTATTTTTAGAGTTTTTTTTGTTTTATTGGGTATATATAACACTTGCACCAATTGATAATTAAAAATAAATCTTAACACCATACAACGTTGCTATTTTGTTTTGATTTACAGTTAATTTTCTTTGGTTTTTCTTTTTATTTTTTTTTATTTTCGATTATAATTTACGAGGTTAGATTATCTCTTTTTTCTCTTGCCCTCTCCACACCGTCAACAACGAAAACGTAAGTATGTCTTGAACACCACAAAAGAACCACACCATTCACAAAATTACAAACACAAGATTTTCAAGATTTTCAATTTTCTATTTTTTTTTGTATCTTAACACAAGGTGAGTCTTTACGCGGTCACAAATATCTCCCACCGTCATTCAGTTGTTTAATAACTCCATCATCTTTGATGGTCCAAAACGTTCTCCCCGATTTTCTACCTCGTCACCTCACTCGTTTTCTTCGTCTTCTCACTCCTGGTTGGCGAACCGAGAACTTTTCAACTCATCGGCTCAAAATTTCGCGACATTTCGAAATTCTCGAACGCTTTAGTTTCGCACATCACCTCCGACATCTAGCCTTCACTAGTTAAACGACTCCGCCTTAATCGAACCCATTGATTCGTCTCTCTGCTATGGGCACCTCTCGTGGTCTTTTACAACATATGTCACATGAAACTAACAAATATTATATTCTTAAAATGACAATGAACCCATTTGTTAGGTTCACTTTTTATTTTTAGCTGTTATACAGGTGAGTTTCCTATTTGGGTGAGGTAAGGTTTTAGAAGGTGGACAACAACATCGGGTGTCATCAATTGATTCTGCGTGGTGACTGAGTTTGCCTGAGTCCACTCTGTAATGCTACAATATATATATATATATATATATATATATATATATATATATATATATATATATATATATATATATATAGGTATATATATATATATATATATATATATATATATATATATATATATATATATATATATATATATATACATATATATATATATATATATATATATATATATATATATATATATAGGTATATATATATATATATATATATATATATATATATATATATATAATATATACATATATATATATATATATATATATATATATATATATATATATATATATACCATATATCAGACACCAGTACAACAACCTTCAATGATCTCTGCCAGAAGGACTTCCAGGAATAAACCTAATAGGGTTTGCGTCTGAACTCACAACACAAGAGTGGGTTAGGAATTAAGAGAGCATCTTTGCCAAGAATTCATATCGAGAGGCTTGTTTATATGCTTTTGGGAAAATTCATTAGTTCGGTTGAGGTTAAGGTGATTCAGGTTCTTTATAAGGATCCAAAGACCTTAATTATGTTTTCATTTGATATTTTGACAATAATTGTGTTTGACAATAATTATGAGCGACGTCATTTTAATTATTAGTTTAAGTAGAGTTTTTTCCAATTAATTTTAACGATACATTTTTATATGATGAGATGGCTATTATGTAATCGAACCCATTGATTCGTCTCTCTGCTATGGGCACCTCTCGTGGTCTTTCACAACATATGTCACATGAAACTAACAAATATTATATTCTTAAAATGACAATGAACCCATTTGTTAGGTTCACTTTTTATTTTTAGCTGTTATACAGGTGAGTTTCCTATTTGGGTGAGGTAAGGTTTTAGAAGGTGGACAACAACATCGGGTGTCATCAATTGATTCTGCGTGGTGACTGAGTTTGCCTGAGTCCACTCTGTAATGCTACAATATATATATATATATATATATATATATATATATATATATATATATATATATATATAGGTATATATATATATATAGATATATATATATATATATATATATATATATATATATATATACATATATATATATATATATATATATATATATATATATATATATATATATATAGGTATATATATATATATATATATATATATATATATATATATATAATATATACATATATATATATATATATATATATATATATATATATATATATATATATATATATACCATATATCAGACACCAGTACAACAACCTTCAATGATCTCTGCCAGAAGGACTTCCAGGAATAAACCTAATAGGGTTTGCGTCTGAACTCACAACACAAGAGTGGGTTAGGAATTAAGAGAGCATCTTTGCCAAGAATTCATATCGAGAGGCTTGTTTATATGCTTTTGGGAAAATTCATTAGTTCGGTTGAGGTTAAGGTGATTCAGGTTCTTTATAAGGATCCAAAGACCTTAATTATGTTTTCATTTGATATTTTGACAATAATTGTGTTTGACAATAATTATGAGCGACGTCATTTTAATTATTAGTTTAAGTAGAGTTTTTTCCAATTAATTTTAACGATACATTTTTATATGATGAGATGGCTATTATGTTGGTGGCCTTACGTTTCGTATGTTGCTTAGAAAACTAATAATTAAGCTTGTCAAAAGAACATCTGTCAATAGTAGCATCTAGCTTAACGAATAGAATCATAAAAAAATACATACAGTACCATCGAAAAGATAATACAAAAGCTTCAAACGACAAGTTGAAAATAGTTCATATATAGTTTTCAGATTCGATACCGAAAGTTATGTTAAAATATTTATCAAAGTTAATGATGGCCGAAATCTTTGCAGATTCTAATAATCTATGTTAATAATCAATGGAACTTTTTCCATAACGGGCCCAATTTTTTCCAATTGATAACAAAAATAAAAGCTCAAGCCAATCAGTACAGTACAGGCCAATGAATTTTAACAAGTTTTGACAAAATATATGACATAATCATTAATAACAACACTATCGACCATAGCTTAGTCCGAGGATCAGTTTAAATTCCGACACAATCATATGTTTTTACAAAGTTTCTAAATCAGTTTGGTTGGATGATTTAACATTCGAATTGAGAACGAAAGAGTTTGACAGTCTCATCAATTCACATAATATCATTGCGACAACAATGACTTCTGTAGTGCGATGGTCGATACACAAACGATGACTTGTATACCAACGGGATGCATTTATGTATTTGGGTAAGCATGGATCTATACAAGATTAACATCAAACATCGATAATACATCATGTCCATATGGAGAAGGGAAATGAGCATTGTTAAGACAAAATTTTAAAAGTGAATGTTCACCTTAGCTTTAGTACAAAAGTTCCTCCACAGTTTTAGAGATTCAGAACCGTCTTATAACTTATAAAATATCTTTTGCAGATAAAATTAACCATCGTGGAACCATCGTGTTAAATGCCAAGAACACGAACACACGAACGTATGTTGCATATAAAATGACGTTTTCGTTATCTGTGGCGAGTTTCATTATTACGTGCAGCTAATCCAATGAAAATCCTTTTACCTTAATTATAGAAGTTGTCCAGTTTATATAAAATTATAACACAGAATTTAGCTTAAGCAGTGAGCAGAACAATGAATACTTACTTAAATTGTCGTAAGTGAAATTCGAAGTACGATCTGAAATTCGTCAATTTTCAAATATAATCCAAAATGCAAGAGTGAACAATAGTGTGTCTCAAAAACTTTCATATGAAAGTATTCTTAAAGGCAAAAATCCGAGAGTTCAAGCAAGTGACAAAGGAAATGTTATCACAGCATTAAACAGTTATGATTCAAAACTTTTGGGCAATAATGGAGAAAACTATGGACTTCATGATACAAATCATGTTAATGGATATGGTCGTTAAAAATTAAAAAAAAGAAACGTAACATTATGAGATCATGGCATATGAGGAACACAACATTCAATCAACAAACATATGGTTAGAAGTGGTATCTCAAATGTGTTAGATCAGTAGTTTATCGCTCTTCAGAACATGCCATGCATCGGTTAGTGGATTAGATCAAATAGTTGGGTAATAAATTCCTCCCGAAAGGTCAAAATACAGACAACAGTTGAAATCAATGAAAGAACACAGTTTTGATAATTTATCAGCTGGACGTCCAACATACTTGCACCTTGATATTACCTAGTTTCTCTATATAACTAAAGGTATAGTACGCATGAATGCTAAAGATACAGTACTAGTTACAATAGGTATAACTTACTAATAACTTACTAATGATCAAACCTATTGAGATAAATAAAACATATTGATCCAAAAGCTTTAAACTTTATATTATAATGGAACTCGCAGGAAGAAAGGCCACGTACGAATAAAACCATCGGATAAATTTTAAGGAAAAAAACAGCCAACAGAAGCAAAATTATTTAAATGGGCTCTCCCGAGCTCTTTCTACAGATATACGACAGAATACTTATTGTAAAAGGCCGTAAAACACCAAGAGTTAAAACTAGCGCACCTATCTTAAAAAACTATTTCCACTACATCATATCGAAGAGCGCTAATAAAAAGCTCCATAAATTTGAGTTTAAAACAGGTAAAGATAAAATGACATGAAGAGATCTACGAAGAACAAATTTGACTTCAAAAATATAAAACCATAAACCCTTTCGATGGTTACACACCAATTTCAGCAGGTGTCCAGATTCATACGTCCTCAGTTTTGTTGTTAACAATAATAACGTAAATCATTCAAAATCCACCGCGAACATGTTGGTAGAGTAACAAATAAACTGTTGCAACATGTAAATATGTTAATCGAGCAACTGTTGTTGATAGTGGTTTCATTTTTTAATGCTAACCATAGCTTAGGGCGAAATGGGAACACACACATGGGATCCATTTATTCATATATTAACGATGGCGGAATCCAGTTAAATTTAAATTACCAACAACATTGTATACTTACACTTATGATGACTAACAATTATTGTAATCGAATATTTGAAGTCAAAACGATATAGTTGCGATGGATGAATTGATGTATGAAATTTTTATAATTTTTTCTCGGAAAACTGATGTTGAATGGTACGCGTTGTTGGACTGTAACAAGAAACTAAAATTAACCTTTGATAGCACAAATGAAACATCAAGAGCTTGCGAACAGTGAACAAACATTTGCACAGTATAATAAAAAATTATTATATTGTAGAAGCTTTTTTTTCAAACAGCAATATGCAAAAGCATAAAGCTCTAAATAAATGTGTAGCGTGACCATTTTGCATTTAATTACACTCTATCTGTATCTGGATATAAACTAACTATCCAATGGAACTTTTAGCTTTATAAAAAATATATATATATGTATAAAATATTTTTTTGTGCTCGTTTAGAATTTTTTTTTTCAAAAGCTCAATTTCGTTTTGTGTTGAAAAAATTAAATTCCATGACATTCAGTTTGGATTTTTTTTTTTCAACATTTTATGGAATTGCGATTGCACAGTTTAATTTAATTACATTTTGCTTTTATGTACTTCTCCTCGTTATGTATACATATGTACATGCGAACGGGAAAGTATACAAAAAAGCTCACCCTAATTTAAGTAAACATATGTACATAGTTATGTTTTTCTGTGATGGGTTGAAAATTTAAATGTCATATCAATGATCTAAAACTATATATGGACCTGCCATAAGCTAATTGGTATTAATATGTTTGAGTACAGAACACAGTGTCTGATTTTAAACAAGATTCAACTACAATTTCAAATGAGTTGTGTAAAGTTGATCTGGTATAAGCCGTCATTTGGAAAATACTATTTACCAATAGCTTTTGCTTAGTACAAGTATAACTTAGAAACTGATGACTTCACTAAGCAGGATTCATATTGCGATCAGCCACACTGCTTTAGCTCGTCACTTTTAAATTTAAAGAAATTCCAAAATGATCAGACACTTGCAAAACCATTGCTTAGTGGCCTTAAACTTGATCTAAATCTTTCTTGATACAAACATATGCACACTCGTTATGTAACTGCTGATATCACATTGCACTGATAACACATGTTATATGTATGCCAACAACAAATACGTTATCGGTATTTATTTTGATTTATGTAACTTGAACGTCCAAAATAACTAATGAATAGTTAATGAAACACAAAATTTTATCTATGCTGGATTATGTATATACAACAACAAGATAATAAAGTTTTTATAATACAATTTTAAATCTAATCTTCACCCACTGGGCGTGTCTCAACCCAATTCTTAATATTTGGAATAGCGCGAACCGTTTCGTTCAATTTTACCAAAGCTGGATACTTGTCAAACAAATCGGCACCCAAATATTTCAAAAATATATCGTATTCAGCCGAAAAGAATAAATCAGCCCATGTTAGTTTGCCACCAACCAAATAGCCACCATTCGCAGCGGCTTGTTTATTCAAGTAGGTTAGGAATATTGCACCATATCCATCAACAATTTCTTTGGCCTTAACCGCCCGCTCTTCTTCATTGGGTAAGACATACAAGGTAGCTAGCTTTCCACGTAAATCAACAATTGTATCGACCGCCATATCGACTTCAACCTTTTCATCATCATCAGCACCGGCCAAACCAAATTTATTAGCTAGGTATCGGCAAATTGAAGTACTCTGGAATAGCACTTTGTCGTCAATCTCGAGTACGGGGACGTGTTGAACCGGATAGTCTAAACATAAGAAACAATTTGTAAACAATTCGATAAACAATTTATCCAAAAGACTTACCCTTCTTTGCATCCTTAAAAGTGTCGTCGGTGTGACGAACCTCGTCGAATTTAATACCTTGGTGGCTAAGTATGAATCGAATTGGTTCACCCAACCATGTAGCGTTGTAATAGATAACCTTGTAGTTCGGCATATTGAAAATAATTTCGCGTGTATATTCACTGCGACGATCAAGAATAAACTAATTTCTGATTTATAAAGTGTACACGAGTTGAGTTTTATAGAAATTTAGTTTTATCGCGTGACCTTGAAAAATAATAAAACAAAATTCGAGAAGCTAAATATATTTTATATGTGTTGATATACATAATAGATATGTATATGTTGGAACGATACAGTCGGGCCAAACAATTATAGATTAGATTACTATATCATGCATGCGTATAGGTGGACGATTTTGATTTGTCATCATAGAATGCCAGTTTTAGCATTTTGTTTACTCGACGCACATATGAATAATAATCAAAAACATATCCCAGTAGATTATAACCCTTGAGGGTATATGTACATGTTGGTGTGTTGTCAATATTTCACCTAAACGATGTTATGGGGACTTAACGTTGTTTCTTAGGAACAGAAAATAGACGTTTGAATGTAATCATTACATCAGGCATGCTATGATGAATTTCTAAGATAAACGTTTTGCTTGATTTTGTATTTACTCTGCTATAGTATGAAAGCACAAATGATAGAACAATGTTGATGGTTTTCGCTACGGAAGATACATGATATGTATTGTTTGCCTTTAAGCTCCATTCTATATTCGAAGCCATCCAATAAGTTGAATCCAAATATATATCCAGTTGGCGCGTGTTTCAACCCAGATTGTAATATTTTTGTATCTCCGTCTATAGTGATTTGGATTTTATTTGAAACGTAGTTCACTTTAAGGTGGTTTGGCTGTTTACATTGGTTTGGTATAACTCCAAAATATCATAAGTCTTAAATGGTTTCAATATCAATGTTTCAATATAAATGTCAATTTCAATGTCGAGATACTTGGGAATGCTCATATCCCGGATTATTTATAGATTAACGATAACTTTGCAGTCTTCTTGTTGGAGTGGTAGTCAGCATACAGTGTATGTCCAGATTTTCTTGCTGGTGCAGACGTTGTAGATGTTTTGTTGCATGATAATTAATCTCATCCACGACAAGCTCGATCTTTAGATCTCGATGGGGGTTGTCGTTTCGAATGTACCACGGTGCATTAACGATGCATCGCAGGATCTTATTTTGAGTTGTTTGTATGATTTTGATATTTGACTTTTTGGCACAACCCCAGAGTTGGCTGCCATGTGTCCATACAGGTTTAAGAATTTGTTTGTATAACAAAAGTTTGTTGTGGATCGCTAGTTCGGTTTAGCTAAGTTTAGCATCTAAAGTCATGCCGAGATATTTAGCAGTGTTTGCATGCGGTACTGCTATCGAGTTTATCATAATTGGTATATGATGAACTTTTAGATTTGTAAAGTTCACTTGGATTGATTTTGCTTCATTTAATTTAATTCGCCATTTCTTTGTCCAATTACATATCAGGTTAGTAGCCCTCTGTAATTTACTAGTGGATTCATTGATGTTATTTGCTGTTGCAAGTATTGCCGTGTCATCGGCGAAAGTCCGAGAACACTCCCTTGTGGTACTCCTGCTGTTATTTTTTTTTAATTGAGAGTATTCATTCTCATATCTTACTCGGAAGTGCCTTTCTGATATGTATGATTTTAAAATTTGAAAAAATTGCTCCGGAAGATATCGGTGAAGTTTGAATTCTAGTCCCTGGTGCCATACTTTGTCGAAAGCTTGCGCTACATCAAGGAATACGGTTGAGCATATTTGTTTGTTTTCAAGTGATTTCTCGATTACATCAGTAATTCGATGTACTTGTTCTATCGTAGAATGTTTTTCCCTAAATCCAAACTGATGTGTGGGGATGAGATTCCTTTCTTCGATAATTGGTTTTAATCTTTTAAGAAGAACCTTTTCAAATAGTTTCAATAATGTTGGTAGCAAAGAAATTGGCCTATATGAAACTTCATCATTCGGAGGTTTGTTCGGCTTAAGTATCATAATTACTTCTGAAACTTTCCATTGTCTAGGTACATATCTTAGTCGAAATGCTGCATTAATTATATGCACTAGTTTCCTCAATGCTTTCTCTGGTAACGCTTTTACTATCATACCCTGGAGCCTTATGTGCATTCAGATTATTATTGATTTCCCATTTAATTTATTTCAATGTCACCGGTGTAATTTTTATTTCATCCTGTTTATATATTGAAGTAATATTTTCCTCTTCTGTTTGTTTGGGGTAAGGCTCGAATGTTTCTTCAAGGTGATTGGCCAACGAATCTGCTTTTTGTTTAGCATTTCGAGCCCAATTTTCTTTATTTTTAATTGGAGGTCCCTGGAGTTTGGGCCTTTTTAGGTTTTTAGTTGCTTTCCATAATGAATAATCAGTACCCTTTTGCCCAGTTAGAGTGATTAGATATTTATTAACTGATTGATTTTCATATCTTTTAATAGGTATTTTAATTTGTTACACAAATGGTTAAATACCTTCTTATTTTCCGGATTTCGATATTTTTGCCAATTCTTTCGTGCTTTTCTTTTATTTTTAAGAAGTTCTCTTACTTTGTTTACTTTGTTAACTGTGTTTGGAAGAAGTCCCAATTAGTTTTGTAGTTTGTTAATTTCGCATTGCTCTCTTTCATAATGACTGTTTGGCTAAGTATCATAATAACTCGTGAATGATCTGATGAAAGACTTCTCTATATGGATATAATTAGACTGTTCTCTATATGGATATAATTATCTGAAATCCCTCTTGTAATAAAAAAGTCTATAAGATCTGGAGTCTTGCTGATATCCGTAGGCCAATAAGTTGGTACACTGCCTGAGTGAAACTCGCATTTTAGCTGTTTGCCTGCTGCAAACAGTTCTTTTCCTTTAACAGTCGTTAGCCGTGATCCCCAATAGGTATTTTTTGCGTTATAACCACCTCCAATTAAAAAGACACTTCCTAGTGTTTTGAATAGATCAGTATACTCTATTTGTTTGAGATTGTATCTTGGGGGGGAAATATATTGCCGAGATACTGCAGGTTTTTGTATATTTTAATTGTATTTTGATGGTTGTGACTTGCATGGAGAACTTTTCGACTTTAAGTTCTTCGTTATGTTTTATGTGATCTTTTATGAGGATAGCTGATCCACCTCTAGCTTTGTTCTCTGGATGTAATGCATGGTAGCAGTTATATCCTTTTATTTTACATAATGAAGTTTTGGTGAAGTGGGTTTCTGATATAAGACATATATCTATATTATGCATGTTTAAGAATATATCTAGTTCCTGTATGTGGTGCAATAGCCCATTTGCATTCCAGGTTACAATGCGTAATGTTTTATTCATTTCTTTTGTTTATAATTTAATTTTATATATTATTACTATATGAGTGAGCTTCATGAGTACTTTTCTTGTTATTTCTTCTTCTAAAATATGTGTTTACTGTACACAAAATCAAATTAAGGGATTTTTTTCGGCTTCATATTAAGGAGGCAGAAATTATGCCAGAACTCAATGCCACGAAGGGCCAACGTTTAAAACCCACACACATATTCTTACACACACCTTAAAAACACTCAGTCGTGATTATTTGGTCACCACTGGGATTGAACCCGAGACCCTCGAATGACATATCACGCACACTACCTACTCTGCCAATAGGAGACAAATTCTGCCAACGAGAGCGACAATCTCTACCAAAGAATAGACCTAGTTTCAACAGATGATAATAGTCCACTGAGATTTATATATATATATATATATATATATATATATATATATATATATATATATATATATATATATATATATATATATATATATATATATATATATCCAGTTATTATACATCCGCCTTTAAATATTTCGACACTAAATCAGTATCGTTTTGTAAATAAGATAAAAACTAAGTGTATCGATAAGAAATTTCTCTTATCAATGTAAAGTATAATGACAAACTAAATATATTTTAACATCACTACAAAATATGTCTGTGACATGGTTAATAGATAACATAAACCAAGTATTCCCTGTATAATCCATCATGGTTACATTGCAGTTTAATTTTGACGTAAAGTAATTTTGAACACCATAGTTGGCATTGTCCAGTAAATTTGAAGAAAGTCAATCGAATTGTTAACCGTCATTGAAATATAAATCATTGGTAAATGGTTGTAGTTCAGTTCGCCGAAGGAAGTAACATTTTAGTACGTTCTTAAACAATGTGGTTCAAAAACTGAGATGGTTGAACCATCTGGTAAGTTCAGATGAAACATGACTTTTGGGTTAAATGATAACAGTAAACTTCTTAAATATGCGGTATAGCTTTGCCACTATTTTCTCTCTCATCTATGAACCGTTTCAAAATAAATCCAATTTTTGACTACTTCATAATACCGGAAGTGTTGGTGAAATGACTATTTGCAATAGATTGAAACACAGTCGCAGAGCAATTTTTAAAATATATGGTGGAAGGGGTAGGGCTTTCTATATCTCATTTCAATGTTTCACTTTACCGTGTCTTTTGCGGTATTGACGCTTTTTGTCTTTCAATACTAGGCTCAAACGTTTTAATTCCTTTCGATAACAATAATCTGTAATGTTAACAGGTCATAATATACTAATCGTGAATTTTATGAATTAAATGGAACAGTGTTTTAACGGTAGAGCGAAAGTTTTCGACCTCAAATCCCGATAGATTGTTACTTGGTTGTCAATCGAACTACACAGATTTTTCAACATTTGGACTTGACAAATTTGAACTTTCACTCTGAACGCGCCTTTAAACAAATCACCAAACTATCAGTGCCAAAACATTGACTAATGAGAACATTTCTTTTTTGCGGTGACGTACACACAAATTTTGACTCGCTGACTATAACATTAAGAACCTTAATTCTAATTTTCGGCCGTAGTTATCGTTTCAGTCGACAAGACGGATAGTCCAGTTGAAACCCGTGTCGGTTAGACAACGGATGGGTCGAAGTTTCAAGAATATGGCTGATGTTCTAGACTCCATCGTAAACGAACCATTACAGTCGATTCCACGGCCTTCTCTAGAATTGAGCATGGATCAGACCACACCTTGACGAAGTCAGACCACATCTTGGCTGGCACTCTTATATAATCAAGTTAACACAATAACTAAAGCCATTAGGTCAATTAAAGCGACGTATGTTCTAGGATTGGGCTGTGAAATCATATTCAACGATGAAGTAACTTTTTGGCTAAATAGCTTCGTCAACAAACAGAATATTCGTCATGAGCGACGTTAAATCATTGGTGTGTACTAACAAGCCGACGATATTGAAGAGTCAATATTGAGCGATAGATGGTGGCCGTCGTCGCTGAAATGTGTGTTCGGGTCACCAAAAATTGGGGTCATCGAATAGACGGTGCATACATTCAGAGAATATCGTAAAAAAATAGATGGGTTCGACCTCAAAAAAACCCCGCATATAGGTTGATTTTTGAAGCAGATTCTATTATAGTATAGCTTCTTATATCGAGACTCGCAGGGTTGTAGATCTGATTGAAATTTTCTAGCTCTTTGGTTATTGTGATCTTTAATCCAAAATTGATCTGCCAATTTATTTGCATTTGAAAGCCATCAAGAATTGAGCAGGTGGTTAATAAAGACGGGATTACGTCCTCACCTGTGCTATCATTTGCGTCAATGTTTTCAAGTGCAGCCTCTAATAACTGATCTGCATTATCAGCGGTAAAAGTATAAAATCTTTCTCATTCATTGGCTTGTGCCAAAGTGATTAGTTATGAACAAACTCCATCGACCATATTTGGTGCCACAGCAGAATTTTCGATTTCAACTCTTTTAAATGTCTCGTAGTAATGTCATATTTTGCTGACGAAACCGACTTTATTCAACAAATCGTAAGGCTTACGTCGAACTCATATATAAAGATTGCTAGTTTTATATCAACAAAACCCCGTGTACGATTTTATTGTCAATTGAGGTATTTCCCAGTTCTGTAAAAGTAGCGAGAAATTGTGGGACCTTCAAGGTATGTATAGCTTTGGCACTTTCTATACGATATTTCCATCTGGTTTCCGATAATGGTTTGGGGGTTATAAATGCAATATTGCACTCCATTGGCCATATTGTCAAAATTTGAGAAATTGGTACATGCATCATGTAATGTTTTTAGCCAGGTCTGCAATGCTGGCCTAATGATTCGACCATGGCTTGTGGTTCAATAATCTATTACCGTTATGGTTCCAATAACAAAATCCCTCCCCCGATAAGGATACACTAGCATTAAAAAAGAATTTGCACTGGAAACACCAAATTTTATGCGAAGTTTTGAAACTATTATTCTCCATTTGATAATTTTTTGTTATAATAAGTTCAACATCTCTAGATTTCACCTCGTATGGCATCCAATATCAATGGTTTCTAGATCTTGAACGTGTTTTGTTCTTTTTGACTTCAGACAAGAGTATTTAGCAGTGCCTCTTATTCTGAATACACAAAATCTAACGCTCTTCCACCGCAAGACCGATCTTCGATATAAAATTCACTACTCTTCGAAACCACTCCCAGTACGTTCTTTTACTCACAGTAGCTTCACTATAGGTCCCTGGAAGCATTCGGTGCTCATTCCGATGACTTCTTACTGCTGACGCTATATCTAATAATAATCGATACATTGAATGAAATTCAATAAGCCCATTTTATAGATAACGATAATCAAATCAGACAATATACTTTACAGCATAAATCTGCAGTTAAACTGCATCCTATAGATATAATTTCCCACTAACATATTGCGGTTCAATTTCGACATAAACTAACTTTCGAACAATGTATGTATACCATACACAAGTGTTGGATTTTACACAAAATGCTTTGATATAATGGAATGAATTATGTGTGAACATTTGAAAAATTTTCTAAAACATTCCATCGTACATAATCCTACCCTACAACATACACACACTCACACAAGTGATAACAAGTGATAAAACCAAATTCATATTTTTCATGTCACATTTTATACAAACTTTGTTGTGTGGTGTATGGATTTATGTACATCAATGCTGCTATTAATAATTGTTGTTTGTCAAACTTTTGGTATAATAAAATATAAACTTTCAACTCTAAAGCTCGATTTTTTTTTGCCATTTTTATTCATCATATCGTTTAATGGTAAAAATTATTCCACAACATACGAATATATAGGTTTAATACTACACAAATCTACTTTGTTGTGTATCCCCAGAATATATATGTTTGTATATCGAGTGACAGCTTAATAAAGTTCATTTCGTTTATAATCAATCAATATTGTGTCGCGTTGCTGTTCCTGCTTTATATATACACTTGGGTGCAAAAAAATCGCACGTTGCGCAATTTTCCATAAAAGTTGAAAAATATCAAAAAAATCGAATATACAGTTATATAAATAAGAAGTATTCCCTCGCCTGGCACGAATGACAGCTTCCAAAGTTTTTACGTAATTTGAGGTATCCCCTCCCATTCCTCTACGAACGTCTGTTGCAGCTACAAAGGTACGTCTTGTCGTACGCCAGTCGAATGCGGTCTCTCTTTACCCTACATGAACCAAAAATTTTTACCAATAAACTACTAGAGTACTTTCTCAATGTACCATTGAGAAGTCATTCCCCAAAACTGACAACCAGTATTGCTCCGGTTGATGAATACAAGATCTGTCCTCACCTCCAGCAATATACCTCCCCAGAACATCTAACGACCTACATCGGACGACTAACCGCCCTACGAATCACATTCTTCAAAGCAATATTGTGCATATTGCCCTCCTTGTCTTCTGTAGACTCGTCCGTGCCTATCGGTCCGTTAGCTGCTCTGTGTGCAGTCCGATTAACTTTAAGATTTCGTCGTTTAACTGTTCACCGACTTATTTTAACTTCATGAACTTATTGAAGTCTCCGTCCCAGTTGAACCGCATTCTTATAACGATTTCGTAACGAAGCTGCTATAGATTAACTTTATAATAACCACATCCTTGTCGTCGTCTGGGTTTCCTGTATCTCTGCTTCACTTCATGAACGGAGGAATTCCGAAAGCGGGTAAATGCTCACATGGCTACCGAAAGGGCCAATATTTTCGCAAGAGTTTTGTATGGTGGCGTTTCTTGATATTGAGGGTGCCTTTAAAGACGGAGCCAATTCTTGATGGTCCGTCGTTAAAAAGGATGGATACTAAACATTGGGTTGAACAATCACATGCTTGGGTGCATTATGGCTAACTCGGAGCTGGGAGAATCCACTATCAGAAGGCGGGTGGCCATCATCAAGAGAATCTCTTAGGGTGGTGTCCTGCCTCTCTTTGCTGGAACATGGCAATCATTGGATTGATGTTAGAGCTGAAGAGAGAAGGAATCGGAGTGATGGCTTATGCAGATGACGTAGCGATAGCTGTGTCTGCTAAATATTTAAGCACGGTGAAGGAGGTAATCCTATTCATTATGCGGTGGACCATCAGATGTGGACTGGCAATTACCTCGTTCAAAACTGAATTGGTACTATTTACTAGGAAATACAAAATCCCGGTAGTAGATCCAACTCTCTTAAATGGCAGAAGATTAGCTTTAACTGACAAGGCAAGATTTTTAGGCGTAGTCTAGGACAGTAAGCTGAATTGGAAGCCTATCATTTTGGAAAGAGTTAATGTACACGTGCATCAACGCAATCGGAAAAAGGTGGGGCCTGAAGCCGGAGGTAGTACACTGGCTATTCACTTCTATAGTAAAACCTGTAGTTATGTTCACTAACTCCGTGTGGTGGCCAGCTCTGGATAAAGTAACGTACAGAAAAGGTTAAGGTGCAAAGAACGGCCTGCATACCTATAAGCGGGGCACTGAAAACAAGACCAACTCGTGCATTGAAGGTTATATTACGCCTTTTTCCCGTGGATATTTATGGTAAGCAGATGGTGGCGCTCTAGCTAAGGAATGAACTGGCGAATCTTGACTACGTTACACTTACTTTGTGCTTTGAGAAAAGGTTCCGTACTTCCTGCCCCGCAAGGGAATCTGGGAGGAGTGGGTCGGTAGGGAAAACGGAAGAATTGCAGTTTTTTTAAAGATGACTCCAAGCTACACGAAAAAGAAGGAGTTGCAGTATTCTGTGATAAATGGGAAGTAAATATATCAGTTCGTTCCTCTGATTACTGCAGCGTGTACCAGGAAGATTGAGGCAGTCTTGAATTGGACGATAAGATGGCAATTAGGTGACTGGATTCTGTTTCTCTGACATCTAGAGTGGCGTTGGGTTGGCATTTATCTCTGATGTGAGTAATTAAACATTCCATTAATCTGTGTCCCCACTCACTCGGACGTAATGTGGCACTGCAGGGTGGATGAACTAGCGAGGCATGGTACAACTCTCCAACTGCTACCGGAAAGGGAAAAAGTTGGGGAGGTCCATAAGGGCACTCTAGAATGTGCTTAAAAAGGAGGCGGTAGAGCACGAAATGAGGTTAAACACCTTCTCATGAAGTGTAGCAAGCCAAGTCTTGCCAAAACTGGACTTGAAACGCTCAAAGACACTGATTTCCATACGAAGACATGAGCTAAAAACGATTGTGGGGATACTGCCTACTAAGAGAACATGTGTGGAGGCTAGGTCTAGAAGCTAATAACTTTCTTAGAAGCTGTATGGACGAGGAGGAGAAAGAGGTAGTCCATCTCTTATGTTCCTGCTCGGTTTTGGCACACAAAAGACATAAATATTTGGGTAAATTCTTAATAAACTGTAGCTCAAACTGGTTGTCATGAGGGTTATATAGGGAAGTAAGATCCTGTGGTATCACAACGGACCCTCACCGGTCTAAGTGAAGTGAAGCCGCCACTCAACCTAACCTTACTTATAGCCTTTTGTATTGATCTTGTTGAATTATTTTAAGAATTTAATCCGAAAGCTTTATGTATGCATTTGACAGAAAATTAGTGTGTTGGCATGGTACGAGCCTAGAATGGTGCCAGTGGATAGGTTTTGAAAAAGCATTATAAAAATTAAGCAAATATTGGATTTTTGGTGTTTTTGAGCTTTTGTGGAAAATTGTGCAATGTGTGATTTTTTTGCACCCAAGTGTATTATATATTTAATCCATTTATACGAAAATTTCAACATTTTTCAATTAGAGCTTTCACTTATAGATTTTACATATAAACTTTGTTGTGTATATATATTTTAATTTGATATGTTAAATTGATTATAAATTTTATTACATTTCTATTTGCTGCTCGACTATACATATAATCCATACTCGTATAAAAGCTCTGTATAGTACTCTCGTCTCGTTATTATTATACCACTTTAACTTATGAGGATTTTGATTGACATACTTAAACAATTTTATGTATATCAATATTGTATTATATAGGTACATACAGACGCACATATACGGAAATGTTTTAAGATGAATTTAACATGTTACATACTCACATATTTATACCGAACACAAGTAAGTTGGGAACTCAACTGCGTTTTGTTGTTGTAGTGGAAAAAGGAAGGAAATCAATCAATAAAAAAATTATATTTTCGTAATTTAAGTACCTATGTACATCAAAATTATTTTCATTTTATTTTTTTTTTGGATGGTGTTTTGGGGGGATGTAATCATTTTTATTCATATTGAAATGTTACGCTTCTCACATAATATTATGATGCTACACATACATTATGTATATATGTTTACGTTCGCATACATTGGTGCTAAGCAGATATTTTGCAATATTTTGGATGAATCAGCATTTTCCAGGGTTATGGATGTAATTTGTAACTCTTATTTATGTTCAAATTTGATGATTCAAATGGACCAATTATAGAGTAAATGGTTAAATTGATATATGCCTATAAGCTCTCTCTGTCTCTTCTTGACTAAATTTCGATGAACTTATGTGGGAGTTTCAAAACCCACGTAACGAGATGAACTCTATAATTTATTTTAATCTACCGTTCACAGTTTGAGTGCTCAAATTCACCAGTGGTAGACTTTAGACTTTAATACGAGATTGTCATATTCAGTTTCTTTACATTATGTTTCTTTACTTTAAATTATGATTCCTCTCGATTTCCTCGAATTCTTCATAAATGTTAAATTTTCAGTGTTGGATGAACAATATGAATTATACTGGCTGCCAATACTAGAATCATCATTGGTATCAGAAGTGGAATCCCTGAAAATATTCAACATTGTTGGAAACACAGTTGATACAATTTCATGTTGATAAAGGCCAAATAAATTCAGCATCGACTGATGGAATGGCATCGAAACTTCATTTGCTGAGCAGTGGAACTGTTACCTAAAAGATGTCCGTACTACATAGGAAGACTGAAATATACATGTTATATTGGAATTCGATTGATCTTTCAACGTTTTCACGAAGGATTCCATCACATAAAAATTAAAATGTTTCAAGGTCGAATTAATTTTTCAAGGTCGAATTAATTTCTATCGTCTATATAACCATTGGAGTTATAACCAATCCCGTGTGGTTTGAATTTGATATCATATCCACTAACTATGAACAGAACTATTACCTTACATTATATGAATTCTTAACCACATGAGATCGATCACGGCACTCATGTTTCCTGGGAACCATCAATCTTAGCTATTAGGCTTGTTGCTACATGAAACGAACCTGACTACTGAATGCTGTATTTGTGGGTGCCCGTATTGGCTCACCTAAGTGGTTTTTTGCAGCATGAAAATTCTTGGAAATATCTGTGCCTTGAGAGGGTGAAACAAACTACCACCAATTGAGGGAGAAGGCAGATATAATTTATTGTGAGAAGTTAATTTCTGCCCTGTTCGGTCAGACAGGAGGTAGGATGAAACATTTTGAGAGGTTGTTGTGTCAGAAGATATTGACGTGTATAATGATCCCTAAACAGGGCCGTTGAGGGTCAACTATGAAAAGCGTGTTGCTTTCATATAATAGGTTGGGGAAAAAGATATCCATTATTTTATCGTTACATGGCTGTAGTGATCGATATCTCGTAAAGTATCGATGACACAATTTAAAATTTGTCCTCGTTGTCATTTTTTGTTTGGTCCATTCAGTTGTGAATAACATGGTGTTAAAAGTGGAAGTCAACAAAGAAAAAATTCGGTACATTTAAGAGTTTTTCTTTGATAAAGGCGAAAATGCAAGCCAGACCGCTGAAATTGTGAATGGTGTTTATGGTGCCGATACTGCAACAACTAATTACGTGCAATTTAGGGTTTCGTCGATATAGTTCAGGAATTTTTGATGTTAAAGATGTTCCTCTCAAAGACAGGTCTGTCGTCGACAATATCGATAAAAGCTCGATGTTTGGGTGCCTCACCAATTAAAACTAAAAACATAATGGAATGAATTTCCGACTGCACTTCCAACGGCTTGGAGTGAAATCGACCCGAAATGGAGTGAAATCGACCCATTTCTTAAACGGATGATAACTGGGGATTAAAATGGGTGAAATAAGATAATATTGTGTGAAAATGATCGTGGTCAAAGCGTGGTGAAGCAGCTCAAACGGTAGCCAAATGAGGTGGCTGCTAATGCCATCGAAGATATAGAATTATCAGATAACTACGTGAACGCATATGACACATCTATCAGACCAGGCTTGATAAGCCACACTTCCAAAGAAGTTAGGATTGCTTGATCACTTAACGCCATATTTGCGTGCCTTGAACTCACTCAACATACCAGTAAAGTATTAAAATGACTTAATCCTATATACGATATGGTTTGAAAGCTAGTTATGGAGACAAAAAATAACTGGAACTATTCTGTTCCATTAACAGCCCTTCCAACCGTAGATAAGTTCGAGAGCTCTTACGTCAACTGTCTCGAGTCATTAAGAGGAATTCTGGAAAAGGCGTGTTGATGAAAGATAAGGAGTGTTGATAAGAGAGAGCGATTCTGAGCCATCGACACTCCTTCCATCGGTAGACGGTATAAGTGAAAGTTCTAGAGCTCATAATTTAGATAGACAAATATAATCCAAGTCAGCTGCCTCTAGTCATTAAGAGTAGTCGGAGATATTTATTTCAAGAGACTTAAAGTCAACTGGATACTACTGATTTTTATTAATCCGTGTTGTGTAATACAAATTGTTGTGCTGCGTATAGTACACTTCTGTAAAGTACTCATTATTCACTTTCAAGTGTTCGCCAAATTTAAACAGTCTACTATCTACGTTTGACGACATTCGCAATAGTTTCTGGCCACAATTAACAGTCCAAATTAACCTACTTTGGACTATTAAATTTGGTGGATACAAATTAGTGTCAAGCATCCAGTTAACGAGTGTCACTTTTTTACCATAATTGTGGTAAAAAGCTCTTCACATTCACTATACCAGAAAATTAAACTGATTAGAGCAAAGTAGTTATGGTTGTAACCGAACCAAAAAAATACTGTTAAGAACCCGTTGTCTACCATCTAAATAAATCAAAACAGTTTATTTACTGTTACACATACAGTATATTATATTTTCTAAGGGGGTAGAGCTTTTACATTGCTTCTATCGTAAACTCGTTATCATGATTTACTGTTTTTAAAGATCTCCTGCGGCTACAATAAAATACGCTTCGTATAAATAGAAAATTTATATTTTCATTCTTCCATACATCAATTAAAGAGATTTTCTCGCATTTTTCACATTTCCAAAAAAGCACATTTCAAATGCACATACATCGTATATCCAAATATATTTCGTACATATACATACTTGTGTGTCTACATTTCAAATCGTTTTCGAAGAACATATTTTCGTTTGGAAAAACAAATAATTTACCGTTGAGGAGTATGGAAAATTTTCGTTTTTTGCTTCGTTCATTTTCTATTCTATAATTTCATTTTACTTACGAGTGTGTGTATATATATACATATATACGTATTTACAGTGCTTTTAGCTTTATATATTTCGCTTATCATTCCAAAAGTTTTTCAATGACTCGTTTTTTATTTTTGTATTTCTATATAAAAAACGAAGATCCTAAATTTTCCTTTGGCATATAATTTTCACCATTTGCGCAAAGGTATCCACCTATACAATAGAAACGAAGACATTTGTTATCTGGTGTATGCACAGTTGATACGTTAGTTGTTATATCAAACCGTCGCAAAGGTATAATGTATTGCTCGATGTATGGAAATATCTAGTCGAAGCAAGTAAAGAAAGGAAAGCTCAATTTTGAGATCGATTTGGATGCATGTACAGGGTATTCCAATAAGAGGTTTCATTTTTTTAAGTGTGTTATTTGGGTAACTGTCAATTTTGAAGCTGTCAAAATTTGACATGTGACAAGTAAAAACAAGTTGTGTTCTTCTTCAAATGCATCAAAAACATCCAGATTTTTAACCGAAAAATCATCTTTAGTGATGAGGCTTAGTTCAACTCGGACGTTCCGTTAATAAGCAGAATGGGCGCATGTGGAGCTCAGAAAACCTCAGAATGATTGTTGAAAAGCTTCAACGTGTCACTGCTGGTACATCTGTTATGGTGAATGGAAGTGCCGAATTGAACGATATTGATTTGGAGGACGTTTATTTTCAGCAAGATGGCGCTACGTGCCAGACAAGCAACGCAACAATCGCAATTTTGCACGAAATGTTTCACAATCGATTCAAGACTTGTAAATCAACCGCCCAGGTGGCACAGTGGTTAAAGCTGTGGCAGTTGGAGCGGGAGGTTCCGGGTTCGAATCCCGATAGGGACAATATGCGAAAGGGAATTTTCACCATCTGATTACGATTGGTTGTGTGAATGAACACATTTACATAATACTACATAATACTATGGCGCTGCGTGGCGGTGGCGGCCATTTGTCTGATTTCGCATACCTTCCTCTTTACAATGAAATAAACGTTGGAAAATCCTCTTATTGGAATACCCTTTATGTGTATAATTCGTATTCTTTGTGTACACAATATGTTTGTGTCTTTGGATACATTTGTGTGCAAACAGGTACAAAACGTATGACTAAAAATTGTAGAAAAAATTCCAAACGAGCTCACAAAAAAATCGTGAAAATCTATTTTCCCTGCGAGTTTTGTAATATGGAAGATGTATAAGAGAATATATTATAGACACACACACTCGGATTTTATTAAAATAAATAAATCTTAAAGACGAATAACAAAAAAAAATTAAATTATAACAAAGAAAATATCATATTTTATTGTAAGCGCTTTTCGTTAAAAAAAATTGGAAAAGCACGCGAGAGGTAAGTATTTATTGGAATTTTTCCTCCTTTTATATTCTCGTGTGAAAATTTTTATTTAAATTCTATGCAAATAAATCGAATTTTTTATGCTTTTATGTCTCTGGGTGTGTGTGTATTTCTACATATTAAATACATTATATGAAATATGTTTCATGGTTTTATCTATCGGATGGGCGATATTAAAACGATTTGTTCTTCTGAATAGCGAGCGAGTGTTTTTTAATGGTGGCCTTACGATTCGATCGGTTTAAATATAGAAAATTTTATTCGTTAAAGCTTTCTTGCATTGATTGAAGCTACGACTTATGACGTATTTCTGTTGAAACACTACAAAATCTTCATAAAAAAACATGGGTTTTGGTTGACGAGTCACTTTGACGTGGCTATACTCCATAACGTGTTGGAGATTAATGCTATGCGTACCACAGTGTGACTGGGCTTGAGCGATGAGTTTGTGGTTCACTTAAGTTTAGGGAAGGCTTTAATTTTGTAAAATTGTTGGTTTCCAGTTAAGGAATAATATTTTGGCTGATATACTACATTCAGTTATAATTCACAACAGCATTGGTAGTAAACTTCGATCGAGATAGATATGTACATTACTATATGAAAACAGAGCATTGCAACAAGGTACGGTTTTTGAAAGGAATGATTTCTAATACTGATCTAGAACACTGACTGACTTTATGACAGTTCAAGTACGAATCGAAACAAAGTTACCTCAACTGGATATTTAATATCTCAGATGGCCCTAAATATATTTTTTACCGCATGCGTGTAAATTATATATCCGTAGATGAGACCGGGAGCCAAAATTCTACTCTAGAAACGAAATTGGCGGCCCAACTTTGCGATTTTAACTACCGGTTGTTTCGAGTGTGGTGATACTTACAAATTACTTGTTATGACAGAAAACTATATAGTTTAATGTTAAACATTTAGGAAAAAGGTGAAACAAAAGTGAGAAACATTTAAAGCTTACTGTGAAGTAAATTATAAATTTACAGGGTAAGAGACACCGATGCATTCACCGCCTGGTTGGTGTGGATTTTTAACTGGTGGCAACATTGATTCCTTTTTTTTACACGTTTTTATTAGCTCGCTTTGGTAGCAGTTTGTCTGTCTGTCTGTTTGTCTGTTCGGTGCAAATCTTGCAACTCTATTTTCGACCACTTCCTGACAAGCTATCGGGCTGAAACTTTGAGAGTAGCTAAGAACCCGATGACAATGCAATCTAAGACCGTTTCTAGCACTTTAGAGCTACTACTGACTCGCCATTACTGACAAATCAATTGCTGCTATGCCAAGAAGGTCGTGAAGGTGTGTGCACTAACTGGCGTCGCAGCACAACTCGTGGGCGGATCGACACTTCACAGCTCGCTAAAGCTGCCAATAGTTAAGGATGGAAATATGTCGTTTAACATGCCATTCCTGACTGGCAACTATCTGAAGATTATGCGACAACAGTGGCGAGAGACCAAATACATCTTCATTGACGAAATCTCAAAGGTGCCTTACGAGATGCTGTGCATGATTGACTCTCGCTTAAGGCAGCTGAAAAACAATGAAGACGAGCCTTTCGGCGGTCTCAACATCATCGTCTTCGGAGACTTGATGCAACTCCCGCCAATTAAACCGGGATTACCAGTCTAGAAGCAGGCAGCTCGCTTCCAACCCGCCACTCATCTCTGGTGTCTGCTCACACTGGTAGAACTGACTGAAAACATGCGACAAAAGGAAGACGACACATTCGAGAACTTGCTTAATGCACTGCGTGAAGGCAAAATGAACAGGGAATTATTCAACACGCTTCTGACGAAGCAATTGACCGATGAAGTGGGATATTTCGCGATCGACAAGGCCATTCGAATCTACCCCACTCGTGCACTTGTCGCAGAACCCAACGCCAGAGTTCTTGCCGAGTACCGACTCAATCGTGGTGTGCACATCAACAAGATCAAAGCACAGGACACAGTTGTTGACGCCACTCGAAACATGGAAAATGTTCAAATCGAGAACATCGTGCCACAAGACATAAACAACACTGGTGGTCTTCCGTACGAACTCGAGATCTTTGTCGGAGCGAAAGTGAGCTACGCTCGAATGTGAATGTCGAAAAGGGACTCGTAAACGGTTCAATCAGAAACATCGCGGAAATAATCTGGCCTCACTTTCGCCGCACTCAGATGTACCCGACTGACATCCCAACACTTCGCATCGACTTTGGAAGGTTCGGCATCCACCTGATTAAACCTCGTGCAGTTCAATTCCCTGCGAAACGAAACTACGGTACGATTGAGCGGAGAATGCTTCCGATCATCCTCTGCTGGGCATGCACGGTGCACAAGATGCAGGGATGCACCGTCTACCACGCGGGTGTTTACCTGGGTCCTGCGCTCTTCAAGAAAGGGCAAGCGTACGTCGCTGCCGAGTGAGATCACCGAGTGAGATCACTAGATGGCTTGCGCATCGAAAGTCCAGACTGTGACAAACTCACCGGAATGAAGCTAATGTAATGAAAATGTAAAGCCCTGAGAATTACATTGATTCATACAAAATCTCATCAGAATAAAAGCATAGTGGGTAGAAGAAGTGTAGTGAAAGAGAAAGATGGCACCGAGTTTATCTAAACACATAATTCGTTTCATAGAACATAGAATTTACCTCGGCTCTAAAGTGAATTAAGTTCAGAATCACCCTTCATCAACAACAACATCTCATGTGATCAAAATAATTAATCAGTTAACGAAACAAAGAAGTGTGCTTGAAAAGAGACAGAGCGATAAACGATAAATCTGAGAAGAAGAGACATAGAGAGAACAGTTAGAGAGAAATCGAGAGGAAAAAGATGACGCGCACCGCGTTTTTAGACTTCAATTTAATGAGTCTGTGGGATGAGAGAGAAATTATTTTCCTCTTTTTAGGTCATATAAAAACGTGTTGATTTAGATTTTTTTTATCTATATAATATTTTTTAAATGAGCAAGGAGCCGCTCTAAGAGTCAATGAAGAGCATTACCGAGTCATTATAAATTAGTTTTTGCTAGTCAAAATTCAACAGGGTGACACACATGACATTTGATTTCAATTGGAAGACACAAGTTGTTAAAGCCCTACATATATATTTTTGATGTAGATGCTCCGAAACAGGTAACATCAAGGTAATAGCATAATTTTTAAGGACTTTGGCTGCAAGAGGACTCCACATTATTCAAACTTTCTATACTTGTTCTAGCTACCTGTCCACATTCACACCGAACACTTTCGTTACAGCTCGAACGAAAAAGACCAGCGCCGCAAAACAAGTGACTATCAAATAAAGCTTTTTTGAAATGCATTAAAGAATATTGAAGACAGTTGGACCAAATGATTTGTTGTCTCCAATTTCAGGAGCATATAGGTCGTCACTAGACTGGACCATCTAAATTTATCTCGGGCTATTGCTCTTAGTTTCTCGGCATGATTTTCCGAGTTGTTTTGTCTCAATTAACACTGTTCTTCCCTTGCGGGTTCCACTTCAAAGATATTCTTGTTATGTGACTGGACCTTTTCCTTACTGTGTGTCCTATCCGTCTCTATTTTTGCTTCTCAATTTCACTTCTTGATTTATCTCGCCTGCGTCAGAATTTTTCATTTGCGATGCTATTCGGCCCGAAGCATTTGATTAGCGGCCGTTTAAAGAATTTATTCAATAATACCTGAAGTCTTCTGGTAACAGCAGTACTGCAGTACTGATTTTACACAGACATTGAACTTGTAGTTTGTTCGTGACATGGCGGACTCGTTCCTGATGTTATGAAGGATATTACTTTCTTGATTTATTGATGCGTTGGTTGATGTCTTCTTCGGTTCCGCCAGTTTTTATACAGTAAAACCAAGGTATATAAACCTATCAACATCCTATATATGGTAACTTGGTTGATGGATGGTAATTGGTGTACTAATAACTATGTTCAATCGAAGTCTTATTGGTATAAATTTTGAGACCAAATTCTTGTGTCAGATCTGTAAACTTTCGATCTTTCTGCCGCATGTCCGAGTATTTATGCGTTAGGAGACATATTTTGGCTTCGTAATTCAGGTCATTGATTTTGTTATTTGGATTCTACTGGATGCGTTTTGAGAATGCGCTGTCTAATTAGCGGATCAATCCTCATATGTGTTGTATAGTATTTAGTTTGTAGTTTTTATACAGTTTGTTCGCAATCGGTTTGAACTCAGATATAGTGGTGAGCATCATTCGTTTGATTGTCAGATGATGATATCGAGTTGATTTGATCTCAATAGCCTTTTGCAAGTTTTAAGCCAGTTTGTTCGTTTCTTATGTGCTGGTTGACAGTTGGTAATTTGATTTCAAGAATTCTTTGGACTGTTATATTCAAGCATCCATTAGCTAGTATTGGGGTTAGAGTTTCTGCTATTACGGATGCGTCACCAGTGAATAGTTTTCCTAGAATATTATCCATTTCGACCACTGATGTTTTTCAGATTCTGAATAGCAATTGTAATTTTTCGTTCCGTGGGTAGATTGGTGTTGTTGCTTAAAGTTGCCATCAAGAAGCCTTTCAAAATGTTCGTATAATACATACCGTTGTCTTCGAAGAACTTATATGAGGGTACATACTCAGTTCAACCACCATATCGTAACAACCACCACATCTTTATACTTTCATTTCATTATTTTTCATTCAGCTTACGAACTTAATTGCCCAAACTGCTCAAAGCTCTATATATATAATTTAAATATATCATCTAACTTTGGAACGAAATGTTTACCTTTGTAAAAAAAAATTGTATCATCCTAATTGCCTATCTACGTCAATATACACCCCCGAACGTACCCTAAAGATTTATACACACACACACACATATATATATATATAGCATAAACCTATTATAGACACAACGTTTACGTACGAGTTTATATATGTTTGTCTCACAAAAAAGCTCAATTTCACATTAAATATTATTGTTAAAAACGTTGTTCGGAAAAATATCATGTTTACGTTAAGACGTCCTCAGGCTACAGAAATTTTATAATTTTTTAAGTAAATAATAGAACAGGTTGGGTAGAAATTATATACGAACGGAGTAAGGATGAAATTAGAATGATAACAAGCCTTAAGGTATTCATTCATCTACACCACTGTGTGAACACAGACATTTCTTTACATAATATGTGAGGTATATGCAAAGGTAGATATATGTATATATATATATATATATATATATATATATATATATATATATATATAAAGGGTTTTCCATTAAGAGGTTTCATTTTGAATAGTCTGCTATTTGGACAGCTGTCAATTTTTAAGCAGTCATCATTTGAGATTTGATAAGTAAAACTTCGCCAATACTAAAATTGGTACTGTAGATCGTGGCTGTTGTAGCCCGTAGTGTTGAAGAAAATCCAGGTTTGTCGATTTCTCGTCGATTCTTGGAATTAAACATTCCACAAAAGTCGTTAGAATGTATTTGCATAAAGACTTAGGTTTCATACTTAAAATTTATTTAAAAAAAATTAATAAGGCCCATTTTCACCTCGGAGGCTACGTTAATAAGCAGAATTATCGCATTTGGAGCTCAGAAAATTTAAGAATGAATTGGAAGATACTAATCTAATATTCGTGAAAGCTATATGCAAGTTATACTGTGATCTCAATCCAATATAATGGCGCAGATTTAAACATTGCGACGGCATACTGTCCTCCACGGTATACACCAACGAAGTCACAATTAATTAACGTCTTCAAAAAACTGGGTCCAAGGTTTATTATTGGAGGGGACTATTATATAAAACATACAGCTTG
The DNA here is from genome assembly GCA_963932295.1 of Tipula lateralis. Taxonomy (NCBI): domain Eukaryota; kingdom Metazoa; phylum Arthropoda; class Insecta; order Diptera; family Tipulidae; genus Tipula; species Tipula lateralis. The sequence goes on from OZ010736.1 coordinate 11,630,410, forward strand.
GGGTTCCAGGTTAATTTCTCCTGGGAATGCGAATGTTTTGTTCAATGTCATTCATGAAAACAACTGCGAATATTTTCCTCCAGGGGGCCAACGTATTGGCCAACGGATGATAACGTCTACTCACATTGCTATGTACTGTTATCAGTAAACGCTATAGTCATCAATAAAAAGAAAAGGCAAAACCTCACTAATCGATTATTCACTGATTGGGATCTTTTCAGAGAAAAATGGGAAGATCTATAGTTGAGCTAAAAGTTAGTATTAAAAGTATTGACGAATTGGAACAACAAACAAACAATTTCATTGAATACATTCAATTGGCCGCCAGTCTAACTACCCCAAAAATAAAGGATAAAGCGGAGATCGAAGTCAAATATCCGGCTGAAATCAGAGAACAAATCAAAGAAAGAAGAAAGGCAAGGAGAATATGGCATCTGACCAGAATTCCCGCCGACAAGACAACTTTCAATCGTGTAAGCAAGCTAGGTCCAGAAATAAATAAGGACTACTCACTATGGAAAGCAACCAGAAAATTTAAACGACCTGTAATTCGAATACCATCTATAAGAAATGCTCAAGGCAGTTAGGTTCGACGAGACAAAGAAAAAGCGGAACTCTTTTCTCAACACCTAGCAACAGTGTTTCAGTCCCATGACATTCAATCCAACATTGACGTAACACCTGCTTGCCAACCAAATCAGGATTTTAAAAGGATCACACCAATGGAAATTGCTCAAGAAATTGACAAAAGTCTGAACCAAAAGAAGGCACCAGGAATTGATGAAATATCACCGGGTTTGTTCAAGGAGCATCTATGTAAATCAATCTTATACTTATTTAAGGCCTGCATGAGATTTAAGTTTGTACCAAAATGCTTCAAAACGGCTCAAATAATTATGATGAAGAAACCTGGTAAACCAGATGAAGAAGTAACATCATACAGACCAATTTCACTGCTTCCGCAATTTCACTGCTTCCGACCCTATCAAAGCTGTTGGAAAAACTACTACTGAATCGTCTAAAGCCAATGGTACAACCATTCTACAATAGATCAAGTTCATCGGATAACGACGGTAATAGAGCAAGCGTTAGAAGAAAAGAAATATTGCCCCGCCGTAATTCTGGATGTATCCCAGGCCTTTGATAGGATTGGGCACACGAGATTGATATTCAAAATAAGCAAAATGCTACCAAAAAACTATTGCCAGCTGCTTGAATCATATCTTTCTGATCGTCAATTCAGAGTCATCTATTAAGAAACATGTTCTGACTTTTATCCAAAGTTAGCAGGAGTTCCGCAGGGAAGTGTTTTGGGACCTGTCTTCTACCTTCTCTACACGGCGGATACCTACAACGAATAAAACATTCACCGGTACGTTTGCCGATGACACCGTAATTATTTCAGTAGACGAATCACAATCAAAGGCAGTGGAAAATCTGCAACGAGCAATGAACCACGTTACTAAATGGACAATCGTGCTTAATGAGCTTAAATCAACCCATGTGACATTTACACTTCGACACAAAAATAACAATCTACGTCTATACCTCAATGGAGCGCAAGTGCCGCAGTCTGATTCGGCAAAATACCTTGGTCTGCATTTAGATTCAAGGCTCAACTGGAAACATCACGTGAGACTAAAAACTGACGTCAAATGTACTGGTTAATTGGGCATCATTCCAAAATGAACCTGTATTACAAAAGACTAGTCTTCAAACCAATATGGATGTATGACGCACAGCTATGGTGCTGTACTCATAAGTCTAATAGAGACATTATACAACGTAGTCAAAATGAATTTCTTCGAATGATCAGCAACCGATTTGTGACTAACCGGGAAATCATTGACGACGTCATCCATGAATGTTGCATAAAACATGAGAAGAGACTTCTTACCCACACCAACGACGAGGCCGTACAACTACTGGACAGTACAAACGAAGTAAGGTGGCTCCAACGAATCAAACCACATGAGTTAACTGTATGAATATTTTATAACAAGGGAACTGGACACTGGTACAGCAGACCCAAACAAGTTTTATGCTTATCTCATAAGTACTAATGTCAACCCTACCTATGAATTAATAATATTTGAGATTGTAGAAGTCATACCAATAAGAGTGTTATTGAAGTGTGAGTCGATGAGTTTTTGATTTCGATAGAGGTTTGGTTTGGAAGTCCATTATTTTCATCGGAGGTGGATCTTGTAAACTTTCTCGATTTCTCGACATGATCATCAAAATCGAGGTTTCTCCAATTGGGTGGTTTGGTTAGGAAATCATATGTTTACCTCCGGCTAAATAATTAAATGATCGTATGGTGCAATTGTTGCACTCATACGCGATTGACTGTTAATTTGGCGATCTTCGAGATTTCTTCTTGTCGGTATGTTTTCTTCGTTATCCGGCATTGGACTTAGTGAACTATTATTGTCGATCGAATGTGGTTGTGATCAACTCAACAACCAATTATCAGTTCGGAAGATATGATTTTTATCGTGAATTTTTGTAAATGAGTGCTTTCTATACTTTTTTCGCAATCTGAACTTCTCGCAGAAGTGATAAACTATATACACATGTCCTTGCGTTGCATTAAATTTAGCAATGTTTGTGGTGTCCATGCTGATAAATATGGTCCAACTGTTGCTGTTTTATTTGTATTGTCCCGCTACCATTTTAATTTGCGCCATCTTGGTTATGTGACGTTTAGCTCAGTTTCGCTTTAACCATTGAGTTGTGTAGACGCCTCAATGTTATTATCAATAAATATACGCCACAAAAACGAGCAGAAATTGTGACAGTGTATATTGAAAATTGCCACTCAGTGGAAATTACGTCAAAACATCCTAATCGTCCAGTGCCTCACAAAACCACAATTTATCGTTCACATGCGAATTTTCGACCGTGCGGTACGACAGCAGACATACCTCGTTCGGGAAGACAACGTACATCTCGTAACGCTGAAAATGTGACTCAGTTGCATAGTGAGTCGCGGTCACCACTTAGCCGATATAATTTTCCAATCCTAACGAAAAACAAATGAAAATTTTTATGAAAACCAAACCTACTTATCTTTTCTTTGAACAAAGTTGGTAGCGGGTCTTTGACTCCATCCTGCATTATATTTAACACATTGCCTTTCCTGACCGTGTTATTTCTCAAAGAACAGGTGATTATAATTGCCCACCGAGATCTAGTGATTTATTAGCTTTACACTTTTTTGTTTAGGGCCACGTGACAGAATCAATGCCAAAGCTCCACAATGAATTGATTCGAGATCTTAAAGACGGAATTTCTCAAGTTATCGAGGACATACAGAGGCAAGTTGTTTTCGTTAAATATCAAAATGAAACCACGTATTGGAAAACCCTATATATATATATATATATATATATATATATATATATATATATATATATATATATATATATATATATATATATATATATAACGGGAAATATAAATAATATTGTTGTTATTATATCATGGAAATTAGTCGATTCATGTACTAATTAAACGTTGTTGAACAATTTTTTACATTTCGAGCTATAAATAAATAATTTATATTTTATTTTGTTGTTTAAAAATTAAATTTTCTTATCACGGAAAATTTTTATGGTGATATTAAGTTTTATTTAATTTAATTTTTTTTTATTTATTTATTTTGTACATAAACAATCTATATATAAATACATATATTATGCGTGCGGAGGTACTACGCTATTTTTCGTTAGAAGGTAAATTTGGTAGCTTGCGGGGGTGCGGGTATGGAATTTGTTAAAAATCTAATTACTTTGTATTTCTAATTTTTTTTTTTATGTATCATAACATTTTCATTTAATTTATTTATTTTATTTTAAGCTGCGTATATGAACATAAATAAATATTTTATGAAAAATTCAAGAAGATATAAATTTTATCTTAAAGGTTCAAAGACGCATGAGGTTGGAGTATGATTCTGGGAAAATCTTTGTTGTTCAATTTTTGGTTTATATATCGTATCTCCATATATAGAGACAAACAACAAAACAAGAATTTTTCAATTAAACAGGATTTGTGGTAATTACATATAGAGATTATATGTATATAATTTGTATTCTGTGAAATACGTTGTTTAAAAAGCTCCAGGCATATGAAAAAGCACAGTCAAAATATGATATTAGAATATATTTTTTTTGTGTAGAATTTAATTGGATTTTCAATTATAGGATTTTTGATTTTAATGCGTGATCAAATAATTTATCTTATATACTTTCAAAATTTAGACATATATGAGCTTTTGGGTATTGACGAACGAGAAGGCACCTTTTTAATTTGGTTAAATTTTAGAACAGCTTAAATGAGGCGATTAAATATTTTTCAATACTTTTCTGTGCAGTAGCGTATTATTCTTAACCAAATTATTTAATTTTTAAACGAATTGGTGCAAATTGTAAGTTGTCAGCCCAACGAATGCGTTGCTTTTACACACAATCGCTTTTTATGTCATTTGGAACATGTTGATTTTTGGTAAGCGGCGAAAATCGACTCGAGACCGCGGCTTGACGAGAACCTCTCTTAACCATTAATCTTAAACCGGCGACAATTTTTATTTTCATGCATGCATACAACTCGAGATCTTCTCAAGATCATCTAGGAAATGTTTACTTTCTACGATGAGTTCGTTCCGCCCCAAACTACTTTGTTCCGATCAAATATTTTTGTTCTTCATGAATATTGACGTTAATAAGAGAAAAAAATCTCGATTGAGTGGAGTGAACATTCCATTCCTCAGTTCAGGTCAATTTGAATTCCAAAGATTGGGATGTCAGTTGGAATCAGAGAGTTCTTTGAATTTGCTTTTATAGTGATCGTCGGTTGGTTTGTCGGTTCTTCATTAGTATCTCTACACAACTAAAAGCGTTCTGTTATAGACAATGTCAGATGGTTAAATGGCGCATGATTATCACAGTTCCAACCTTCAGCATCAAGATATGCGGTGGTATGCTCTACAAATCAAACTCTATCAGATATGGTTGGTTACCTAGTCTTGTTTGGTCAGACTTGTTTTGATTTTGAACAAAAAAATCACTTTGTCTACAAAGCAACGATCCACTGTCAAAATCGCACAATCGTGATCATATTATTTCAATGGTTTGCAGATATTCTTCCGATAACCTCTTTCTTCTATATCGTTAACATACAAAGATTCGAGAGAATCAAAATCAATCCGGTTTATACATCCACAGGAATTTCTCCATTACCAACAGTTGTTTGAAAATACCAGCAGGTGATGAGTCATTCTGTAACATGATTTTAAAGTTAGTGGTGAACCGCAACTTTTCTTCACATGTCGCCACAAACTCTTGGAACTGTCGATCTCAAAATGGCAGGTATAGCATTTGACTAAAATTGCCAGCCAACAGAATCAATGTTTCAACAATGCGTCCTGAGTCATTTCGTTAATCCTTCATAGTTTGGTTAAACGCTTCTACTGATCGTTGGCCATCGCCGATTTTGATTATTATAGATACATATACTAGGTTGTCAATTCATAATGTTTCGTCCAGCAAAGGGAATCAGAAAAGTTTTGACTGTTCCACCGGGGATCTCGAGGGAGAATATTCCACCGTTTTCTTCTCCAACTGCCTTCATTAATTCGTCACATACCTTTTGTTATGCTGTGTATTATTCAACAGCAGCACATTCCATTAAAGACAACTGTCAAATTGCACAAAACCGAAGTCAATTTAAAATGCCATCTACTGGGATGTTTTTTAGATAAAACGGATTGAGCCAAATCAGAGAATCAATGCATTACACTATACACGTCGATGGTACCGCATGTCGGGCAGTTTAGTTAAAGTTTTTTTTAGAATTTTTGTAGTTCCTTTGGAAAAAAGTTCATAAAAAGTTGAAATGGTTCGCCACCTAAGGTTGCCCAATTATGTTTTCTCGCTGTTTATGTACCGACTCAATCAATTTTGGTCACTTGTAACCAATTAGAAAAAATGAGATCTTTCTCCGTACCGTGGAGCTAAGTTTCTTCGAACCACGTGTTCCAACTGGTACTTTCTTGCATGTGCCAGTCTAAGGTTATGTTTGAGCAGAAAGTTATCCGAAGGTATATAGGCAAATATAGCTCTTTCCAAAACTCTGCCTATTTATTGGTCACACAGTCAATGGATTTGTAAAAATTGATTTCTTCAGCGATTTGGTTTTAAACCAAGTAATTCAGACAGTCTACATCCTTGTTCTTCGCTGCCAAAATTTCTCGTTCGTTAAACTGTTTCTTCTACGTCGTGAACATGTTAAAATTCGAAGAAAACACCAACAGACGTTTGATTTTCGAAATGCGTTGAGTTTACCTGCAGCTTTTGATCCCAGAATAGCAGATAGCGTTTGTCGAAAATCGCAAGCTAGCCTTTAGTCACTTCGTAAATTATTCATCGTTCAATTGAAAGCTTGCAATGAACGTTTGTGTTTTATTATGCACTCATCTCAGAATTTTGAATCTTGCAATATATTGGCCATCGCCGAGTTTTGGGCAATTGGGTACACTGTATTGTCAGTATTCATCGGCAACTTCAATGTCGTTCATCAATGTTGTTGCAATTAGCATTAAAAACAGTAAAGTTTTGATTTTGGAACAAGTTGATGTATATTTCGTCATTTGTCAACTGCCGTCACGAATGCGTCACACTGAATGCTTATTTAATTTCGAACGTGCACTTGCTCTCATTGAAATTCCCGAATCAATCTATCGTAACAACTAGCTGACGCACATAAGCACGGTCATGTGTTCGATCATGATCAAAGCGAAAATGCCCATGCAAAAAAGATAGCTGTCAAACAAGGCAACGTACTAGTCGACGTACAACGTCGAACAAGAAGTCAACGCACAACGCCATCTACTGGGATGTGGCATTAATGAGCCATGTCTTATTTAGCTCGTTTATATTACGTGTTTTTTATCTATTTAATTCACGATTTTCTGAGATTTTTCCAGCTTTGTATCGACTGTTCTCTCATTACAGCATCCAAAATTATTAAACCTAGCAAAAAAATTCTAAATTTTATTTATGAATTTTTTGGTGAATTTCTCAAAATTTTCTTTGTAAGTACCAAACGAAAAGTTCCTATAAAGAAAAATTGACCAATTATGATTTCTCGCTGTTTATGTACCAACTCCATCGGTTTCGTTGTACATTACTGTTGTAAACAATAAGAAAATAGCAGATCTTTCTCTGCAACATGGAGCTATTGTTACTGACAGCAACCTCTTCATTTTTATACCATCAAGCTTCTTCGAGAGTCGTGTGCTTCAACCGATACTTTCTTGCATGTGCCAGTCTACGGTTATATTACGTCCACATTCCGATCGTCTTCAACAATCTAGGTTTTCACGGATGCCCAACGTCAGCCCAGCGTTCAGTCGCCTGTAACAAGGTGCTTAGAGAAGACCTCGTGATTTAAACCAACTACCACTCAGGCTCTAGTGGATTCTTTGAAATTCCTTCACATTTACAGTATAAGTATTACCTGGAAGATGCACTCCCTCAATAGAGATATTTTGGAGTACTTATAACGTCGATCTCTAATTATTCTACACACAGCATTTTCTATAATTTACTTATTTGAGATAATTCAATGCTTATTAAAGTCTTAAAAATAAATTTGGTTAACGATTATCCTTTCGATGTATCACATATAATGTTAAAATTGTAAGGTGCTTGCACAAATCCAACACATTTCTCATTGTGTGTGTGCTTAAGGATTTTCCAAGAATCGAGCTTTCTAAAAATAATCGGATATTATACCATTTCCCTTCATTAAATATTTGCCAACAACATTTTTTTTATCTAATGTGTCTGTGTATATATGTATGTATATATATGCTCCTTTCCTTAAAGCATGTAAATAAATCAAGCTTAAATATTCCATCCAAGTTTATTTTTCCACACAAAAACCAAACAAAATAAAAATGTAAAAATGAGAAAATAATAATAATAATAATTCTATTATGCCAACCCAAAAAATCTTGAAAAAAGGGTTAATTTACAATTCATGTAGATAAAACCCCAGAAAAAGAAGAAATAACGAGGGTGGAAGCATAACAAGAAAATCTACAGGAAGGAGAAAAGCTCTGAAAACAAATGTAATTACAATATGTTTTATCACATTCGAAAATTATTCCATTTTCATATTCATATATGTGTATGTGTATGTGTTCATACAAGCACACACACACACACACCTATAGATAAGTAGGTGCAGATACACAGAGAGTATATACATATACTCGGGTATGTAAAACACAAAACCGCAAAATTAAAGCTTTTCGAGAAAAAAAAAGGATTTCTTTCATAGATAATTCATATTTGTTTTTCAGTTCTACCGTGGAAATGGTGGAAAATTTTTTATTTTTTAATCATCTACATTTATAGGATTTTCCTTTAAGTACACGTTTCTCGCTTGATGTTAAATTGAATATAATTTTTAAATATTTTTTCCCATGCGCTTCTGATGCTGCTCCTGATGCGATAATATACATACTGCGCGGTGATGTATTGCTTTTGATGGGAAATTCTTAACGCAATAAAATTTATGACTGTGTTTGGGTGATTTAAAAATAAATCATTTTCACCCAAAAAAATATTTCATTTCCTAAGTGGTTGACTTATCATGGGTATTATTGTACTCCCACTGTATCCGCAGCTTTATAAATTTTCACTTCAACATTTTATTTATGCATACACTTTGTTATGTTTGTGCTTAGAAACTGAAACTAATGAAATTATACTAAGCTTGACAATTTATTATTTAAATATGAAACTGAGAACACGAGAGAGAGATGAAGCCTTGAATAGAGTGAAATTATTTTGTGAAAAGCTTTTTTCATAATTTATCACGTTTTCTTATTTATTTACTCACAACATTTTTTTTATGTATTATTTAAGTAAGTACATACACTCGGTTATATATGATATGATAGACGTGTATTTATTTTTGGGACTGGCTGTTTGTGAAAACCTTATACGAGTTTATACATACATTTATATGGAAATATTCATACCCGAACAAAATAATATATCCGTTCCTATGACAGTTCGGAAAAAAAACAAAAAAATGAGGCAAAAAGCACTACGTTACATCAGACAGTAGGAAAACCGACAAAACAAGACACAAAGTACAAAATAAAATTTTAATTTTAATTTTCTTGATAAAATATAAGAAATCCCCAAAGTTTATTTTCTTGACTATAATGCTTTAAATAATTTATTATAAAAGTTTTGATTTTTCCCAAAGTTTTCTTTCCTGTGTGTTCATTTTATACTTTGACAAATAATTTTGTTCGTACATCCATATAGAGTTGAAGACACACAGCAATGCTCTAAACATGCATATACATACAAAGTGTAGAAGAAAAATAAAAGAAAGTCGTTAAAAGACATCATTTGTTTGTGAAAGAGTTGAAAACTATGTTTTACTCTTATCGGATGCACACCAATTTAGGACGATTATGTTAAAGTTTTTTTTTTTATTTGTTTCTGTCTACAGTGTGACAGTATACAACATATGTTTTGTCCAGGTGCGAAAAGAGAATGTTGGTTGTTGTAACGAAAGCTTTTTGTTTATTTACAACGCAACAAAATAAAGTGATCCAGTGATTAAAAATCCAGTCTCATTTGATCAGCTCCTTACATTGATCATTCCAGATTTGAACTTTTTATCACCATTTGATCCTATAGTCTCTTTCCAACGAGCTTTTTCTGATTCTAGCAAGATCAGAAGATCTAAACTTTTTCAACCATCGTACTATATAAAGAATGGTTAAATTGTAAAGCCATGGTTTCGTTAGCGGTGTTGGAAGTGGCACTGTTGAAACCACATATCGTCCACATCCATTTATTCCAATTCAAGCCATAAAAAGTTCGTTATCATCTCACGATAGTGAACACCATACACAGTAACTACCTGACCGCCCTCATTTTGGAAAAAATACGACCCGATGATGCCACCAGCCTATTAACCGCAACAAACAGTTACTCTTTGTGGGTGCATTAATTTTTCGACAATCACTCTTGGATTATAATTCACCCAAATGCGGCAATTCTGCTAAGTGACGAATTCACTGAGGTGAAAATGTGCCTCATCACTGAAGTGATTTTTTTCGAAAATTGATCATCCACTGTTGCCATTTCTTGCCACCATTCTGACCATTCACGACATTTGGAATGGTCAAGAGGCTTTAGTTCTTGAGTCAATTGCACGTTATAAGTGTGTAAATGTAAATCTTAATGCATAATGTTCATCAACGACTAGCGTGAGAGATAGGTGCAATTGTTGGACACGACGACGAGTTGAGGTGGTCGGCTCTTCAGAGAACAGCAGCAATATTTTTGCAGTACGAACTTTACAAGCATGCACTGGTTATTAAAAAATCTTCCACAGACCCGGATTGTTCAAATTTTTGTACATTTGGACGGTTAAACTGACCGAAAAAATCACGAAGTGTACGATATAGTTCGTGTCTGTTCTTTCCATGGTTCAAATTGAGTTAGTCTGAAATGGAGAAATGTCGAATTAAATGCAGAAAAAACTTGACGTTTAGGTGTGATTCACATTCAACATCGGCCCTTAAAATTTAATCACCCTTTATCTTTGCTCATCACAAGGCTCAGTAGCCATAACCTTACTAGCCGATCCATCTACAGACGGTTGCTTTTTCTAGTGCACTTGAATCAGTGTATAACAATTATTTTGATTTTCTCAAGTTGTGATAGATCGATGAGGATTCCAAAACTTGGCTTAGAATTGGCGATTACTGAACACTGTTTTAGTCATATATCGATGATTGCTACAGCTCTGTTCAAATTACACTGTATATAAATTGTTAAAGACTTGGCCTAGGATTAACATTATAACGATCAAATGATCACAAATCCAGAAAATAAATCATGTTAGTCGGTTCATTAGAACCATACTTAGTGGTATGTGCATAAACTTGCAAGAACTCTTTTCTTCCAAGATGCGTCAACTGGGTACTCTAATTTGTAAATTTTCCTGTATCAACGGTGCGTTAACAAACGACCGCTTTACAAACTCATGTCTCTTTTCCAGAGTCGATATGTTGTTAGTTTTACAGCCATTCAGATACGGTGGTAAACGCTGGAGGTTTTCATGGTATGGTAATTCGTGATCATACTCCCAGCCACCTTTCCAAGTTAAGTGACGGATAATTTTTTTTGAATACCCTCTTAACAGCATAATCCAATTGCGACCATAGTTTAATTAACCCCCACATAGATCTAGCTACACATTGTTCTATAGGTTTGTTACTGCTCATATTTTCCACAAAAATAACACCGAGGTCCTTGATCTCAGACACCAGCTTTAGTGGCATATTCTTATTGCATAATGTTTTTAAAACTGGATATAATTTCCGATGGAATGATAAAGTCTTACACTTATTGATTGGCGACTAAGAATATTTGACTCGTACCATTTCACTAAATGGTCAATGTTCTCTTGAACCTTCTCGGAATCGTTTAAGTTCTCGAGAGTTCTGTACATTTTGAGATTGTCAGCAAAACTTTAAAGAATGTAGAATTACCAGTGATTGCGCCTCGATGAAAATAGTAAAAATCCAAGGACCAAGTTGGGGACCTTGTGGAAAATGTAGCTTGAATTGACTTGGACCTGCTGTTATCAATGTCGATGTATTGGATGCGGTTGCTTAAGTAAGATTTTAACCAAGCCACAAAGTTGTTTGAGAAGCCAAATAGGTATATCCGTTCTAGTGCTTTACACTGGCTAATGGAGTCAAACGCCTTGGCAAAGTCTGTGTATAACTCGTCAACTTGCTTGTGACTTTCAATAACTTTGATTGTGCTGCTGGTGAATTCAATACGATTTGTAGATGTTGATCTGCTAGGCATGAACTCATGTTGGTGGAGCGAAACATGCCCAAGAAACACATATTACAAATTAAAATAATTTGGTATAGCTGAAATTGACGTAATACCTTCATCAAATTTTTAGGAACCTCTCCCAATCTCAGCGACTGATTGATTGAACAGCATACATAGAAGTAGTTCCAAACGCGTAATCTTTTTAAAAAAAAGCAGATATTTGACCAGGACCACAGCCATTTCCTATAATGTTTTCAGAGCTTTGTTTATATTTTCTATTGTGATATGTGGCACTACAATGGGCCGTTTCCCTAATCTAGCGTGGTGGAGATTATCCGATACTTACTCGGCGTTTGTGAAGTTGTAACCGGATCTCACTCAATATACAGATGTACGTGTATCGATTGGAGAATCCAAATTACAGCCGGTCAGTCATGCCAAGCTAATAGTTTTGAATTTTCCAAACTAAATCAAGAGTTTATCCATTTTATTGAAACCAGGATCAGTTTGACTGAATGATAGTGCACTTCAGTATATACAACTTTTTCCTTACAGTGTTTTATACCAATTCTAACTACTCTTCTTGTCGACAAATAAAGTTTTGACCCTTCCAAATTAAATGATTTTTGAGATCATTTAATTTGGGAAAGACACCTCTAAAATGCGACCCATTCCACGCAATGGCAATATCAACATTCTTTGAATAATAATTATTTATGCAAGTTAAAACCAATCTTGAGCGTACTGAATTAATTATAGCCTCTTAATTGCAGTGAAGGTTTTGAAGGTCGTTACTATCAAATGTGTAACTGATCATCTATCTTTATTCTAGCATCTTTAATGGGCCATCCTTAATTTGAACTCACGTCTTACAACCGTTTTCTAACTTAAACCTTTTCAATATAATATTTCTCATATAAAATAATATTGCTCATAAGCGTGGAGACCTCCATGCCTACATATATCGGGAACACTTACCCGATAGACTCATATACGTGCTGAAAGGTGACATTGCAATTTTCATTAGTTATGAAGTTTGTTTTGTAATCCCATGCTCGTGTACTTGTGTTAAAAGTTGCATTGATTTGAAAATTGCAATAGCTGACAAAATACGCTAAGAGACGCTTGTTTACTATAAAAAAGATAAAACTGCTGCAAAAACAATCATGAAAACTATTCTTGGGCTGGAGACTCTCAAAACAAACGACTTTAAAGACTGGATTGACGACAACCAAACTTTTTTTTTTGTTTTGATCTCTAGAATCTGTTTTGGGGCTCGAGGCTTTTACCTTACGATATTACAGCCAAATCGAGGACGTACGGCTTTAGGACCGATTTACGTAGAACCATCTTCAAATTGCATTGATCCATGAAAAATCCCTTTTTTCATCCTGCCCCTGTCGGGATTCGAACCCGGTACCTCCCGCTCCAACTGACGCAGCTTTACTCACAGCGCCACCTTTCAACCAAGCTTATATTCAGTGTTTGGTGAAATTTTAAGGGAATTGTCTATTGTGATCTTCTGTACAACTCGACCGTTTGAACGAAGTAATCTATAAAGATCAATCAGAATTTACGTAAAGAGACGGAGCTGCGGGCTCCATAATGACAAGGCACGGCCACACACATCATTGATAGTTAAGAACAAATTGACGAAACATGGTTTGGAATTTTTGATGCATCCACCGTATATAGCCCAGGCTTTGCACAGTCGGACTATTATTTGTTACAGTCTCTATGCAAAATTCGCTTGATGGCAAAATGCAGATGCACCGCTTAATTTTTTTTACGAATTTTTTTGATAAATAAAGGCTTGGTCTGTTTGAAGATTGATCTTGAAAAGTTCCTATTTATAAATATCGAATCCATCGCTTTACCTTATGTTAGTTTGGTTTGCAATTTCGACCTCATTATGACTGTGAAAATTTGTTAGGATAATTAGCCACTCAGAAAGATTAGCCTCTTGCCACTGTGTGGAGGCCATGTCACTAATCTTAAACACTTCACTGATTAAAATCAAACTTATCCGATATTTACCACTGCTTCTAGTTTGACTACTACCACGTTTTCCGCGTTCTATTGACTGCTATGAGGTTGACTGCATTGACATAGACATATTCGTTCCAATACCAATTAGTGGTAAGTTTTGTGATACTGTATCCTCTTCTAGTATCCTCTGTGGCAGTTGGAGCGGGAGGTACCGGTTTCGAATCCCGATAGAGGCAGGATGCAAAAGGGATTTTTCACCATCTGATTACGATCGGTGGTGTTAATGAACACATCTATGACGCCCTGTTGGAGTGCAGAACTCATGGGCCGACCCATCTTCTATGTCAGTACTATAGGCTGGCATGGAGCTATGCAATGCTTTGAGCTCCACAAAAGATTGCATAGAATAAAAAAAAAAAAAAAAAAAAAAGGATTAAAAGAATCACCAGAATATATAATGGCTGCTCCAGGTATATTTATGGTCAACGCAAATTTGACCACCATTCAATTTTCCTAATGCCCCTGATATATAAGGGATGAGTTGAAATTAGCCCAAAATAGGCTTGAAACGTTAAGGGGCGGTGATTTAGAAGGAATAATTCCAATATTGTTAAGAAAGCCGATATGATGAATGATTTGAGTCGGTTTAATATATATAAGAGTGCTTACAACATCTTATACTAGTAAGTTAAATAGCTGATCTGCTTTAATAATCGTAATTAGCTTTAATACTCATTAAAGTGAATGATTATAATAAGAATGATTTGAGTCGGTTTAATATATATAAGAGTGCTTACAACATCTTATACTAGTAAGTTAAATAGCTGATCTGCTTTAATAATCGTAATTAGCTTTAATACTCAAAAGCAGATTAGAACGATTGCCCAAATATTTATTTTGCACTATCATGATAATTTATCTCCGCTGGTGTATACATACCATATAATACATAGACGCAATTACCAGCATAAATATTTATTGAAAATCAATTGAATTCCAAAACACTATATAGCACACACGCAACAAAAAAAAATGTACATAACGAAAAGAAAACTCATTTTCATTATCATCAATTTTATCTTATAAACACAAACTTATATATCTTGTACACCGATCGATTTTAATTTCATTTTAAATGTCATTAATACGAGATACAAACACAGTATCGATACGGCACCATCCCACCAAATAAACAAAAATCTTAAAATTTCTTGCGTTTCCAATGATTTATCCAAACCACCACCACGAACCGAAATGAAAAGAAACCAAATTACTTTGTACATATATATGTATGTATGTGTGTTTGTGTATGTATACATAATGAGAATTCAGATTCCTTTTGTGCTTGTAGGATGTCGTCTAATATATAGCAACACAAGGATACGATAGGAAATTGCTTTCTTCATGTTTTTCCATAACAACTATTATTGCTTTAAACAAAAAAATTTAAGATTTTATTCTTATGTACTTCTTGACTTTTATAATGACTTTTCTATTTCAACAATTAAACAACAACATCTATGCTACAGTGGAAAAAGCTCCCAAAAAAAATATATTAATTGTTGTACATATAATTTAACTTTCTTGTTTTTTTTTCATTTAATCTTTGAGAAAAAAAAGAGAAAAAGCCACACAAACATAAATTGTTTGAGAAAAAAAAGCACCGAAATTAATGATATCGAGCTTTTTTATATTTTGTTTTCTTAAAAACTTAACTAATTTTTTTTTTTTAGTAACCGAGGAAAAATAAAAACGCGCTTTAAGGGAGGATGATGGGGTTTTGGTCGTTTTGATTAATTTCCATAACCTTTTTGACTAATTTGTGGAACACAAATTGGAAACAAACGCGCGGTATAATGAGGAGGAAAGCCCACAGAAAACAAAAAAATATGTTAGAATCGTAAAATTTAAAAAAAAAAAGAAAATTCATTAAAAGTCGAGAAGAAACCTCACCAAAATTAAAAAAAAAAATCTTGGGAAATGGAAAATTGTTTAATTAATCATTTGCGGAGGAATATTGAATGGAAATCTGAATTTGATTCGAGGAAATGGCGAACAAAACAAAATTGATATAATGGAAAAGTAATTATTGCAATTCATTTAAGTAATTTTTTATGTTTGAAAAGTTTTATTCGAGTGATGGTTTATTGATTTATTATTTGCTTGGTCTGTTTTTATAATTCGCTACTTATTTAAGAGCTTTGATTTAATTAAAAAGCATGTTTGTATAATGAAAATGTGTTCAGAAGTTTAGCTTTACTCTAAGGGGTTAGACCATTCAATATAAGTAATCCGAATTGAAAGTGTCAAAGTGTTGAAATTTTCGTACTTATTTTACAAGCTTTTATCTGTCGTTTTATCAATGTTTGCAATTAAGAATAGTGTATTGTTTGAAATTGAATGTTCGATTGGCCTGATTAAAATACAGGTAAACTATGCTTAACGAAAGAGTTTGGTTGCTGGAAATGATTCGTTACTTAAATCGCTGGTTATTTTGTTAGTATCGACTACATCAGATACTGTGCTTTTTACATCGTGCAATAATTTATGTCAAACGGCTTTCATTGTGCTATCTTTCCTCTGTTTCCACAAATTGTTCCAAATTTGGGGTTGTTACCCTTGCTTCATCAGTTCTATATGACTGGAAGTTGGAACGATTTGGAGGAACGAAAACCACCTTCCTGATATATGCAACGATAACGAATAGTGCATTAACGATTTAAGTCAGACTCAGTCAAGCGATGAGCTTTATAAAGAAGAAATGCAAACACAAAAAAAGGTAATATGAGTAATTCTGGGAACCAATGATAAAAAGTCCGGTTGTAATTTTATATGTTTCAATCGTGTACCAGAAAACTGGTCTCGGTGGTTTAGTGACTCAAAAAGAAACATTATTATCAATTGTATACACTGTATAGTCACTCACAAATGACTCTTAAATAGTTTTTATAGTCTGAGTAAGAAATGGTAGTGATCTAAGCAATAACAACTAAAGAGCAGCTGTTATCAAAACGGGAACTACGATCAACCATTAAACAAGCGGAGATTTAACATCAGATGATAAAACAAACTCCATTTAATGGAAAGTAATCAAAGCCGGCTCAAAAATTTGTTCTACTTAACAAAGCTTTCAATACCACCAATAATACCCTTGTTCAACTATATAGATAAAATGGGGCAACAAAAAAATTATGTCGATGCAAAAGTGCAAAAATTTCCAAGTTTTGATTTATTACATAAAGCATAAATGAAAAAAATACTGCCCAGAATGTTGAAATTATGGTGAAAAGCTCTAGTGGTACTAATAAAAAATAACTAGGTATCATAAAGCGAGTAAGACATTTTCATAATTATTGGTGAAATCGCCATTACAAGGTAATGCATGTGCCACAATAAAAAACTAGTTAATCCAAAGCTTACAACTATAAATGCACTTAGTATCTGTTATGGAATATAACATGTATATGTAAAGAAATAATATACGCATATACAGCTTTTTTAATAGTTTCATATTTACTTTTGACTAATGCACAATTTTTATTATACGTTGATATAAAACAATGATAATATGCATAGTCAGTAATTTTATAAGTAATATTTCTTGTATATAAGTTAAAATAAATGGAAATAAAAGTTAGTCTCTTTTTAGACATAAATAAACGGTGTTTTGACTCAATAATTAGTTAGGCCTCACCAGTGGTAACCTAACTAATTTAAATTCATAATATTATATCCGAGAACGAGATATAACTTTGGTCCTTCGAGCCACCAAAACAACTGGCGGCAATAAATTTGGAACTTGAAATAAATAACAACTACAAAGTTTATACCACGATATCCACTGACAGCTGGAAAACAACTACCAGCATCGCTAAGTTTACAATCGGAAGCAGTCTATCCAACAACAACAAAAAATTTAACAAATAATACTTAGATTTACAACATAAGTGTTACAACATCTGGCGCCATGATCGATGTACTACTAAAAGAACAAGAGGAGATTGTAGAAAAAATCCAAATCCTGCAGAAAGGTTTTAATGAGGCAGAAAGGCATTCAAAAAGACAGCTCGAAAGAAAAATTCAAATTCTAAAAAGATTATTTTTGCAATATGAGAGCAATCATGAAAAAATTGTTGCCTCTGCCACATAAGAGCCCTTACATGGTTACTTCATTGAACGAAGATCTACACAACAAACATACGATGCATTCATAAATGAGATGCGGCAGCGTTTGCATGGAGCCCCATCAACGCCCACGGTGACAATCGACACTCAGGCATCAACAAGTTTTAATTTTCCGGAACCTCTGAAGAAAACTAATCTGAAGGATAACGATAACTCAGAAGAAGAGATACCACCGGAGAAAAGAAAATTGGTGAAAAGGGCAGAAATTAAAGTAAACCATATCAGAACTCTTCTACACCAAGCTCAATTATGCTTGACTGAAAGACGTTCTAATCCCCATTTGGCGCAGAAAATTAAACAACTAAAGACAACAATAGAGGCATGATGAATCAGCTACATGAAGAGCTTCTGTTAGAAATTCCAGAAGAACAACATAGGTTCATTCCGTATTTTCAAAATCAAGAATACGATACAATGAATGAAGAAGTAGACGAGATGACAGCCGAGCTTCAAGAGGCAATACAAGTATTGTTACCTCTAGAATGCACCAACA
Organism: Tipula lateralis; assembly: GCA_963932295.1. Taxonomy (NCBI): domain Eukaryota; kingdom Metazoa; phylum Arthropoda; class Insecta; order Diptera; family Tipulidae; genus Tipula; species Tipula lateralis. The sequence continues at coordinate 11,648,971 of OZ010736.1, forward strand.
TCAACAACAAACCTTATTTCCAACCAGAAATAAAATTGCCTCGTATCGAAATACCATATTTCAGTGAGCAATACCATGAATGGACAACGTTCCACGACAGATTTAGCAGATTTGTGCACGACAACAAAAACCTCACAGATACACACAAAATCAGTTACCTGAAAACGTATGTTAGAGGAGAGGCAGCAAAATTAATTAATCATATATCTACAACCGGAAGTAATTATACGGATGCATGGAATATACTTATTAATCGTTACAACAACAGACAATTACTGGTAACCAACCATGTCAATATGTTACTACATTTACCAAACATTACCACGGAATCAGCAACTGGAGTTAAAAATCTTCATGATATAATAGTAGAAAATTTGTATGCTTTAAAGAACTTGGGCATTGACACAACAACCTGGAACGCAATACTAATTCCATTAGTATTGAAAAAATTGGACAACGAAACTCATCGTTTATACCAAGTAAACCTGGAGAATCCTCGGGATATTCAATCTATGAGTGATTTCCTAAAGTTCCTAGAAAGCCGATTCCAATCGTTAGAAGCAACTAACATACCAGTAAAAGGATTTCAACAACCAAGAAGCACCATCGAACGCTCAAATACTGTTATGTCACCAGCAACAAGAAGAACTTTTGCTGGAATAAGAAAAATATGCATTGTTTGCAATGCATCACATGACATAACGAGGTGCCCCACCTTTGTGAAAATGCCAGTGCTGGAGAGATCAAAACTCATAGCAGGCAACAACTTATGCAGAGTTTGTTTAATCGCCACGCATAGCAAATGTATGAGCAATGAAACCTGCGTGGTTTGTATGGGAAATCATAATACGTTGCTACATACAAAAGAAGTCACAACTGTACTTCATACCGCCAAAAACAACCCCACAATAAATAATGGAGTACCATTATTAGCTACAGCGCAGATAAAGGCAACTACGCTTATTGGAAATTCAATGCAACTACGCACATTAATAGATCCAGGGTCACAGTCATCTTTCATCACACAAGCAGCAGCCGTATTACTAAATTTACCAAAATTTCGAGTAGATTTACAAGTCAGTGGAATTGGAGGAATGAAGACGAGTAGCATAAAATATAAGGTGTACGTGACCATATCACCACATTACTCATCAAACTTTAAACAGGTGGTAGAAGCGTTCATTCTACCAAAATTGACTGAATGTTTGCCAACTAAACCAGTTAAAAGAGCTGATAACAACCCATGGAAAAACCTTACATAAGCAGATCCGAATTACGAGACACCTGCATCTATTGACATGATTCTAGGTGCGGATGTATATGCAAATATTTTAGTAGACGGAGTAATTAAGGTCTCGTCAGATCATCCAGTAGCTCAAAGAACGGAGTTAGGATGGATTCTTATGGGGATGACACAAAACCAACCGACAACAAAATCGATATCTTTAACTCTGACATCTCATACTGATTTGGATTTAGAACTACGTAAATTCTGGGAAATTGAAGAAATAAGCAGATGTAACCAAAACTCAGAAGACGAAGAGCTATGCGAACGGCTATACAAAGACTCAATTAATCGATTAGCCGATGGAAGGTATGAAGTCACTATACCAATAAAGAATGAACTCACTTTAGGAAATAGCAAGAATCAAGCCATAGCAAGATTGCTACAAGTGGAGAGGAGATTAGAGAAGAATCCACAATTAAAACAAGAATATCACAACTTTCTGAATGAGTACATTGAACTAGGACACATGGTTCCAATAAAAACAGGTGACAATACATGTAAAACCAACTTAAGCTATCTACCGCACCATGCAGTGATCAACCAATCTAGTACAACTACTAAGCTAAGAGTAGTATTTGACGCATTTTAAATAAAATCCGAAATTTTAGCTAGCCCAAATAATCTTGAAAAGCTCACACACCCCAATTCCAAAACAAAAAAAAGTTTCTTCATGGTGATAAAGTCTTGAAAGCAAGTATATCTCCAAGCTCTCTACAAAAGTAGAGTTAAAAATATAAAATCGATAGGTAAAATACAGCAGACTTACCATTCGAATAAAGTAAATGAACTACCACATTACCTACCAGATCGAAAAGTACACTCAAAAATCAGACTCGTGCTTCCACCATTGGTCTATCCAAACCAATCCTAGATTTTAGCGCTGACATATCACTTATTAAAAGAGAAATGATTATTACACAAAGATTTCGCTATCGAACACAAAGTCCATAATGTATCCAATGACATCCCAAGCAAAGAGAACGGCGTCATAGGCGCACATTTTTCCGACAAATTTAAAGTAGACAATAATGAAAACTCCTCCAACCAAACCTTCATTTGCTCAGTCACAGAAATCACAACTGGAGAATGTTTACCTCACATGTTACTTCAACCAATAAATTTCAAACCTAAGATCGTGATAGCAAATACAGTCACACACAATACTCAAGTATACAATTTTCGACCAAAATTGGAACAGACAAACGACCGATTTAAGGTATGTAAATTACATAGAAAGAAACCTTATGTTAACAATATCATGTCATGTCTGGAAGGCGAAGAACTTACAACCATAAAAGGTTTTCATCAATGTTCTCTGACACAAAACCAGTTCATATACAAAGATATAAACTCCCAGAAAGCCACAAAAACGAAATCAACAAACAAGTGTTAGAGATGTTAGAAGATGATAAGATTAAGGCTGGTACTAGTCCTTTCAATAGCTTTCTAACAGTTGTACCTTAACAAACCAAGTAAAGGTGGTAAACCAAAATGGCGAATCATAGTAGATTTAGTCTCCATATACTCGACCATCTCTCGATAAAAATGTCAATAAAAATCTTGAAAAAATTTTTAGAAATCATACATTGAGCCTCGTAATAGCAAACTGTAAAGGGTGTTTGAAATCTGCAGAAAACCCCATCTTAAATTGCAAGCCACCAAATGCAAATTTCGTCTTCTAATAACTTCATCTGGACTTAGATCCGTTATATTATGTACCAGGTTGGTTTGAATTGGCACCATCTTTGTTTGGAGGCATTTGTCAGTTGGTGTTTAAGAGACGCAAAGAATTTCCAAAAAGGATATTTTTATGGCATTTATCTGGCCAATGATGTCGTTTTTAGCCTTAGTCGATATTAGTTTATTTTACGACTAAAATCGTATAGAATCTTAACATCATCTAAGCCAATTCTATCAAACTGGTGCACAAATGAGTCCTTTATCTGCCATCACAAAACATTAGGATGGTTATTGGCCCAATATATTCCAATATTTGTTTGTTTTTTATCTCAACAATCTGTTTCGGGGCTCGAGGTACTTTCAACTCTTTCGCGGTTCACTTATTTACGTCCTAACCTTACGAAATTACATCCAACTCGAGGACGTTCGGCTGTAGGTCCGATTTACATAGAACCATCTTGCATAGCTAGAGGACAGCCTATAGTACTGACTTGGAAGATGGGTTGGCCCATTAATTCTGCACTCCAACAGGGGGTCATAGATGTGTTCATTCACACCATACTGAATTAATAATTTACTGAAATAGTCTTTGCACTGGTGTCCTTAACCCATTAAACCATGTGATTTCGTTCTCTGCAATCGTCTGACTGCATTTAAAGTATCCAACATACCACAAAGTTCTTCGTTTACGTGTTGATACGTTGTCCATGAATTATGGCAATTTTTTTTATTTCCTCTTCAACCGTTTGGATATTTAGGTCCCTATGGAGGTCATCATTCCTAATATACCACGGAGCGTTAACTATACCTCGTAGCACTTTGTTTTGAAAAGTTTGTATTATTTTACTGTTGGTTTTCTTTGTGCAGCCTCAAAGCAGTAATCCGTAAGTTCATACAGGTTGTAACACCTGTTTATATAACAGCAATTTATTTTAAGTTGACAATTCCGAGTTTTTCCCGAGCAGCCAATACATTTTTCGATATTTGATATTAAGTTCATCTTTTATCTTTTTAAAATGCTCTTTTCACCTGAACCTAATATCTAAGGTCAACCCTAGATATTTAGACTTATTTGCATACGGAATCTGCCGACCGTTAATGACCAGAGTCTTGTAGCTGATTTTTAGATAAGTAAAATTCATATGCGTGGATTTCGATTCATTGAGCCCGATACGCCACATTTTAGTCCATTTTATGATTTGGTCACATGTTTGGCGAAGTTTCGTTGTAGATTCCTCGATAGTGTCTCCTACTGAGAGAACTGCGGTATCATTTGCAAATGTTGCAACGGTAACTTCGTTTAATTGAGTCAAATCTCTGGTTTATGGCAGGTTAAGAATAGGTGCCAAAACACTACCCTGTGTGACTTCTGCCGATATCTTTTTTAGCTCGGACTATTCTTCTTCATATTTCACCTGAAAGTAGCGATTTATAGATCTAAGAAGATACTAGAGCAAACCTGTTTTCTCTCTAATGTATTCTCAATGACATTTGTAAGCCTATGGACCTGTTTTATAGTTGCGTGCTTCATTATTTGCCCTGTTATCAGATCGTAACCAGGAGCTTTATTTGCTTTTAAGTTCTTAATTTCAGTTCTTTAATTTTCAGTTCAGTTCCTTAATTTCAATGTTACAGGCCTGATATCTTCGAAGTCAGATGTTCTATGCGTATCAGTAATATTTTCGTAACTAATCTGACGACTTAGAGGTTAAAATGTATCTTCAAGATGTTCAGCAAATAGGTAAGCCTTGTCTTTCACACTTCTAACCCATTTTCCATTGTTTATTTTGATTGGGGGATCTGCGTTTTTAGTTGTTTCAACCCTTTTCTTGCTTTCAAGAGGGAGTATTCGGTATCTTGAGTTGGATCTAGAGAACAAAGGTATTTTCCAATTGTTTCATTTTTCACTATTTTAATAAGTGCCTTAAGTTTGATGCATAAGTTGTTTAGGGTGGTTATATCTTGGGCGCACGCGTAGTCTGTTATTTCTTTCGGGCTTTTCGTTTCTCCTTCACTAGTTCTCTTACTTCTATTTCTATACTAAATAACGAAGTTTTCTTTCCTCAATGATAATTTGGGAGTGCATTCCCAAGCGGACCATTGTATGACATCAAGCCGCTTGTCTAGTTCTTCTTCAATTTCATTTTCACCTTTGATTGGTATTTGAAGTTCTATTCTTACCTCTACTAACTGCCTAAACAATTCTCAATTTGTTTTGTTGTTTATAAAACTGATGTGACACAGCAACGGTGGAAAAAATAAGATTTTCGAGCTTTTTGTCAAAACGAAGCACATTTCAACTTAACCTTTCTTATTGTCTGAATTGGATTAGTTTGGCCTAAATAACACCTGTTTGCACCAAGACCACATCAGAGACAACTCGTGCTAGATGCCGGACCGATTATATTGTAAAGAGATAATGTCAACTGGTCACTAGTTGTTAAATAAGTGCTCAAAAAATGCTTTGAAAACAGTGCTTCTAAAAGCTCACCATGGCCCGAAATTGCATCATATTCCATACATAAAGACCAAATGCTTGTGAAGAAACTTAAGCAGTCTGAAGCTTTTCTGAGGTCGAGCTTTTATGTTTGAGCTTTTATCTTTTGAGTCAAATAATGTTCCTGCACTGTTTTGTTTGTGCACTGTATACGTGGATTATGACAGGTTGATTTTATGTTATTTTTAATTTCTTAATAGTTTAAACAATAAAAGTTAGGTTAACTTACCAAAGTATAACATTTCACTTTCAAGCGTATCTTTTGTATCACAATCGACAATTCCATTATTAGATTTTTAAAGTCGTGTGATTAAAACTTTAAGCCATCAATCTTCTTGACAGTGCTCAAATGTTTCCATCATGTGACAAAAACGAAGAAACTCATATATGGATTAAAAGGATGATAAATAACAACAACAAAATACCCTTCCACACACATATGGATATATATAGTATCAAAACAAAAAGGTTTAACGTCATCACATGATGTACGATATCCATTATGAAAATTGTTATTACTTTTGGCTAAATTACTAAAATAAATAAAAGAAAACTTTTTGTGTATTTCAACGGAATAAAAACGTAACACAAAAGCTTTTTTTTCTTTCGATGTGTGTGTGTGAGTGTATATATGAATAAAGATGTACGAGTACAAAAAAATGTTTGTCTTCTCGTTCGCGTCTTATCATTTTGTGCGATGGAGTATTACAGCACAGTGCCACTGTTGCTTAATAATAAGAAATAGCTTTTGATTATTATACGCAAGAGTTGTTACCTGATGAAGTTATAATACAAAGTTTAAATAAAAAAAAATTCGTTTGAGTAAAAAAAAAGCTCTAGAAATTTTTCAAGTATGAGACTTTAAATTATGCTTTTTCATTTTCGTGTTTTTCTTCGTTTTTTGTTATGTTTGATATTTTTTTTTGTTTCTTAGAAAATGTTTTGCCATCTTTGTATATAAAGAAATTTTATTGTTCACTCAACAATACAACACACATATATATATATATATATGGATACATAACTTGAGTAAAATAATTCAAGTTTGTTGAACGAAATATGGTGTACAATGTTATACATTTCAATGTACCTAACTTTTAAATGGCAAAGAAGTATGATTAAGATTACCATCCACGATTATCTTCCTTCCCACGATTAATACCTTTAAGTAACAGAAATGGCTGGTTTAAGACAACAATTTGTTCGCGGTTATGTAATCGCGTTTAATTATATATTTTATTGAGGGTGCCCGCACCTTATAGACTTATCTTTAATATTAATGTACTTTTTTTTCTTCTTGCAGTAAGTTCGGAGGCTAATTGTACACGTCACAAGAAAATGTATCTAAGGTAACATCAGTTAATTAATTTAATTTTGTAGAATTAGTTTGAAACACAATTAAATTACCATGAACATGATATTTGACCTACTGTCAAATAGAAATGTTTTCGTGTATCAACGTTTTAAATGTCAGTTCATTAGAACTGTTCAAAATTTGTGCTATGCGGAACATATACTTGATATTTTTTTCTACGACTTGAGCCAACAATTACAGACAGGATTTTTTTTAGCTATATAAGTATGTAGAGTAGTTTGTCAACATTAAATATTTAGGTATGGGTTTATAACACAAAATCTTCCGATTCAACTGGAACCTTACAGAGTGCGTGATCAGCTCGACGAAACAACATTTTTTGTCTTTACAATACGGCTACTCTGACTAATCCGTCGCTTCCTATGCATACTTCGATTATGTCCACTTTATTTATTTTTCCGATGTCCACTTTGATCGTGACTGCATTGTTGTAAGATATTCAACATACCATGTTCTTTTCCAGAACTTCAACATTGAAAGCTCTATTATGAAGTGTGCTGGTTCAAACATCACGATCAGACTCCGATGTTGACATACAAATTCGTCGTGAGTTCAACTCTTCAATTATTAAGCTGGTAACGCCAACGACTCATTTTAGGTGATATTTCATCGACTTCAACGCAGTCTATATATCGTCAATGAAATACTTGAAACGGTCCTGCAAAATCAAATCCCACTTGTAGAAATGCTCTTATACATACTGAACTCTGCATTTTGGTAAATTTTCCATCTCCTGGTATAATAAGTTTGCACGTATTATCAAAAATTTCAGTCTCATCGTGGCTAATAAGAGCTGTGCACTTTGCAAGATGATATTTATTGTGGTAATGGCCTGTCAGCAATTCAGCGAATTTAAATCACGGTATAGTTATGATAGTAATGACTTGTTTTGTTTAATGGCCATGATGTCTTTCACCATGAGATTGTTTTGTACTGTTTTCATAAAAATGTTAAAGACCCAACACACGATCTGATTTGTCCGAGCTACAATCAAATCAGGTTCTAAGTACACAAGATACGACCAACCGCTGGACTGTCATTGGTATTTTGATCAAAGATAAAATTTTAGATAGTGACGACTTTATATTTTTTGAGAATGTGAAACGGCTAAGCCTGAGATTACGTCATTGTTGACCAGGTTTCTCAGAATCACCGACAGAAGTAATGAATCTCATGCATCATTGTTTTCCGTAGCTCAGATCGGATGAGGAACCTTTAAAAACCTAGATTACCGCAGATATGGAACGATTGAGGGTTGATTCTACTGCTTTCAGTCCCTTTTAAAACGATCGATTCTTGTCGTTTATGTAAACGGAGCATGACATAAGATTCAATGAACAACATTGAATATCGCATGTTTAAACTGATCCGTTGATGACGGGCCAAGACATGAGAATATGGAATATGCAATCATGGGAAATGACCGATGCCCGTTACAAATGAATTACAAGAGCTTGCAACATTTATTAAAGGAAGAAACACCATTAATTATGAAGGAGGCGACAAGCCACTCGACTATCAGCCATATCTCAGTGTCAACAAAAATGTCAACAGACAGGACACTCGACGATAGATACATCGCTGAGGAAGGAACTGGCGAATCTAAACTATGTTACACCGATTTTACACTTCATGAAAAGGGTCCAAACTACCTGCACCGTAAGGGAATCTTGGATGAGCGGGTCGGTAGTGGAAATGGAAGCATTGCGGTTCTTTACGGATGGTTCCAAGCTACACGGTATAGAAGGAGCAGTTCGTTTTCCTGATCACTGCAGCGTGTACCAGACAAAGGTGATAGCGATTGAGGAGGTCCTGAACTAGTTGAGACGTAATGTGGTATGTTCGTCTGATATCGCAATTTATGTAGCAGTCAGACGGCAATCAAGTCACTGGACTTTGTTTCTCTGAGGTCTAGAGTGGCGTTGGGTTCTCGCTTGTCTCTAAATGAGATAAGTGAGCATTTGAACATTCGGCGAACTAGCGGGCGAACTAGCGAGGGATAGTACAACTCTCCAACTGCTACCGGAAAGGGTAAAGTTGGGGAGACTCATAAAGGCACTCAAGACTGTAATTGAGGAAGTAATAAAGGAGACAGTAGTCTCAGCGAACGATAGGTGGGCCCATAACCTCTCATGTAGAGCGGCAAGGCACTTCTGGACAAAGTTGAACTTGAAACGATCAAAGCCACTGATCTCCCTACGAAAACGTGAACTCAAAATAATCGTGGGGATACTCACAGGACACTGCCTTCTTGGAGAATATGCGAGGAGGCTATAGGTTTAAAAGTTAATGACTTTTGGAAGAGACGGTAGTCCACTTCCTACGCTTATGTGCCGGGCATAATTATTTGGCACAGAAAAAATATAAATGCTTGGGTAAGTTCTTATGGACTGACTCTCTGATCTCGAAAACGATAAGGTGCGAGACTTATCACACTACGTAAGTAACTCAAACTGGTTCTCATAATGGTAATTGGGGAGTAAGATCCTGTGGTATCAAAAATTATAATTAAATTTATCAACTAGATCGATGTTACGTAGTACTATTATATTATGAAAACTGTTCCCGAGAAAAATTTATGTTCCGTCAGTGTCATTGAGAACGTTTTTAGGATTTGGTGGTCCTGTTTCAGAATTGTCCAGAAACATTTTTAATAAGCGTCGACCAAAATTTATAAGGGGGCATATTAATGATTAATTGCAAATAGAAAATACCGCCGACTGGCGCAGGCAGAACAATAAAACAGCTTATACGGAATAACCAGCAATGCACTGAGGAAGATCGAAATATACAAAATATATTCAAGAAATATTGTAATGATATTGGTTGCACACCGTTTCAAAATCGGATGATGAATGTGTTCAGAACAAGACCTGGACTAAGTATGTGAATTCGGATCTGGCTTGAGTACTTTATACGAATATTTGCTAGTAGCAAATGAAAAATTTGCTTTATTTTCATCTTTTTCTTTGACGATTTTAGCGTTGACGCTTGTAACGAGTTTAACTATGATCTGTCTCTTAGAATCTTGCTTATGAACTCAGTATAAGAAACATAGAAAAAATTTGAGTGATGACAACTTAAACACTAACTTTAATATTACTAAATAAGTCCAAACGGCTGTATCGCACTTGTTGTTATGTTGCTTATGACGCCTATAGCTACCTCAATAAAAAATAAAATAATTTATGGCTTAGAGGCCGTAAACGGCTCTTACCGCGTCTCAACTGAGACCTTACGAACCATTTTAACGATTGGTGCACATTGTAGGTGGTCAGCCCAACGATTGTTTTTACACACAATGCGTTTTTTATGTCATCCGGTGGCATGTTCATTTTTGGTCAACGGTGAAAATCGAACTCGAGACCGCAGCGTGATGAGAAACTTTCTTAACCATTAAGCTACAACCGGCGACAGACTAGCTACCTCAAACTGATGCAAAATATCTTCAAGAAAAATTAGGTAAAATTTCGAAATAGTGTATCGTAATAATGACTACTTGTTCAAAGGGACAGAAATATGAATCATGAAAAAACCTCAAAATCTATCCGAAATCTTTTGTGCTACGAACGTTAACTGTAACCAAACCAATACGTCGCGAAAGCTCAACTTAATGTGATGGATTACATTTCAGCTATGCGATGACCCACATGAGTTCGATAACGTTTATATATTTGCTATTTCTTTATGAGTTGGGTTAAATATTAGCATGCCAGCAGAATTACCTCAAACTGGGTTGTTTTGATTTGTAATAAACGTTATGGCAAGACAAATGTTTTATTCGAGTTTAGCTGTTTAGGGTTATAAATAATTGGAATCAAGAATGGTATCAAAATAATTTATAATACGGTTCTGTGGCTAAATCTTTATGGAGATTGTCGTTCCTTAAATAGACTACGCGGTACACTTGGCTCGTAAAACTTACAGCTTAACCGGTATGTATACCATATGTCCAAATAAGCTTCATATAGTATCGACCGATATATAATATCAGTTTATTAAAATTCGGATAGTGTGTAAATACACACTATTGGTCATAATTTTTATACCGTACAAGAAAGTGCCGCTCAGCTATAGTTAAGATTTTAAAATCTGGTAAGATCTTCTATAAAATCTGGTAAAATCTTCTATTATTGATTTCTTCCTCTTTTAGTCTCTGGATACGTTTATTTTCAAACTGAACTGCAAATAACTAAGCCTAATGTTTCTCACCATTTAGGTTTAGTGATTCAGTTTATTGCTTAGATAGTTTAATCGTGACAAACTTTGAGATGCTGGATTCCATAGTCTGATTTTTCCAGATTTTCATTGTTTCTTAACCAAATCTCTCACTTCAAGTCTACTTTATTTTAATATACTTATTTGGTCATCGTCTTCCCAAAACATCCCAATTGATTCTATTGCTTTTCTAAAAAATCTCAACAAGTTTTATGTCATGGCAATAATTGCACTCATGGTCATGATAACCGTCATGTGATATGACGTAGTTTCAGCAGTGCGATTTTTTATTTTTTCATCAGTCTAGATTTCCATCAGTACGTTTTCTTCGAATTGAAGTCACCAATCAAGAAATTCAATCCAATCGATTTAATTATAACTTAATCTGCTTTAGTCAGTTGATGATCAGGTAACTATTGAACTTAAATATCGTAGATATACTTGTGGTCTTTTTTATTCTTTGGTAATTTTCCTTTTTAATTCCGTTTGACGGTTTCATTGTTAATTGCAATACTCCATTTGCATTCGATTTGGTGTGAATTCATTCACTGCATCTTGATTACTTCACAAAGTATGATAATGCCTCTTTCAAAATTAAGCTCTCATAAATATCCACAGGGGAAAACCACTTCAAAAACTCTGGAAGGAATGGCCCTCGGTACATCGCTTGAAAGGATTTGAATTTGTTCCACTTTGTCTTATTACATTCTAAAGCACACCATATCACCTCGACTATTCCTGTTCAGTTTATTTACACTTCTTATTTTTACAACAAGCATCCAGAGGTGTGTTTATGTAAAACTGAAATGCCCCCATAAGAACTGATCCTCTATAGGGAGCAACCAACTGAATGACTAACAGATAAAAGCTCAAACATATAGTAAAAATATATTTATTTTTAGTATAGTCTCATAAATTCTTACAAGAGTTACAAAACAGATCAATAATAAATAGTCCCTAACCTCATTAAGCATATACATAAACTTATGTACACACACAGTGTAATTAAAGAATATTATTTTACAAATAATCTATTAATTAATCAAAAAAAACATAATTTGTGTATACACAAATTCTCAAAGCACAAATTCTCGAATCGATTTACACCCTAATCAAATAATATATAAAACGAATTAATTAAGATTTTCGATATAAAATTCCTTTTGATTTAATATTTAAATCGAATTCGAAAAATATGATATCAATGTACCAAATTTTTTTTAGATAAAAGCTCGAGTATCTCTGGATATAGGTACGCTATATATACGATCCCAAAACCATTCCATTCCATTTTGCTATCTCTTCGATTCGAATGACCAAATTTAATTTATTTTTCAATCTAATATCTTTATTTATTTATTTTTGTTTTTAATTTTCTTAATACAAAATTAAACTTTAGCTACTGATAATATTTTTATCCCGTTTATTTATTTTCTTATCTTCATTTCCTCGAACTTTCTTTCATTGTAGAAACTTCCTTCTGTTATTACATTGTCTAATAACATTTTTATTGAAATTCCTTTTTAATTTTTGTTTGTTAACTAAACTTTATTTAAATAATCCTAAAATATATAAGTGTATATAGACGAGCTTTTGATCTGGTCGATTGATATAATCGAAACAGTATTTACGCTTAAGTTGAATTCCAATTGAACGGATTCGGTGGAAATTTTGCGGCCTCTCATCTACTGAAAATTTCATAATATAAAGGGTGATCCAATAAGAGGTTCCAGAAGTTTTTTTTACGATAATGTATTAACGAGCTTTCGATCTGGTCGGTTGATATATAATCGAAACAGTATCTACGCTAAAATTGCGGCCTCTCATCTATTCAAACTTGTTGTATATAAAGGGTGATCCAATAAAAGCTTCCAAAAGTGTTTTATACGATATTGTATTGACGAGCTTTTTCTGGTCGAATGATATAATCGAAACAGTTTTTATGCCAAAATTGAAGAGACTAAGTGGAAATTTGGTGGTCTCTCATCTACTCAAACGTTATATAATATAAAGCGTGATCCAACGAGCTTCCGGAGATATTTTATACAGTAATATATACACGAGATTTTGATCTTGCCGATTGATATAATCGAAAAAGTATTTACGCTGAAATTTCCAATTGAATGGATTCGGTGGAAACTTTGCGGCCTCTCATCGAATCAAACTTGATGTATAAAAAATAGTATCAAACTGGAGCTTCTGAAAGCTTTTCATACAATAATATACAGATGAGCTTTTGGTATGATCGATCGATATATAATCGAAACAGTATTTACGCTTAAGTTGAATTCCAATTGAACGGATTCGGTGGAAATTTTGCGGCCTCTCATCTACTAAAAATTGCTAAATATAAAGGGTGACCCAATAAGAGCTTCCAGAAATTTTTTATACGATAATGTATTGACGAGCTTTCGATCCGGTCGATTGGTATATAATCGAAACAGTATTTACGCTAAAGTTGCGGCCTCTCATCTATTCAAACTTCTTGAATATAAAGGGTGATCCAATAAAAGCTTCCGGAAGTGTTTTAAACGATAAAGTATTGACGAGCTTTTCTGGTCGAATGAAATAATCGAAACAGTTTTTATGCCAAAATTGAAGAGACTTAGTGGAAATTTTGTGGTCTCTCATCTACTCAAACGTTATATAATATAAAGCGTGATCCAATACGAGCTTCCGGAAATATTTTATAAAGTAAAATATAAATGAGCTTTTGATCTTGCCGATTGATATATTCGAAAAAGTATTAACGCTTAAATTGATTTCCAATTGAATGAATTCGGTGGAAACTTTACGGCCTCTCATCCAAACAAACTTGATGTATAAAAAAAGGATCAAACTGGAGCTTTTGAAAGCTTTTCATACAATAATATACAGACGAGCTTTTGATATGATCGATCGATATATAATCGAAACAGTATTTACACTAGAGTTGAATTCCCATTGAACGGATTCAGTGGTAATTTTATAGCCTTTCATCTACTCAAACTTGCTGTTTATAGACAGTGATCCAAAAAAGCTTCCGAAAGTTTTTTATACAATAATGAATTGACGAGCTTTTGATATGGTCAATGGATAAAATCGAATTCCGTACACAAATTTCATATAAACATGACAGTCGTCATGCATGAATCCCAATGAGAATCCCAATAGGAAAAAGTACCTCCTTTTTGTAACACTCTTTATAGAGGAGTAGAATTGATCCACCTCCTTTCTCGAACCCAAATTGCGTAACGAATTATATTTTACGTACAGCATTTGTACGCAATTAATCTTTTTAATTATGTATTCAGTAAATTTTATCTAATTTATGTAAATATCAATGGCAGATTATTGATTTTATTTAAAATAATTAAAATAGTTTTCATATTTTATTTATTTGTTTTTTGTTCTAAACCAGATTTTAATAAGATTATTTGTGGTTCGCTTATCACTAATTTAACGATGATAACAATTGAAGTGTAACGTGATTACAAGTCCCAGCATTCCAAGTCATATGAAATGTTTCCTAACATAAGACTTATACTTCAATGTCGAGTGTGCTCATTGAGATAATCTTTATACCAATCTAGTTCACTTGGATGTAACCAAAACGCAGTTCGATATGATCTTCATCAAATACTAGAAGTTTAATTGTTGAACCTCCACCGAAATTAAACAGTGAGACTGTCAACTTCAGATTAGTTCTAAATAAAACACTGGTGAATAGTGGTTTTTGAAGCAGGTCCCCGTAGATAAAAGGCCATCAAAATGTTTGATTTTGTTGGCTGAAAGAAGTGAAAACCGCAGTTTTTGTTTCATATCCCTGATTATTGCAACGTGTATCAGGTTGAGATGACAGCTATAATGAATTAATTGTGCAGTGGTTAAGATATACTAGAATTCATAGGTGATCCAATTCAAATGATCTGGATCCCTTTCCATTCTTTAACTGTTATCAGAACCAGCAGGGTTAGGGTGAACGTTTGCAGCCGTAAGCTTAAAACTTCAATAGACAGTTTAATTTGAACATTGACGAACGATCGCTTGAGGTGATCGCAAAAGCTGAAATAACTTCAAGGACGACATTTGAGAACTATTGTAGGAATACTTACAGGATACTGCTTTTCTAGAGACTACAAAAAAAGTCAAAAACCTTAAAAGTATATCAACTCAAAAGATTCTGTATTCATTAAAAAGAAATACTCAAAAACTCCAATCGAGACAGCTCTTTCATTACTTCAACACTATTTCTCAAGCCAAAATCTACAATAACTATAGTTTTTGAGACTTCGAAAACGTAAAATTACGAGTTCTTATATATTGATCTCAACCAAACAAAATGAAATCTCTTCGGTTGGATTCAAATCCTAAGTTCCTCTGAAAATACTTCAATTTTGAGCTTTCATGAGATGTTCATGATTATGATGCTACCACTGCGGCATTGCAGATAATCAAACTGTGAGCTTTAATTTCTGCAATTACCAAAAACAAAACTTTTGCAAGTCTCGTATTGAAAGCTCATAATGGTTCAAATGATCTACATTTTCGTCGTTATGCTGTATAATCAATTACCTTTTTACTGTCACAAAAATTACAACTCGAACTAAATGCTACAAGTTTCGTTAAATAAAAATAAATTTTAATTTTATAACTCACTTCCTGCATGTAATTTAAAGACATTCAAGACAAATTTTGTTATGTGGTAAAAAAACTTTTTTGGGTATTTTCAATGAATTAAAATCTCTCCGGAATGTAAAATTTAAAACAATTGAAAACTATTTTAGTTTATGGATTCTGCCCCTACCTGTTTCCATTTCATATAGGATGAGAGTGAGTATATTTACTTCTCACAAAGTTTAAAGTTTGGTTTGGTTATGTAGTCAGAATGTTTGATTATATAATATTTGAGATAAATCGTGCAACCATCAATCACTAAGACATCTAAAAAAATGCCTGCCATATAGCCTACATTCGGGTTATCAGGATATCGGGTATTAATGACATAACTGTTTAAGTTCCTATCTACAGGACTTTATGTATCTTTATTACTGGGCAAATCAGGTTACTTTACTTAAATAGTACGAGCACAAGACCAAATTACAGTCGAGGCATGTGACATTCTAAATCCAGCTATTGTAGCATCTTTAGGGTTGGTCGAGTTTTGTACAGTAAGATTTATAGACACAAATTCAGCTAAATTGTTATTATGGCTTATTAAAAACCTGAGATCTTGTTGGCATGACTCTCCGGTATCTTCCAGTTGAATTCTTTATTTATTTCGCTTGATAAATTGTGAAAGATTAGCCGTTTATCACTGGTGGGGGCTATGCCACTAATCATTTTACTGATTAAAATGAGACGGTTCATTTAGCACTAATTATATACAAATCGGATGGACTCTCGATATTTTCATTCTGCTCTTACAGCAGTCTATATAGTGGTGCAAAAATTTCAGTATAGTGTCACTGTAGTATTGACTAAAACATGTCTCGCTTCCCTCACTATACTTTAATGACGTTAGTTAGCTCGTTGTAAACTGATATCTGTTTTCTCATCTCAAAATTACTTCTCAAGATGAAATCGACCATCAGTACACCACGTGAGGCGACGATGATGTGTCACTAAGTCGAACTGAAAAAATTATATAAAAATATTGCATAGTTTCCGGTGGGGCATAATCAGTCCGTGATCTTACCATCGATTGTGATCTAACCATGCGACCATTGACTAATACGGACTTTACGGATAAAGGCGTTCGATCGTTACAATATTTTTTGGTCTAGCATGTCTTAATATTATAGAGAAATTGAAGGATATATCCTAGATAAGGGTATGGTCATACGGGTAAAAGGATATTAGACTTATGTCACAGAATTGTATTGTATGGCACAAAAAACAAAGAAGTGAGTTAGGCAGAAGATTGCTCGAGCCTAGAAGCACTCACCTTATTTTTGAACTATGAGTGGATTGGACACCAAGTAAATTGAGTAACTGAAATGAATTCATTTATTGACCCAACTTTAATGGGCACACCATATAGGTTATAGCGTGCATCAATACAATTTTTAGATGGTCTTATAGTTAGTTGTATTATTATTGTCTTATATTAAGAGACCCAAAACATATTACAATATGAGGAGAAACTTTTGCACCAAGAATATCGTGTATTTTTCTCGTTCAACTGTGAATGCAAGGTTGTTGCACTTTTTGTTAAACTAAAAAGTGTTGGTTTGAAATATACAAGGGGAGCAACAAAAGTCCATGCGTATATTGTTCCACTTCTCAAAACAGTTTTCAAAATCTTGCTTTTTAAGCACACCAAGGTTAGTAATGATCGCATCAATTATCTCCGCGTTATTTTTAAGGATCTATCTCCTCAAATTTGGTTTAATTTTTGGAAATAACCAGAAATCACAAGGTGCTATAGATCCGGGGAGTATGATGCCCTCGTATTTCTTCGATTATTCGTAATAAAGGTTTCCTTGTTTCAGTAGTGTGAGCTTGCGCGTTGTCATGATATAAAAAGTATAGCCGCTAATCCTCTTTCATCTGGTTTTCCAACAAGTTTTGGTAAACAGTCTTACGTCTACCATTTTGCAGCTAAATTCTGACGAGTTGCTAAAGAATGCCCATTTTCGAATTTATTTAGAAAAATATTATGGAAATGCTCTCGAGGCTCTTTTAAAATTCATGGAACCTATCGATCAATCTTCGGATATCCCAGATCATTATTTAATATTCGTGATACGGCCATGCCATTCAGGGCCAATTCATCAGCAATAATTTCTTGTGTCAATGGTGGATCTTCAACTGTGGACTTCACCAAAGCTACAGCAACGTCATCACTGACAGATCATTAAACAATTGGAAAGGTTTTGTATTTTTTTTTATATTTAAGTGTGGCTTACTAAGCAAACCTTTATTACTCCCATCGTACACGAAGGTTGAGTGATAAGCTGGTCAAAATGAAACAAGGAATAATATTTCAAACCAAAAGTAAATATTTTTCAAAGTAGTCAACTTTTACCTCCAAACACTTAGTCCAACGTTTTTCCAAATTTTTGATTCCTTCCGATTTCAAGCATGGATCTTAATAAGAGCAGAATCTCTTTCCACTGAGCCATTTCTTCTAGTTTGGATTCAGGAAATAGTCTCAGGGATCTAAGTCTGAAGAACATGGCGGATTTGGAAGCGATTTGAAGCGTAGTTCTTGGATTTTAGCTCACTACACTCGTTAGCGTGTACATTCTCTTGATGGAAGCGAACTTTTTAATAAAATTAAGTCCAATTAGATGCAGTTATACTCGCTGTTGATTTTAAAGATTATCAGTGTGGATTATGTCGCATGCATTCCAAAAAACTGTTTTCATGACCTTGTTGGCTGATTAAATCACCTTTGCCTTCTTCTCGGGTTCGCCAGTAGAAACTCACTGTTTAGATTGTTGTTTGGTCTCTGATGCATATAGTGATGGACCCATGTTGAATCCAGAGTTATAAAACTACGCAAAACTTCTTTTTATTTCGCTTTAACATAGCCAAGCTTGCCTCTAAAGTTATCAAACATGTGCGTTTTTGGTCTATTGTAAGCAAACGCGGCACCCAATATGTTGCGCACACTATGGATTTTGTCTACCATTTTTCGTGTAGTGAATTCATTTGGACGTCGTGAACGTTCGACATCAGTTATGCTTGTACAACCATACCGAAATCAGTAGACCACTGGTGAAGCATTTTAATCGATTGTGAAGAGTCACCATAATATTTATGGGTTGTCTGTTGTCAATGGCCGCAAAACTGAACTAAACGACAGATCTATCTGAAAATTTTAATTTGGGCTAGTGACAAATGTTATTGACACGCATGACAACCGGAATTTGCAATTGTTGCGCTCCCTGTTGCAATTCGACCAGACCTCTCACTCCGTTCTCGTATCAGACAGATTTTTTCTGCACACGAAAATGAAACAAACTTATTTATCCTATAAAGCTCTCAAAATCATTGTGTAACTATTTGCTTTCATTTTTAGATTTGTATAACCTTGTACTCGGCCGCACATTGCCTCATGTATATAAAAAAAAGCTCAAGAATACACAAAAAATTTTACATCCGCATTAAATATCCTCCGACTGTATACACATATACCTCAAAGATGTACCATTCTTGAAATTATTAAAAAATAAAAATTCATCGAATAACAAAATTTGAAACAATTTCATTTTGACGGAGGGCAAACAATGCCACAGAGTATAAGAATTTTCCCATTTCCATTATAAGTAAATAATCCACAATGAGCAAAAAAAAAACCAGAAAATGTGAAAGCACATATATACACTCGAACATAAGAAAGCTCGTTTTTAATATCAAGTAAATCTAATCACCTTAAGAATTTTACATAATCCACACTGTATCAATATAGGAATTCAACAACTAAACCGTAAACATCCTATTTGGTACACAATATTATATTATTTCCCTTCTTGACTTACCTCCACCTCCTCCTTATCCTCTTTCTCTCACTGATTTGTTTTGTTTCTTACCAACACAAAACAAGTGAAAAAAACAAAAAGTTTTCTTATTCCCATCTCGGCGATTCAAATTGTTTTTGTTTACGTATTTGTTTGTTTATATTCACCATCTCCCTGTTGTTTAGCTTTCCATGTACCATCTACCTTTTTATAATTTTATTTTTGTTGTTCCTCGGAGTTAACCCAAACGTAAAGTATATATATATATATCGAAGGGACGCTTCGTCATCCCAGTATACATTTTCCATTTTCCTTCTTCTTTTTCGTCATCTTGGGTTTTTTTGGAAAATGGATTTTGTGTAATAAATGACTTGTAAAATGTATTTTTCTTCTTGTGTGATACAAGTGTCGTTCTTCTTCTTCTTCTTCATCATCTTCATCTTATTATTCGTTTTCTTGGATTTCAAAATATTTGTCGTATTTGATGATTTGTTTTTAATGACAATAGATTTGGTAACGTACGTACGTACATACATGAATGTTTATGGATATAGCTACCTACGTAGACAAGTAGCAAGAATATGGTATAAGCCATAATGTAAGGAAATACATCAGATGAAAAATGTTTTTTGAGAAAAATTGTTTTTTAATAATGATTTTTTGTAGGTTATGTACGGTTATCACTTTGTCATCGTATATTTCACTCTCACCGCTAGATACTTATTATGTATATGTCGGAATTAACATAACCTCAATTTTCCGTTTTTCCTTTCGGATAATAATGAGGATGATTTGGTTGTTTGTGTGTGAATTCGTTTTTTTTATGCTTGGTGAAACAAAGATCAGTGAACCGTGGTTTTAAGCAGGTTGACCTTAACGAGACAAAAAATAGGAATAAATTGGTCGCACCATAAACTTTTTGGAATAAATATGAGATGGCTAATTGTCATGTGTATAGATGTGTCCAGTGGGTGAGGGCATTCATATTTCGTAAATATTTATAGAGCGGAACACAAGACTCATAGAACAACACGACAGTATCTTGAGCTTGTCGTAGGTGGCTGCTAGATCTGCTGGGCTGAAATGTCAACAAAAAACCAAATCGGATACCGCGAAAATAAAAACCCCCGCTTTAACACGTGCAGTTTCATATAAAGGAATAGTAACGCAGTCACAAAGTGCATGTGATACACCGATCTTTAAAAGAAGAGCCGCCTTTTGATAGACGAAGAGGTCGCTGTTAGCGAATCCACGGTCTAGAGATCGATCTGGCACGTTTTGATTTCTTACAACAATATGAAAAGCTGGATCGTAATTGAAACCGATTTAGTCAGTACCATGATTATTGACATGGTGCGGGTCAACAATGGCCTATTCATCTGTATAAAACCGCAGAAAAACTCCTTAGATACTTTTTTCAGGTGTACATGAAAGCTTCCAAGTATTGTTGGTAAAGCTCTGAGCAAATGGTTCAATTATTGTAAAACTAACTCGAGTCCGTAAACTTTAGATGATAGCATCGATTGGTAGGTACTAGGTTCGAACTTCGATAGAGACTGGATTCAAAAGAGATTTATCACCATCTGATTACGACCGGTGGTGTGAATGAATGAAATCTACTTACCCCTGTTGAATGTAATGTACAAATGGTTCTACGTATGTACAAAAATCTGTATACGTATTAGATAATGGCGTTTAGCTTTATATACTTGAACTAAGTGGAACGGTGCCAAATAGTAATCATTTTGTTATTTTCAAAGCGTCCAAATAGTTCATATGTCTCATGCGACCATCACCAGGTATGTTTTGGACACACCTCACCGCTGGGTATATATTATGGTGTATGGTGCCCGTGTTCACACGTAACATTTTTGAAATACGATACTGATGGTCACAATCCGCCAACTCCAACCCGATCACTTGAATCATCGAATCATGTTGTACTCAGATCATTTACTGCACTAAAAGCAAAGGCCTCCTATTCCTCGTACCATATAAGCGTGTGAATTTTGCCTACTTCGCCGAAACTATTGATGGTGTTTAATTTTTTCACTGCACCGTACTGATTGCATAAGCTAAACATGGTGAATTAGTGGGTTATTACTGTATGTGTACAGTATTTCCATATGATAGTCGATTGTCGTCGGTTTCCAAATGGCCGGGTATCACACCTCCAATGTCTTAACCTCAACCTTAGCACTATGTATCGATCACGCACAATCTATTTCAATTTCTAGGATCCGCCATGGATATGTCATACTCTATCCGCGAGCATCGTTAGTTTGTGAACCAAATTGACTAAGTTTAAAATGGATATGTGCAGTCCAAAAAAATTCACGATCACAAAGTTTGTTTGAATGCTTTCTCTCCGGTTTAGTTGCATACGTTCGGTTGTAATACCTGTGGTAAGCGGGTTCAATTTTGTGACCCATTCTCAACAACTGTACAATGTACATCACAAGCCTACGTTCTCGCTCAATTTCGAATGAATGTTTCAAATTGCTTCATTCTCATTGTGGTAGGCTTCGGACCCTTACATCTCTATTATAAGAGAGCTTTTCGGAAGCAACAATTTTGAAACAAAAGCAATCAAGGTAGTGTTATTCAAGGATAATCGTGTGTTGTTGATGTGTTTATATTATGGTTATTGATTACTGATCTTAGTCAGACTACGACCGAGGTTCATGCAGACCAAAAACGTTATTTTGTGTCCAAACTCTTCTTAATTTCACACAAGCTTCTAAAATGTTGCCTACTCGGTTCATTGTTGATTTTGAAACGTATGTAACGTATACAGAGGAAATCGTACTCGAACGCGAATATACAAAGAGAATCAGGATTGTGGATTGTGGATTTAAGTCAAGTTTTGCCACCCTCATTGGCACAGAAAACAGTTAACTTGTTCATTTAGAGGGTCTCGGTTTCGAATCCCGGTGGTGACCAAAAATCACGGTTGGGTGTTTTTGGTATCAGTGGCATTGAGTTCTAGAATTATTTTCACCTTATTAAATAATTGCTATTAGGTCAAGTTAATGCAGCTGTGGTCTAAAGTGAGCGATATTCTGACAATTTACAATGACACAAAACTTTTCATATAGCTCGTGTTAAAAGCTGCATTTATGAAGTGGCGAATCAACGGATCACCGAATAGAGTTCTGTATAATAAATTTACACCTTAACAGTCGATTGCAATTACATTCAAAAGGAAAGTTGTTAATGGCTGAATATACTTTGGCTACAATTGATTATATTACCAGCATTTTATCAACAGAAATTAGTCCTACCACATAATTATGCTCGCAGTTTTGGAATGTGATAATTTTAAGACCTAAACGAGAATTTTGTATACATTTATAACCTAATCAATCCTATTAGAATCTTCTACATGCTGGTGCGGATGGAAGTATTACTGCATCATACTGTTCAACGAACTTTCAAGGTGTCGAGAAATTGGTCCGTCAGAGGTTAGTAAACGACCTCTAAACAAGCCCTAACATATATCTTGATTATATGGAAGTATGTAAACCAAGCTTAACGGATACAAACCAGGTGCGTGATTGTGTTACTTTCCTTATATAGTATGAATGATTCTAGGTATCAGCCTTCAACGATATTGCTTACTTTAGATTCTCATCACTACAAAATCATCGTAGTCTGATGCTTCCCGATTGTTTCGTGCTACCTCTGTATTATCACAGGCAGTTGTCAATGTTTCAGTTTGTTCGATATTCCAAAACGATTCATGGATCTGTTTGGCCATAGATATCACTGCCATTTGGAAAGAGTTTGAACCATTGAATATCGATGAGATATTGTTGCATTGGTCTTCATCAGTTATATTCTAGTTCTGCATATTGTTTTACTTCAGTTTGTCCTCTTGCTTGACATTTATCGACAAGCTAACATACGAAATTCACATGGGTGCTTCACTAAGCCCTATTGATTTAAGCCATGGATTCATAGGTTGACCCATTTTCCATATCAGTTCTATCGGCTGACATGAAGCTATGCAATGTGCAAATGGTTCTACGTAGAATCTAACCTAAAGTTGCACTATATGAATACCTGCCGCGAAGAAAAATCACAACACACCAATGTCCTGAGTGACGAAGGGAAAACCAAATCATCGACATGCCATAATCACAATTAATAATTCGTCTGTAACTCATTCATCAGTTTAAATGTCACACAGCTCATATAGACTGTCATTGTCTTGGTATTTGTTGCACCCTAATTGCATATGCCTGATGAAATGGGATTGATCTCACTTATTAAATGGCATCATTATATCAGATCTATGGCCTAGCGAAACGACATTACAGAATCTACAGTCATTCAATTCGAGAAAACTCCAAGTCTTAAACGGGGTTGTTAATTCAGGTCTTAGCTGTTTGTCAATTAATGTTGTTACCTCGAATTTACGTAGTGTTCCACTCAGTCACACACAAAGTATCACAGTTTACAAAATAACATGTGCGTTCCGTACCGATAATACTGTTTTGACGCTCCTTCGGTTTGTGTCCGGATCTAGACTTAATTAAGGATCTAGACGGCATTAAGATCCATGCGTGATTCTAGTGGTGTACACACGACCTATTTAAAGTCAATTGTTCGTTAAACATCTCGCTGGTATTTTCAAGATTAAAACATCAATCCCTACCGATTGACTCTTCAAATCTGACCTCACTGAAGAAGTTGAAGAAACGCTTTTTCGAAAACAGTATGCCTGTGAAAAACATAACAAAAAAAACCTGAAGACAAATATGGTTTTCTGGAATATCGAAAGCCTAACCTTCAACACCAGATTGTCAGATAGTACATCCCTGGCGTCAATAAATAAGCCTAGATAGTTGGGCCTTTATCTGCAATATTGCTCCATGTTAGTTGCCATTTTAATGATGACTACCAAATCTGGATCCTCACGTTGCTCTTTGTAGATAATATCATTAGTCCATTCATCAGCTGGCAACACATTCATTAGTCTGATGTCGACGATGATTTCCTTGTTTTCTACCAGTCCGATATGTTTACAATCCACACGACATGGCCGTCTTGACAATGCATCCGCATTTCCATAAGCGCTTTCTACCCAATCACTCAATCCATCGTGATAATATCTTGGAATAATAGGCAATGACACGTTCCTGTACATCGATTTCATGTGACAACACTCCTCCCAAGCCATAATTACTTGCATCCGTATCCAGAACAAAACGTTTATTCGGAACCGCGTACGAAAGCAATGGTGCTGTATACATAATCGCCTCTTCAGTTCGTTGAACGCTTTCTCGTGTGTTGCAACGGCTTGTTCTTCTGTGTAAGCTCGTGTAAACTCCTTGCGCTGTTGATAAATTCTGGCACAAATCGTCGTTAGTATGTGCATCTGCATAGTCCGATGAAACTCTTCAGCTCGTGTGAGTTTTGCGGTCATGAATGCCACTTGTTGTTATCTTGTGTCCTAAATGTTTGACTTCATCCCGGAACAAAACACATTTCTTCGGACTTAACTTCAAGCCATAGCTGATTGGATTCTTTCGAATACTTCCTCCAGGTTTTTTAGATGTTCATTGAAGTCCTTTCCCATAAAGATAATATATCAGGCATGTTTTCCAGTGAAGACCTTTAAGTACACGTTTCATTATCCGTTCGCAAGTCGCACGGCGGGTCAAAGTCTAAACGGCATGACATTGAAGTGCCATAACCCATTGCCCACACTGAACGCTGTTTTTTTTATCTTCGTCTGCGACTTCCAATTGCCAATAGCCGATCGGTAGATCCAATGTTGAAAACATCCGCCCTCTTGCTAATGTATCCAGTGTATCGTCGATCCTTGGTAACCGGTATATCTTGGTAACTGTGTTGGGATTCCGATAATCACCGCCGAATCTCATGCTTTCATCCTTTTTCTCCACCATTACTACTGGTGAACTCCATGGACTCGTTGACTGCTCAGTTACTCCCGATGATTGCAGATCAGTTACCATCTTATCTACTTCTGCTTGTTGAGTCAATGGTAACTTTCTTGGCGCTTGGCGAATTGTCGTTATCTTCCGGTGCACCTCTGTGTTAACTTCTCCATTATTTTCTGCGGTCGTTGATCTTTGGCGATTAATCGTACGGATTCGTCTCCTCGCATTTTATAATGGTAGAAGTTTCCTCACCCCTGCCAATGACAGTCCCTTTTTTAATGGTTTTTGTCATATCCGATAAATAATGAGCCCGTATTGGAACTCTATTTCATTGGTTTGTGGCACATCGATATTGGATTCCACAACCCACAACCCTTGTGTTCCAGGACCTCCATCCAATTTCCTCCAAACAACCGTTTCCGAGTGTAGTGGTAGCTTCGTCCGATGTTGTTCAATTGCATAGGCAGTTCGATGCTAACGTAGCTCAATGTCCCCCGTTCGACATCAAATACGAATCCATTTTGTTTCATGAAGTCCATTTCCAAGATGACTTCATCCACAAAATCCGCAACCAGAGCTTCATGTCGAAAACTGTTCTTCACGATTCATATTATCACCTCCTTCACTTATGTTCAGTTATGTTCTTCACTTCGGTGGAAAAGTATATAATACTGGATGCCAACGAACATCGGACCATATCCATATACTCGAGACCAATAACTCAACTGGTTAAAACTGTATAAGACCACATAGTTTCAAACAAAACGAAATGACCTCAGGTACGATCAGGACGATTTTTGCAACCAAGTACCAACGAACGAGCTTTGGGATGAACTTGGGATGACCACAACGTTCATTAAACAAAACCAAATTAATTTACTGCAACATGCCACAGATAATCAATGGATGGTGGTCTGATCCCCATTTAACCTGTATGAACTCACATTGAACCGCGTTAACACAACCAAATCGAAGCAAACAAAAAAATCTTTAAAATCCTTGATTTATTTCCAAATCAGTACTTAATCACACAAATAAGATAAATTGATCTAATTTATATAAATCCTAATCTCTGTGTGTGTGTGTGTATCTATAAACGCTATCTGTATACGTTTCCATCCACATACATACATATACACAATACACCAACGTTGTGTCGAACAACCCCCAAATGAATTTCACTTTATTTGGTTTCTGTTAACAATTTCGGTGCTTTCATTTTTTTTTCGTCTTCTGTCGAATCACTTTCGTTTGATAATTTCACCATAAAATTACGATTCAAGTGTTCACACAAAAAAAAAGATATTTTCTTTTCGTCGGGAATCGTTATCAAAATAGTGATAAGACTTTGAAGGCAAAACGAAAATCATTAAAATTTATTTTTTTTTGTTCGAAAGTAGATCAACACGAATCGGCAGATATAAGCCGAATTTTTTTTTCACCCGCACCCTGTAATTTTGCAGACTTATTTGTCTTTTGTCTGCGCGCTTTGTATTTGTCTTTTTCGTCTTTCGTTTCGGTATATTTATAATCCTCGACGGAAACGGGAGAAATACAACGCACAAAAATGTACGGTATAAAAGCTCTTATATACTCGTACCAACCCAAGAAGATTGTATAATAATCATCATCAGCATCATGATAAGGAACGAGACAATAAAATGCTAATTTTTGTAAGTGTATTTGTAGTATGGCGTCTTTTATGGTGTGTACACACACGTTCGCGATGGATGGAAAGACTTGGTTATGTTGAAACTGATCTGGCGAGGTTGTTTAAAAGATAATTTGTATGCTTTGGGTAAACCATCACCCTACTACTAGATAATGACGTTCGTGCTACTGAGCTGTCTACAGTATAGTACTGTACCTTCATGAGGATTAAAGTCGATCAACTAGTTACTCGTTTGTTGAGTGTTAACTGAAAATAAGTTTCCAATTCGTGGTATAACAATGAATCACGAGAGTATGCATTTAGGCGAAAAAGTATGAATAGCTGCCAAGACGTAGTTACAAACGTCCGCAGTTGTAGCTTAATGGTTAGTAAAATTTCTCATAGCACCGCGGTCTTGGGTTCGATTCGTTGACCAAAAGTTAACGTGCATCGGATGACATAAAAAGCGATTGTGTGTGTAGAAGCAGTCAAGGGTGGGGTTGACCACCTACGTGTTAATGGTTCGTAAAGTCTCAGATAGAGCCGCGGTAAGAGTCGTTTACAGACTTTTGAGCCACAAATTTGATTATAGTGGTATAGGATTGTTGGGAAAGGTAGTAAGTCACTTGAGCCTTATACTGGTATCAGGCAGGGAATAAATGATCAAGTCTCGCAATTAGCAGTCACGTTCATTGTAACAATGAGTACAGACAGTTTTGAAACCGGAAAAGGAAGAGTTGATAATGAACTTCACAGGATTTTCCTCGTGGAAATCTCGAGCAACCTAAGTTAGGTTGTAGTAATTATTTTGTTAAATCATTATATTTTCTTCAAGGTATCGATTATCATTAGCTACAACTTTTTCCCATCTGTGATATAGAGATACCAGAATCGACCTTATAAGGAGTCAAAAAGCTTTTTCGTAAAGTGATTCTCAGCCAGGACACGAGTCACCAACCAATTCAAGTGGTAGTATAAAGTAGCCATATCTGGTTAATTTCAGCTGGTGGGGTAGGATATTCCATTGAACCTCCTTTCAAGCCTCCTGTATTGATCTTTCAATACTTTGTCATGTCTTTGGTATATTTTGGATAGTAAAGCTCCAATGTTCGGTTCAATTGCATAAGCGGCTGTTGATAACTTTACCCAGTGATGGTTTTGATAGACTGAATCAACTTATAGTGGATACTTCCAAAGTGCATAGTCAATGGATCCACTTATTCGTGTCTACAACTTACCTGCTCAGTAGCAAAAATATGTAGCACCAGGACTACAAAATTTCGAAGTCGCGACGCTTGGATAAAACGAAACGCATTCCAATCTCTGTATAGATAACATAACACATGTCAATTCTCACACAAAAAAATGTCTACGCTTCGGAAGCCACACCAACACCCTATGAAAAACTTTTTTTGGGATTTTCTCTTTCTTCAAGCCCGTCAACTACTAAGCTCTATCACCCTTCAATGGTTCAAGAGCGATGACCGTTAGTACTGGGCATTTTTTAAATTAAAGTGCATATCCACCAGTAGACACCAAAGAAAAAATGAGTTCTTACAAGTTGTTGTACACAGAACCAACTATGGTTCTAATGAATTTAGTGGCAGTTGGTTTCCTTCTGAGCTTTTCTAGTTACCAAAAAAGACTTTTATCTCGATTCCAATCAAAACTTGATGTGGGAGTATTTTAAGGCCTCATATTAGCTTATTCAATCGATATATTGTAGCAACACCAACGCTAGAAGCTTCGACAAGATGCTTCCGCAAGAAGCTTCCACTAACTATAGAACACTACTTTATGAAAGGTATAACCACTACTGCCAACATCGGTCAAACTTCGATCTTGTTACGTGAAAATACCTAATAGATCCAAATCGGGACGTTTGGCAACCCTAGATTGCAGAAACACAAAGTGAAATGTTTAAACTGAAACCTGCAAGTGAAATAGTTGCAACATGATAGATTGTGCCATCAAGATACCACACTGTGTGCTGTTTATTGGCCATGACTATAGATGAATCACAATAACCGTATAACAGTCAGGAGCTTTTATTACGTTTGAAGTGGTGTTTATTCTAGAACTTGGTAAGGATGGAAACATACCATAGTTTCAATTTGTATCAGTTCGTCCTGGGGTGAATAGCAGTTCCATCAAATGATGCCTGTGCTGTGATTTGAGGAAAATTTCCGAAATTTACCTCCACTTCTATTATAATTCTCATACAATCGGTAAATACCATCAGTACGTAAGTTTAAGGTTCAGTCGTAGTTCTACATGGGTCTAACGACAAATTGTGTTTCAATTTATTCCCGCTTTTCGAGTTCAGTTCAGTCTCTACTCGAAGATACCACCTCCTCTTGTTTATGTCTCTTATTTCTTCTTAGGGCTGAAACAGTTTACTTTTAACGTCCTACCTTACGCCGAAATCAAATTGAAAACTTACGGCTACTCGGTTAATGTATAGGTTTGGGATTTTGACCCGGTATCTTTCTATCTTAAGTGGAATAAAAATACTTATAAAATGTTTCAAATACACGTTGACACAAAGCTTTCATTTCTACTAAAAGCACCTTTCTATAAAAAATTATATGTAATCGATTGACCATCCAATTATGGAGAACAACCGGGAGGTATACACTTGATGGATGTATTGTTAAGCTGTAGGACTATACACGCAGTTATTGTATTGTAACTTTATAGTGACAATGTATAGTGAATTGTGACACTCCTGTTTGTATGGAAGGGTTGGAGCGCAGAAAACTGTTGGGCCCTCCCAAAAAAACTTGAACTAAACCTATATTTTGTCACTTAAGTGACCAAGAAGAAGTGAGGGATTGATGCTATTTCTGGACAGATGACCATTTATTCTATCCAAATGCACTTCTGAAACAGCTGTGGTAGGAAGGGTTTACCTCAAATAAAAAATTCACGGGTCTAATCTAAGTCGGGGATCTAATCTAGGTATCTGGGTGGCCAGTCAGAGTTACTTGTTTGCTTAAATATGTTTAAAATAATCTTTGCTATAAACCAGGCCACTTTACTTAACTCTTGATCTTACATATAGTCAAATGCCTGAAATATTCATTCATGCTTTGACTCGTTTGTATTTGATTATCTCTGAAATTTTTCAGACAAACATTTTATCCAGAATTTTGACAACTTACAGTAAAACTTGAGAAATTCGGTTAAAATTCTCGGTAAAAACTTCCTGCTCCCAGGGTTCAAAAGCAACAAGGACATGGATAAAAACCATTGTCAGTCAACTGAGGGTTTCGATTATATCCACATCCACAGTATTGTCTCGATTTGGCCCACAGCAATTACTAAGCCTGTTTGCGGATCTCATTTGGGTCAAAAAAATTACAAATGAATTTTGGTATAAAGCTTGCCCACAAAAAGAAGTCCGGAGAGGTGAAAACTCGGTATCTGGGTGGCCAGGCAGAGTCACGATTAAGATGGAGCACTTTGATATAAACCAGACTAGACTTAGTTAATTCTTGACCCTGCGTATCGTCAAATACCTGGAATATTCATTCATGCTTTGACTCGTCTTTATTTGATTATTTTTGACATACATTTTTAGACATACTTTTTATCTAGAATTCTGACAACTTACAGTGAAACTTGAAACTCGGTAAAAACGTTACCAGGGTATCAACACCAGCAAGGACATGGATGAAAACTATCGTCAGTCAACTGAGGGTTGTGGTTGCATCCACACCCACAGTATTATCTCAATTTGGCCCACAGCAATTACTAAACCGGTTTGCTGTTCTCATTTGGGTCAAAAAATGTAGGTAAAAAAATAAATGTTGGGTAAAAAGCTTGAGTCATATTGAATGACGTGTATAGACTGTCGTTTCGTTTGATACAGCCAATAAAAAACCAAGAACATAATAAAATGTATTTATTTCAATATAAACAAACACCAAACAAGTATAAAAAGAAAATTTTACTAATTATACCGTAGTTAAACCATATAGACATGCTAATTAGTAAATTACCTCTCATCCCATAAAAGGTAATAATACCGAAAAATCCTTTATTATTTTCCGATAACACCAAAAATCATGCTCCAACGGAATAAAATTCCGAAAAGAAAACAAAAGAAAATGGGAAAATTCATTTTCTTTACCTACGATACCTGTATAACCTACCTATACACGTATTTGTATATTTATTTACCGAAGTAACACCAACAACACCAGTGGCAGCGACAGCAGCAGCAGCAGCTAGATGAAAATGGGATAATATAATACAAACAGCCAGCAGTGAAATAAAAATAAACTGAATGAAGCAAAATCAAATAAAGTAAAATGGAAAATAGAAAATGGGAAGCTTTAATTTACAACAACAAACAGTCGTAATAATAATAATTTTTTTTTTGTGTTTTGTTTGATAATTACATTGAATGGTTTGCGAGCTTTTACTCTGCATATCGGTGTGTGTTTATATAGAAAGAAAAATTACTGTTCGTTTTTCTTTTATTTTCCCGTTAATGTCTCGGTATCGTTTCTGTTTTCCACAAGTAAAATTTAATGTCTACAAAAAAAACTATAATTTATTTTCAGACTGTAGGTAGATAACAACAACAATACACGGTTTGGTAATATAAAATTTTTTTTTATGAGATTGTTTGATCGAATTGTTTCAATCGCAATGCGTATTTATTGTCTAAACCGACCGTGTGGTTTAGTTTTAATGCTATCTTCATACACAGGTGTTTGCGAGTGAGTTCGTAGATAAACATCATATAAAATGGTGATCCCAAACTTTCAGTATCATTGTTCGAACTGAACACGTTAGGGGTGGTCCATGTTACCCTAAGGTGGCATCCCTCCCAGGCGTATACTCTCCACTGTCCTCAACGTCGTCAGTAGATCCACAAATAGGAATCCCTCACATTGTTCGCATTTTGTGTTGTTCCATTCGACACAGGTGTTTATATTAAAGCAACAATGTCCCGTGAGATCCTAGTAACATCACCACTACAGATGGGCTCAGGTCACACAAAAGTGAAAGCTAAATTCAAACGATCCGACTTATCTTTCTATATATTCCCTTTGATCCTTTTGATTGGGTATCCCGTAAGGTCTAACTTCATTCAAACTGACTAGTTTATATTAGCGTCTCCACAACAAGTTTCGATGTATTAGAATCAATCACCTGCTTGTCAGAACAAGTTTGTACAAGTTTCAATCTTCCATTACACCGGTTCATGGCTTTGCTAAAACGTATTCTTGTTTGCCAAGTCACTTGGTACATCATGGTATGCAAGTTCTTTTAGGCTTACTAAGAGGACAGATCTTCATAGGCGCTGATTAGTGCTTCTTCATGCTCATCAGCTTCTCTTTTCATATACCTCTGATTTTCTCTGATTTCATGTTTATCGCTGGTTGGAGAGAAGGAGATGTAGCAATGATCAGAGAGAGAGAGAGAGAAAGTTGCGTCATCTAGGATCATCCAAGACGAGACTTTCTCACTTACACTTCGTGTGGCAAGAATAATATCAACTTCTTTCTACCTTCAGGAAGGATTGCCGTTAAGTATGGAACATAGTTATGACTTCCACGTCTGGCTTTACAGTACCCGATCCTCTCAACCTAATTTTTACTTTGATAGTCTTGGATAGTCTTTTGGATGATTAGCATAATACCTGCTTGTCAGATATCGTTGCAGGGGAGGTAGGATGGGCTTGTCTCGTACCATTTATGCTCTTTGGTAATAATCACATCCCACGTAAACTTGTTTCGACACCAAAGGCAGTTTTGAGCCAGCCCGCACCTCGCATCATTTTGACCGGGCTCAGACGGGTTTAATTTATTGTCTCTGCCTAACAGGCGAGTGGCTGGTTGCGCGGCACCCTTACTGGTTCAAAGATCAAGCTACAGCAAATCAACAGCCATCTCAAGAGCTGCAGTGGGTATGGTGTACAAAGCTTCCACAATACGTAGACTAACAAGAGAACCATTTCAGTGTACCTTGAGTTGAATGACAAATCCTGATCACTTCACTAAGCCACAACTATATTTGCATTTGATATAGTACATCCGTTTCTTATGGCTATGCCACCGATGTAACCCTGACTGTTTTATGACTGAAATTCGTGGTCGTTAATTTGACCTAGCTAAACGGAAACAGAACTCCACCCTGAAGTCATCCGATTCGGGTGGTCACTATCTAGTTCTTACATTGCCTAAGTCTGCAATTATAGCGTGACACTGTATATCCCTAAAGTACTTATCAACTAATCGCTTTAAATATTTAAGTAGAAAAGGGTACAATATATTTTTTTGTTGGTTGGCTGCTTCCACACACTTAGCCCGAAGATGGTTTGTTGAAATACCACTTTATGTACGGTTATAGGCCCGATTTACGTAGAACCATCTGTGCATTGCATAGCTCCATGTCAGCCTATAGTACTGACATGGACGACGGTGGCACGGCCTATGGATTCTAAACTCAACAGGGGGTCCAGATGTGTTCATTCACACTACCGATCGTACCACCAAAACGATTTATGGTGAAAAATCCCTTTTTGTATCTTGGCCCTATCGGGATTAGAACCCAGTACCTTCCTCACCAACTGCCGTAGCCTTAGGCACTGCGCCTCCTGGGTGGTCAAGGGACAGGCTTATAGGTCAAACATTTTTAGGCTGGTCTTATCTGGGCTACCCATTCATCGGGATGAACACTATACTCATTATTTTCATGATCTTGAAACGTATCCCAGGGCCAAAGTAATCCTGAAGATATGTGCAAGGTGATATAGGATGATTTCCAGTCCTCCCTGTAGGACAGTCGGAACTTTACCGTCTGGTGTTTATAATTTCGAGAAGGAATTGATGATTCATTGGATTCTGGCGTGGGAATTGATAACCATCTACTAGATTTGAGTTCTTACTTTCGAGGAAATGAGTTTTTACTAGAACTTCAACCAATTCTAGATTTGTACTCGTGTGAGTTCCATCAGGGTTCTCTAGAGTTGTGATAGTGACATAGAAAGTCGGAATTTTAGCGGTTGCCATAAGGTTTGCTCACTTCGGATACACTTATGAAAACAAGTTTGTACAAGTTTCAATCTTCCATTATACCGGTTCATGGCTTTGCTAAAAAGTATTCTTGTTTGCCAAGTCACTTGGTACATCATGATATGCAAGTTCTTTTAGGCTTACTTAGAGGACAGATCTTTCAAGGCGCTGATTAGTGCTTCCTCATGCTCGTCAGCTTCTCTTTTCATACCTCTGATTTTTATTGCTGAAGATAGAACTTACTGGTTGAGCTGGGGTCTATGAAATTCCAAAATTCTCTAATTTCATGTTTATCGCTAGTAAGAGAGAAGGAGATGTAGCGATGCTCAGAGAGAGAGAGAGAGAGAGAGAGAGTTGCGACATTTAGGAGCATCCAAGACGAGACTTTTTTCCTCACAATACGTGAGGCAAGAATAATATCAGTTACTACCTGTTTTCAGGATGGATTGCCGTCAAGTTTGGAAGATAGTTCAAATGATTTCCACGTCTGGCTTTCCAGTACTCAATTCTGTCAACCGAATTTTTACGAACATTTTCGATTGTATGTTCAAAATGTTCAAAATACGTCATTGAGTACGATGATGATGAATGTTCTGATAATGCGCGTATTCGTTTAGCCGATGTCCAGAAAGAGTTATTTTGGTGAATTGCACCAGAACAAATGAGACAACTCACCATTTATCGCAAATATCGAAAACCTAGACACACTTTGAGAATTTTGCAGAACAACGTCAACTGCGAACCGTGTGGGGTAAAGGTGATAATGATATTATTGACTAATTCTTGTGCTCTTGCCCTCTCTTCTCTCTCTCCATAAACTGCACTGCTTTCGATCACGAATCCTATTAGAGGATCAACAGACGACCTTGACGTTACCAGATATCTTACAGGCTTTGAGACTGAGTGTGTTCATCTGGGAGAGAATATAACAATGGGCCAATCGACCTTGAGTGACGGAATTGTATAGACATTATATTTCTATATATCTTTTCTTACTGTTTTGTGGCTCAAGGCACTCCCAACTCTTTTGCGGTTCGGTTATGTACGTCCTACCTTCCGTCATTACATCTAAATCGAGGACCTATGGCTATATAGGTCCGATTTACGTAGAACCATCTGCACATTGCATAGCTCCAGGCCAGCCTATAGTACTGACATGGAAGATGGGTAGGCCCATGAGTTCTGCACTCCAACAGGGGGTCATACATGTGTTCATTCACACCACCGATCGTAATCGATTCGAACGCTCGAACAGTTTGGGCCGAAGACTCCCATGACTCATTTCCTAAATGTCAATGTCAACACGAATAGCGTAAGTATTGCCACCCTCAAAATTGCCACCGTGGACCACCCGGTATATCAGAATAGAATAACAAGAATTGATTGTAATAGTTTTATGATTTGAAATAAATTGATTGAATTGAATTGGTTATAAATATATCAAATCATTGATTATTTATGGTTAAATCATAAAAGTTTATAGCAAGTAAAGTATAAAAATATAAAAGTCAATTGTTGGCTGTATATATATGAATGGATATGGCTGCCAAAAAATAGAATAAATCGATTGGAAACTTCATTCACATAATATTGAATTGGAAAATTTTTTTTATTTATTATTTTTCACATCATAAAAAAGTCAAATAATTTTTTATTTTGATTGAAACATTTTCCAATTTGTTATACTTTTTTTTATGTACCGATAAGCTTCCCCTATACAATACGGGTGTATACAATTGTCACAGTGGTTATGCTATCACCCAAAACTATATGTCTTCACTGTTTATGGCTTCGGGGTGTGAACTGTATTTTTTATTGTTTCGGTTAAGGGGCGGTCCAAATCCGGATCACTTAACGTTCTGGTTCTTATCATCACGTTGCTCACTTTAAGACTAGCACTTAGTAAAATGATACCTGTCCTTACGGTAATTTGGCCCTACTTTAATATTGAATCAGTTGCGCTATGTCCAATACTACGTAAATGTCTAAGACTCACAACCAAAGGTCATGACTTGTCCTATCAGCACTTATATGGGAAGACTTTAATACTAGCTCAAAATGCTCGGTAATATGCTGCGATCCTTGATGATATGTCTAAAGTATAACTCTGATATTTAACATTCACCGTCTCATATTGTGTTTCACCTGAAATGAAGTCTCCTCGTGGCTGCATCCTCGTGGTAACCAAATCAATTTGTTGTACTGATATATTCAACGAGAGGAAGACCTCTTCCAGTGAGATGATGTTGCAACCCAGAATACAAATTTCAACAGCGTATATCCTAATGCTAGGTTAATATTGAGCTGACGAATGACACTTTATGTAATGATTGGTTAGCCGCACTTTAGATGATATCTAGATAATGGCATCCGAAATTTTACCTTGAATTAGCATCTTTGACTCATTTATTAGAAGTGTGTACTAATGAACACTATGTTGAACGGACCTCCACACCGCGTTGTTTTTTATGATGTCGTACTCCTGCTGTATGTCTACGAATAGACTATGTACAGGAAAGTCCTTTACGTAACACTTAACTAGAACCATCCTCATATAGTGAATGTTTGGTTAGTCGTTGATCTGTTTAGATGTAACCGCATTTGAAATCACCCAAGGTTCTCTCGATGTATGTTTATAACTTTGTCGCGACTACGTTGACAAAATCCTGGTAGCCTTTGATCAACAAAGCTATGTAGTGGAGAGATAAGAGACGTCTTCGACTGTAGTAGAATATTAGCCGCCATATGTGAGCATTTATTTGTAGATTCCATCCTCATCGAGTGTCTTGCAATTTTTCATCCGTGATGTTGGTGATGGTATAGAGCCATCTCGACGATAATATTAGATTGAAGCAAGAAAGGTTGTTGCTCAATAAGTGGAGCCTTTCTGTTTTGGTGTCTATCTGAAACTCTCCTATTTTGTTGGGAAAAGCGCTGCTATCCATCTTTTACGTCGAAATTTTGGATGTTGCATGCCTGTGGTTTTTTTTTTTTTTTTTTTTTTTTTTTTTTAATTTTATTCTATGCTATCTTTTTTGGGGCTCAAGGCTCTCCCAGCTCTTTCGCGGTTCGCTTATTTACGTCCTACTTTACGCCTCAACGGCCAAATCGAGGACGTACGGCTATAGGTCCGATTTTCGTAGAACCATCTGCGCATTGCATAGCTCCATGCCAGCCTATAGTACTGACATGATGCCTGTGGTTCTTGTTAATCCCTATTCTTTTGTCTGAATATAATGAACGTTTACAGTCGTAATATTAAAGTGACGTCCATGAAACCTCATTAATTATCCGTCCCTCAGGCTCAGTTTGCTCATTCTGGCATTCCAATTTTAACTTGACGTTTCGGTTATAGGTCCGATTTTTACGTGAAAACCATCTGCAATTTTCATGGCGTCATGCCAGCCTATAGTACTGACATGTTAAAAATGGGACGGTTCACGGATTCTAAACTCAACAGGATGTCTCAGACCCTGGTACCTACCGCTCCATATACCACAACTTTAACCTCTGCACCGCTTGGGCGGTCCACAAAGATTCAATCCGTTGTCACTGTAACCGTCGATGTCATTGCCGATGAGTCTTGTTTCGTGCAGAGTCATGATGTCGAGTTTATGATTTCGAAAACATGAGATCTTACAGGTTGGGCTATTAATCCAACGCCAATCCCCTGTAGGAGAACCACAGCCCTCACAATTCAGTCCAGTTATTTTATACAGTTCTTGAAAGTGGCCGCGGGTAGGCGATCATGCAAGCACTAAATGAAGTTGTATGAAGATACGACACAAGGTGCAAGTCAAGTGTTTGTGACGTTCACTGCAATACACATCGACTGGTCACTGGTATTTCACCTGGTCTGCACTTGTGCTTTTTAAAACACTTCTAAAGTAACGGACTATTACTATACCAAACTAGATTGAGAACCGATTATGGTGACCACCCGGAACGAATGTAGTCACCAAGAAGATTTATCTCGAGTTGAGACCTATGTAGTCTTGTAATTATTTAGCTGGATTTTTTCACTAGATGAGAGAGCCTTTGAAGATTTATTTTTCCAAACAATACAGGAACTATATGCCAACCCCACTTTTTTCAGAACTCAAGTATCTGGGCCATGGTTGTTTTTTTAAAACCATGAGGCTTTATATTCAGAAGCATCCATTGTATATCCATTTCAGCTATCAAAAGTTTTTCTCCACTGTCGTAACAGTCTTGTCATATCTGAACCTAGCAGGTAGTTTCTCTGGTAATTTGGAACCTTTGAAAACAACACTAGCAGCTGCACTCGAGATTGCTATTAGTCTATTGTCTCGTGATATTTATATTTTTACAAGGTAAGGGTGAAGTTTTCTCCCGTTCACCTGCAAGAGAAAGACAACCATTCTAGTAATGCTGAGAGGTTCCGAAAATAAAAAATTACATTACCGCTCACATTATGTATTTAGACACTATGCTGTCTAAACATTGTTTTGTCAAATAATCAAGTTTCACTGTTACCGAAACACCGAAACATTGACGGCACCGGCTTTAAGAGAAAACGTTCCTAACAATATTTGGAAAGCGTTTGGAGAACGTTTACATTAAATCGATTTGGAAGTCTTAATAATGTCAAACTTCGCGGAATAGTCTTTGTGCTTTGAATAAATTTTCAATAAATTCAATACTTCTTGAACTATGATGGATGTATTTTGAGAGTCTCACTCAACACAGTTCAATATGAAATCACATGCACCTCTAACGTATATTAGCAGCAATGCCAAAACCGACCAGTGTACTGGAAGATAAGTTGCAACTCTTAAGCACTTCTTGTATTCTAGACCTGTACAATTTATCAACAGACTTTAACGCCTTAGATCACGGTTACTATTGCGGTATCATCTAGCAACCTTAAAGTTATCTGATATCTAAGTTACATTCCGAAAACAACATGATTTAGGAATAAGAGCTTTTCTTTGGGAGAGATTGTCTGAATGATTTTATTCCGATAATTTAACGTTTCTCAATTTCTCAAGGCTAAAACATGCCAAAAGGCCAACTAACTTGCGATTTGCTGTTTAAGCTCGATTTCCTGATGCATCAAAAATTAAAGTGTACTTCTGTCATACAAACTGGCTAGCTTTAATCTTTTATACATCTTTTTACCTTTTCTGATAAAAACATAAAAAAATAATTTTGAGCTTTCACAATTGGTTGTGTTATGTCAGGTTTCTTCTATGCGGAAAAAGCACAGACATTAAACTTCCAGTGTTTCCACGATTCAATTCGATTCGTTTGTTTTAAACACAAAGAACTTGGCGAAACTGGTCACCTATATGGTCATCTCTATATATACTCAGCAGTTTCTGCTTTAACTCATCAAAACCCAAACTTACACTTTCCCACCATATATATAAGCTTAATTCATTGTTACCCACACTCTAATCAACCGGAAAATTGAATGGCACTCGGTTACACGACGACATACACTGTATAAAGTTATCTGATTCTTATCAGCCACGCCGAGTAACCCATCAAAAACAATAATCATAAAAAGCACAATAAATTTATGTCATTTAATAGAAATTTATCCGCGAAGCTTTAATAGAAAAAAAAAATCATAAATTTCCGCTTTTCTTTTTTTTTTGTTTTATTTTTTGCTCCCATAAATAAAATAATCTAAAATTTTCACCACATTAATTTACTTTACAATCTACAGTTTATTTTTCTTTTTTATACTTTAGGAAAATACAACAACAACATAATTTTATACACACACATATATATATACATAAAACAATAATGATAATAAATTCAAGTTACAAAATAAGAGTTTTGATAAAAATAGAAATAATTTTCCTTATACATTCTTTTATTTTTGGATTTTCTTCTTTTTGAAAAGAAAAATTAATTTCCTGTTTAAGGAATGATAACTCGTGGGTTTGTTTTTCTTTTTCTTTTTTTAATAATATTTATTTATTTTTTTAACTTTCGTTTTTCTTTTTTTCCTTTTACAAAATGTAAAGTGTTATCATTTTGGGTTAATAAAATTGTATCATAGGTTGGGTGCGCACAGATGAAAATTCATTAACTTTCCGTTTTTAATTGAATTTTATCGATTTTCCTTTCATTTCGACTCTCGATTGTTTTATTTATTTATTTAACGATTGATGGCTTTTGTTTCAATGATATTTGTGCTAAAATGAAGGTTAATTTATTTTTTATCGGTGACATGTTGGAAAATGGAAAGGTGTACATGGTAAAATGCTACATTTGTTTTAAGAAAACTGTATCGAATTGATTAAAATTCTCTGTAATTTCCCCTCACGAGAATAACAATTTTTTAATGTACATATATCGATTTAGCAAAGACTCAAAATATTTCAGCGCGCCACCTTTCATTTATACTCAGCAACGTCTTCCAAATAGTTGTTTTAATGTTTCAAAGATGGCAGTGTGCTTAGTAAAGAGATCGTAGAATGGTGAATAAAAGTGATGGTTTGTGTTTTTGATATTCATGTAAATAGTACTAAATTTTACCATTTTTATCTTCTTACTTTTGTTAGATGGCACTGTTCAGTACTTCGCGTCTACGATATTATGTAGATTTACCCCGTGTCTCCGCTATGCAATTCATGAATCATGATAACAATTTTATGAGATAAAATCATGAGACTATCGCAAATACTCAGATGGGCTTTTTCCTTCTAATTTTTCATGAAGATAGTCCAAAAGCCTTTTTCACGAATGAATTCACTTAACAAGAAGTACATTTTTGTGTTTCGACCAACTTTGACCTTTTGTCTTTATAGGTGAAATATTGCCGTATGGGAATTCTAAACTGGCCAGAAGAATAATCGGAGTTACAGTCGTTATACATGTGCAACACATGTGCAACGCCTTTTCTTATATCTAGTGATCGTA
This sequence comes from Tipula lateralis, assembly GCA_963932295.1. Classification (NCBI taxonomy): domain Eukaryota; kingdom Metazoa; phylum Arthropoda; class Insecta; order Diptera; family Tipulidae; genus Tipula; species Tipula lateralis. The sequence goes on from OZ010736.1 coordinate 11,689,967, forward strand.
TAATCATATCAAAAAGCGATCAGTTAAACGTTTTCGGTTCCCAACGCGAATTGAAATGATGCATCTTACAGCTAGAAATGCTTTGATACAATATCAGGAATAAATTTTATAATATAATTCAGCACGTTGAATATGCGAGCTATTAGCTTCCTGCAATTTTACTCGTCAAATGTATTTAAGCATGGCCTGGTTCTGCTGAAAGGCGTTTGAGTTCTTCTACGCTTGGTGCTGGTATTTCATCAGTTTTACCTAAATACTGGTCTGTTAGCTTAATTGATTAAGTGAATTATAATTCACTTATTACTCAAAAGGTTCATGAGGGGTCCAATTTCGATAACCACTCATTTTAAAGTAATATGATAGAATCCGAGATCGGAGAACCGACGAAAGTCGTTTAAGCCATCTTAACTATCACTTATACCGATTCTTCATTATAAGGGATTCTTAAAAGTTTCCGTTTGTCAATTGCTGTTCATTAGCGCTTATGCCAAATTTATTTTTCTAGTGAATAAAACGGAAAGCTCAATCTAGCTTTGCGTTACAAAAAGTTCGAAGTAATAACAACAACTTTAACCAATTTGGTGGCCAATTATTAGATTCGTTATGTTTAAGTAAGCTTTGGAATCGTCCCCATCGGCAGCAAAAAGAGACTAATCGTTGAAAGTTCACCGGACAGTGACTATTCGTACTCACTGATATTGATTTAATCTACGACGTCAGGAATTTGGATTACATTTCAGAATTCCTGGTTGAATAGTGCTATCACATGAACACACACGGCAATAGTCTAATCAATTATTAAAGAACTAACCATGTCAGCAGAGGAGGAGTTAAACACTGAAAGCACAAATTTACATCATGATATAAAGCGCAACCTTTTATTTGTATGTATTACCAGTTCCAGGAGATGTAGACTCATGTTAAATTTGATGGGAAGTCCGGAAAGCTCTATATCTGAGAACGATACCAGATTGGTATAAACAAAAGTAAGATTGAAAATGTATCAAGCGCTTATAAGCTTCATATACTTTGTACTAATTTTCTTTTGCTCCTGCAATCTGTTGTGGACTGTGGTGCCGAAGACTCTCTCGTAGTAAATAAGTGATATAGTGGCTATAAAAACAATACTACAGGATGACTGACCCGAAGTGTTACCAAAACAAAACGCCACAAAATTTTCGAATTGCATATTAGTAGTTTTCGATTTGGCCACTATTTGCCGCTATTATGGCCTTCAAACGGCCAAAGAGCTATTACATGCAGCACTAAAGTCACTCTGTGGTATTTAAGCACACTTCCGGCGAAGCGCTTGCTTGAAATGATAGAAACTTTGGGAATTTTTTTGTCCCAATCTTCCCCTTCAAAACACCCCAAACAGAAAAATCTAGTGGATTTGCATCCGGTGAATATGGTGGCCATTTGGCAGTGGAAATGAACCGCGGAACATTTCTTCTCAGTCAATCTTTATTGACTCGGCGCCGAGTCTTACTGAAATGTCCAGGCTCTGCGACCGAAATGTTTTTATGCCCAATGCTTCAAAACTCCCCCCAACACATGATCCCAATAAATTTGAACATTTATCTTGATGCCACGGTCGGAAAAATTGGCTAGTAAATCTGGTCGTTTTGCTTGTTCACATATTGCTCAGTAACGAACGGTGACTCATCGGAGAAAACCAAATTCGGCAAATCGCCACTTGCGTCCAAGCCTAACAACTCCTTTGCTTTTACCACTCTTACTTTGTTTTTAGCATCGGTGAGACCATGCGTCTTATGGAATTTAAAGACCTTTAGTCCAAGATGATCTTTAGTCCAATATATGCTGCATCCGTTCGAGCGATATGTTCGCCATTTTTCTGCCGCTACAGCGCGGATTCCGAACCAATTTGGCCTTCGTCTTTCGAATGATATCCGGCGATGTTGCAGTGCGTTTCGGTTCATCACCATGGCGTTTCGCAATGCTTCCAGTATCGTTATAACGATTTATGGTGAGATACACAAACATTTTATTCACATGTAGATGTTTTAATGGGTCATCGATCTGTGAATGGCAGTCTAAAGTTGATATCACTTTGTGTCAGTCACCCTGTATTTGAACTTTACAGGATCATCCTGTAAAGCGTAGATCATCCATTACTTCATTCCAGTCAAAAGTACTGACCTGAAAGAAGCACCGGTCTATATTGCTTTTCCATTTAATGAGGTCGTTATTGGATATTACGCAAGAAGGTGCGGACTGTGTATAGCACGTTCGACCAAAAATACTGCCCACAATACATCATACAAATCTGGAAAGCCAACACTTATCATTGAATAGTAACATCAGTGTTTCTGTCTGTCTATTTCTGTCTTCTATGCAATCTTGTTTGGGACTCCTTCGCGGTTTGCTTAATTACGACCTATAGCTTATATTACTGACATGGAAGATGGATCGGCCGATGAATTCTACTCTCCAATATGTGTTCAGATAGTGAAATTTTGCATCCATAGCACATACCTGGATCTGGTACCTGTAGTTCCAACGACCGCAGTTTCAACCACATTTGCTCGGTTTTAAATATTGACGAGTTTATATTGAATGTGGACGCCACTGGTCCATTTGAATCACTTGCACGATTTGGACTGAGTGGAATGAGGATATACGAAGGTGATAAAGTTTGACTTTACAAAACTACATATTTCTCTCTTATTCTTGTACTGCCACAACCCCTCCTTCACATTTATACCACTAAAAATTCTAAAAGTTCTAATCATTATACACAAACACACACACACACAAAAATCTCGTAACCGCACAAGTTATTGTCTTCATTTTACATTCCATCCTCATTAAAAACAAAATTCATAAAATTTGGGCCAAACCCGAACAAATCTGGCAAAAATTAGACGTTAAACTTTTTTTTTGCTGATCTAACTAGTATTGATTGACAAGTAGATTAGGGATGCTGCTTCTGTTACTGCCTCTGCCATAACCTAACCAACAGACGAAGCAAAAAAAAAAAAACTTTGCGGTTTCCAATTTTTCCATAACCAAAACGTTCGTGTGCGAGAGGAGTATACACACATACATACACACCCAGAATAATTTACCACCAGCAAACTCGTATATACGCGCTCTCGTTTTTAGAGAATAGACTAATTATTAATTAAATATGTTAATTTAATTTTTATATATTATATATATTGAATAATAAATCACAAAAAAATTTATTTCGGAAGTTTTTCACGATGAATGCGAAATTTATAAAAGTTTTGAATTTCCAATCGATTTGAATTATTAAAATGGAAAATTTTTATGTATTCAGTCGAAATTACAAATTCATAAAGTAATTTTGGCATTCAAGCATCAAAACCATCAACAAATTTTTTTTTTCTACATTTTTATTTATGCTGGGATATGGAAATTTATGTGTATGCTGCTGTTGCTGGTAAATACCCATAATCAAATCCATTTTTTTTTTGTTTCTGTTTGGTGTCGAAAAATTGGGATACGACTGTTGAATGGGAGTGAATACAATAATTCTAGGTGCCTCGTGTATTCTATATTATGGAAATTTTATTCGGTTCGGAGTTTTAGGCCTATAATTTGTGTGTCGGTTGATCATAATGATGGCGAAATTTTATATACATATATATTCTATGGATGTAGAGACGCGTATGCCAACATGATCACGTATATAGTCGTTCGTTCCGGCCTATATGTCAAGTTATTCTATATTATTATACAACTTGTTGAACTTTGGCAGTTCCAAGAAGCTTTTGTCAGCATTATGATTCCTAAAGTGCCCAAACCGATTCTGGTGGTCAATATAACTCTGATCATTACTATCTAAATGTCTTTTTGATTCAGGAACCGTGAATTCTCGGGGAAAAAATCAAAGGACTCAATCCAGGGACCTCAGGTTAGTGATACCTGCTCGATACCTAGAGTCTATGTTTTTGTTACTTATAACAAGAATTACAGACTCCTAAATGAAATTTGTTGTTATTACCTTACAGCGGTCGTCGTTGAAGTTAAAGAACAGAGTATTCCACCTGAGGTTGAAGTGATCTCCGCCTATTTCTCATATCATTCGGAACTTCATCCTTCTACTCAGGAATTTATTAAAGCAATAGTGTACGCAAAACGTAATGATATCCCAATCATTGCAGGATGCGATGCAAATTATCACATCACGTATGCTGGGGTAGCACCGATATTAATCCTAGAGGAATTATCCACTTGGAATACCTATCCACGTGGGTCATAGATCTACCTTTTTGACATCTTCAAGGCAAGAAGTAATTGATATTACTATTGTTGTGATACCACAGGATGTTAGTCCCCTATTACCCCTAACACTCTATTGGAACCATCCTGAGCTACTAATATAGAGTAAAATATCCCGCACCTTAATATCTGCAAGATCTGAAAGATTGTGCATTGCATACCTATCCAAGTGTAAATGCCTTCTTAATGCCAGTGCAGGACAAGAGCACAGGAAGTGAACAAGTGTCTCTTCCTCCTCCTCGTTCATACAGCTTCTACAGAAGTCATTTGTTTCTAGACCCAGCCTTCTCGCGTGTTCACCGAAAAGGCAGTGTTCCGTTGATACTCCTACTATTCTTCTTAGATCCCTCCTCTCCAGAGAGATTAAGGTCCTAGAGCGATTCAATTCCAGGCTTGGCCACATTTGTCTGCTTTTATTTAATGCTCCACAGAACACCCCAGCTCCGACCTTACCATCTAATTTTGAGCGGTGCGTGTAGCATTTAAAGAACGCCTCCAACCACGGGAGGAAAATCCCCGAGTTGTTCTGGATTTCTGCCCGTATAATCCGATCTGGTCCAGCCGATTTGTACGGCTTCAACCCTTTTATGGCCCACAGAATTAGTTTTTATTTACGATAACCGGTGTGCGCAGCGAACAAGCTTACCCCGACGCGCTCAGTTCGATCGAGTTTTCTGAACTACCCGGGAAGTGAGTGTCCATAAGAATCTTGAGGATTTCCTCACTGGAATCGGTCCACGAACCATCACGTTTAATAAGGTAACCTATGTTCGTTGGATTAGTGAAAAGAATCTTCCGAAGGCGAGAAGTTTCCGTGACATCTTTCATTTTGTCATAGAATAGCCTCCAGGAACTTCTTTGTGACTTCTTCAATTCTCTCTTATATAATCTCAGCGTCTCCTTGTACGAGTCCCAGTCTTGAGATTCTCTGGTCCTCTTGGCATTATTCGCCGTTCTAAACGACTTCAATTTGATCCCAAATTCTTTGGACCACCAGGTCGGTTTCTGCTTCCCCGTAGGGTTTTCCTCAGGGCAAGCAGCACCAAAGGATTGGTTACAAGCTTGTGAAACGTATTCCACCATTCGGTCCATATCCTCAATGGTGGCTGGAGGCTTCGGGACCCCCGAAGGCATTAGCCGCTTAAGGACTTCCCTATACTTACTCCAGTTCGGAAAATCACTCTCACAAAAGTGAGAAATCTAATGAAATTGCTGCAAATCAACTCCCACACTAACTACCAAGTTTCAGAGATTGGAGCTTGGTGGTGAAAGTGGTGACAAAAAACAGAATCCGATGGAGTATCGGTTCTTTCTCAAAATTTAAATCACCAGGTTTAGACGTAATGTGTTCAGGTCTCCAACAGGAAGGACTGCAAACTATTCTAGAACACCTTGTGCATATCTTCAGATCCAGTTTGGCCCTGGGGTACATTCCGAGATCTTGGAAAAAAGTTAGAGGCTTGTTCATTCCAAAGGATGGAAAGCCGAGATATGACCAGGCAAAAAGTTTTCGACCTATAAGCCCATCCTCTTTTCTACTTAAATGCTAAGAACGATTGGTTGAAAGGCATTAAAGGGATAATGCATTAGTAATTCCCATACACTCCAAATAACACGCATACCATAAAGGCAGATCTCTTGAAACAGCACGTCATGAAGTCGTTAGATGGCTTGAAAGATCACTGAATAACAAAGAATAAACCTTGGGAGCGTTTCAGTACATTGAAGGCGCTTTTGACAATGCATCCTTCAATGCAATGATCTCTGCAGCTGAAAGAAATTACATGGAGACTACACATGTTCGGTGGTTTAGCGCCATGCTTAGGTCAAGGAGAATTACTGCAGACTTAGGTAGTGATACGACGACGGTGACCAACCGAAAGGAATGTCCTCATCCTTAAATATACGGATGTAATATGTGATCGCATGCAAACTGCGATTAATATAGTTGTAGCCTGGTGTAGTGACCATAGAGTCTATCAGTCAACCCGAGAAAAACTGAAATGGCCTTTTCACTAGACACAGTACTCTGGGAAACTTTAGGTTTCCAAAAATTGGGGCTCATACGATCCCACTCTCTTCGGAAGTCAAGTATCTGGGAGTCTAGTAGGATCGGAAGATAACTTGGCAAAACCATATAGAAGAGAAGTACAACAAAGCATGCAATATTACGTGTTTAATTAACGTATGGCCAATATTTTGGACTAGTCGACCAAAAATACGTGAATGGAGTGTTTTGACGAAACTTTTGGACGAGTGTCAGAAAAACTACAACGATATGGAGCGAACCATGAATTTAGTTTTGTTTGGAGATGCGGTGGCTCATATTTGTCGTATAACTCGTATTTTACAAGCACCCCGTGGTTATGCTCTTCTTATTTGGGCCGAAGGTTCGAGAAAACAATTGTTGACCCGTTAGGCGTCGTTACGTGATGCCCTATCAAAATTTTACTTGAAGACAAAAATTTTACTTGAATTTAACCAACGTATGGTTGTTTTGTGAATCTGGAAGCACCACTTCGTTTTACGCTCTGATTATGGTTTTTCATTTTCAATAAAGCTACGAGATCCGAATGGCACCTGGTATCCAGATATATATTGTTAGTGATTGCTGATTGAACTACGTTTTAGAAGGATCGGTTGTAGACATGACCCGGTTAACACCGTAATCCGGTCGTGCTAAAATATTTGAGTTGATATAAGCTCTACAAAATTGGCGGCTGGTTAGATTGCTGCTGGTTGATTACCGTTACAATTAAGGGCTTTCGAATCAGAAAAATAATGTTGATTAGCGGTTGAGGAGGCTGAGATCATGATAAATAAGGCACTGTATCCATTACATAAAGATCAAGTCGACCTAATATTTGGTTTGAAATTGTCGTCCGTCTCCCAATAGTTAAAGTAGTTGACACATCGTGAATTACAAATAAATTTGGGTCTTTTCAGTGGATTACCTAATTCACTGGGTAAAGTCTATTGTTCTATCTGAAAGCGAGGGCCAACAGTATATTCTATATTTTGTGAACCGACATATTTAAACGCACTTCAATCAGATGGCTTGGATCACAATTATACATTTACTAGTCATGAGTGTTACCACGGAGACACCCTTGCTTCTAGCAGCCAAGTAATTTCCACATCACATTTTTTTGACGGCTTTTCCTGCCCCGTACCGTGTCAAGAATCTAACTCTATTGGCTTTGATCATGTGCCAGCGGAAACTGAACACTGTACAGTTAATGGTCCAGATAATGGTCACTGCTCACGATTTTTGTTGATGGTCAATTTGGCTTCAGGATGTTAGAGGAAAGAATGTACTTACCAGTTTGAGATCATTCTTTCCTTATTTTTGGTCACAGTTTCATGTTGCAAGTATGGACCTATATTATCGCATGTAAGTCTAACTTTTGCCAGCTCTAGCATTAAAGTCACCAAACACCAATCTGACATCGTGCTCAGGTATATAGAGCCCATCAGATTATCCAAATTTTTGTAAAATGAGTCTTTATTTTTTTGGATTGGCTTACATCAGTGGGCGCATGAACGGAGACAATTGACAGGTTGGCTCAAAGTCCAGACAACCTGAAAGTCCAACGCAACCATTTTTACCTGTGGCCCAATGAGAAATCCAACTCCAAGATTTACGAGTTCATCTCCACTATGTGTAGCAACATATAGCCTTGGGACACATGGTCTCCACTTTTAGGCCATCAAATTTCTTGGAGCGTTACCAGTTTCAGCCGATACTCTTTCATACACTTGGTGATCCTCAATCTCGTTTCTGAGTACTGTAGTCCCCTACTCCGTTGTCGTTTTGGCGGTATCTGATTTGTTTTTGTTTGTTGACATTTTTGACATTTGTGGTGTTTGACGGATGCGAGTCGTCAGCCCAACAATCCAAACAAATGAAGTCGCCTTCTACGACAAGCTCTGGATACTGTTCGAAATATTTACCAAACATGGATGGCACATCACATGCAGAGTAAATGTTTGTAAACACAATCGTCACCTTCATCAAACTGCCACAACCAATTCGGAACACTGTGCTGTGAAAATTGGAAAAATCAAAACATTTTCCCAATATCGTGTTGATGATGATGATGATGGGTGATATGTGTGTCTGTGTATGACTTGTGATGAAAATGTAAATTTTTTATTTATATCAGTCACAAAAAAGTCGAAAAGCAGAATAAAGTAAAAAAAATTTTTAAAACTGGGGATGTTCTAGGGAAAACTAATAATAAAAATTTATCCTGCTTTTATTTTAATTTTTTATTTATATTTAAATTCAAAATATATTCAAAAAACCAATCTATAACATTGGCAACATCCAATTTCAGTTTTTCCATTTCATTTCATTTCTGTTCATGTCTCATCTAGCAGTTTGAAAAGAATTTCCATATTTTTTAGTTTTGTTTTGTTTTTTAAACAATAAACCCTCTCGATTTTCCAGCCCACCCCATCATTATTGTGCATGTAGACAAAAAGTTAATTATTAGATACAAAACGAAAGGTGTGATGGTGACTATATCGAACGGAGGTTGTATATACCTACATGTATACAAAAAGGGAAGGTGCGCCTTAAAGGGTTGACAACTTAGTTAGTAAGTGTACACAACACTGAATATGATGATGGATTGGAAAATAAATCAAAATTCATCAATCGGGTTTGTTTTTTTGAAAATGGAAGCAGTATGTAGCTTATACTCCATACCATGTACTATGTGATAATGATGATGTTGGATAAATTGTACCAACAACAAGAACTAGGAAAATTTTCAAATTAATCCAATGAATTATTCATGAGTTAAATAATTTTATTTGTGATAATAAAATATATAAAATTTGCATGTTGTAATTGCATTTGAGTTTATTCTACTGCTTGACTACCTACAAGGACTAGCTTACACATATACAGACGTATACAAAAGGTTAAGTAAATTGAAATGTTTACCGAGAGTTGAAATGTTTACCATTGAAATGCTTTCCGACGATGAAGGGGTGGTGAGGTAGAACCAAAAAATCACAGTTTCCAACTGTCTAATTAGAAAAGTTGATTTAAAAGTTTTTATTGTGATGGGTGGTTTCGGAAAGGGGGTTACGGCGACATCGGAAATAAACGCTTTAACTGTTGGCAACAATCTGAATCTCTTCATATTGCTGTAAACAATGAGAAGACATGCCAGATCGCCATGAATCTACGGACATTTACGTGTATTGATAGCTTGCTCTCTCTTTAAAGATCGTTATATATTATTCGGTCCGCATCAACCGGTTTCGATTGTACGAGTCATAGGATGAAATAATCCGTGGTAATTCTTCTCAAGATAATGTACTACAGTAACTTGTGTACCAGAAGAGCTATACTGCAATAATTCTCTCATTTTAAGCACTTTCCATTCTTCGGTCATAACTTCATTTCACTCTCTGAATTTAGTAAGGTCGAAAAGCCGGTTTGACAAATTAAGCCCGCCCTCAAAATAGAGAGATTTGACGATTTTTCTTTTATCTCTGCTGAAAAATTTATCAGAGGATGGATTCTCGCAATGAACATCTCGGTGTGGTCTGAAGGGTAGAAAAATGGTCACGGTTTCGGTAACTGCATTGACGTTATCACAGAGGTAAGAATTCTAGTCCCGAATGGCAGTTGACCGAAATCTAAAGGTTTGGTGCAATTCGGTGACTCCTTTAAAGAAACTTCGCGAATTGCGCTCATTGCTGAATTGAAAACCGTTTGTGCTTTGTGCTCATCAAACAATTTTTTTTAGCTGAGTATTTATTATACCGAGAGTATGCTGGGCATCATCGACAGTCGAGGTTTTCAATACTTTCCAGACAGTCTTTACATCGTCAGACTGGTAGTTAGATCGTAAAACGCTATTACTGACAAGATCTTGATATTTCAGATTATCAAAATTATTGCAAAATGAGTCTTTGTCCTGGGGTTGGCTTATATCCAACTCCAAGATTTCCAAGGTCATCTACACCGTGCATTGTATAGCATTGAGACACATGTTCTCTTCTATCGAGCTCCTTAGAGAGCCACAAGTTCCAGATGATATACTTTTTCATGCATGGAATAAGGATTTGAAGCGCGTCAGGTTTACGAAGTGACTTCTCCCTCCATATCAATCCTAAGTCTCGTGCGTCTGGGTGCTCAAGCGAGGGTTCATTGTGTTTTTAGCGGTATCAGATTTTTTTTTATTTCTTGTCATTCTAAACACTTGAATTACTTATGGACGGAGACGTTGGCCCGGCATTCCAACTAGATTTAGTCGTGTTCTGGCGCAAGAGCCGGCTACTGAGCCGATATTCTATGGGTCTTACATATTTCGTTCAAAATATTTACGAAACATCGATGCCCCCACCGACAGAACTTACATGCATTCAGAACAGAACATCCAGGAAGTGGAATTCGTTAACCGGCTTTCAGTTTCCGTTGGAGTATAAAATGCAAAAGTTTAAGGCAGCTATCAACCTTTACTTGAAGAACCGCGCGTTGGGTGCAGGAGCTCTGACAGTTACAAGGAGCTGGGACTGTTTTAAAGTCCGCCCTGCACCCAAGTAAAGCTAAATATAAAAAAAATAGTAAGAGAAACAAACCAAGGGAAGCGAGTTGTAAGAGATCTATGTATGCGGAGCTTCAAAGAATCCCGTCACCTATACTCTTCACTTTTCGGGTTTAGCAAGGATAACATTATTATATGCTTCTGAAGTTCTAATGTTTGATGACGTTCGAGCATTTTGAGCGGTATTTCGAGAATATTGCGAGTAAAGCTTCTAATACCTCAATCATAACCGGCCTTGAACTTGGACTTTTAAAAGCTCCAAACGAAAAATTCTACACGTTTCTAAAAGTGATCTTGATGTCCAATTGAAAGACCCGAAGCGTGCAATTAACTGTTCACTGACTTGTTTTCACAAGTAAGCCGTGGTTTCACGGTTTGTGTGGCAAGGAGCACCAAATGTCTTATTGGAACCCAAAGTCGTCGAGATCACGGGATTCAATTTCCAGCAGCAAAAAGTTCGTTATCTTGGCGCATAAAACCGTTGTTTTGTCTGAATGTAATGACACCTCTTGACCCTCTTCATATTGCTCTTGAACATAAATACGGTAGTTTTGCTTATCAAAGTAACCATAAAGCCAGAAATGAGCTTCAACGCTGAACAAATTTTTGGTCGAAAACAGTGGATCTTGTTCAAGCTTTTCAAGAACCGAAATACTGAAACGGTGATAACTATGAAGGTCGGCCGGCTTTATATTTACGAGTTGAATTTTGTATGCTTTTAAACCAAATCCTTACGTTAAATCAACCAGGTTGTTGCATACAACAAGCTGTTGAGAACGACGCCAAATCGGTTCACCACGGTCCACAAAATTGGCGAACGAAGCACATTCCTCGTTGAATCCTATTTTTCGTAACACATCTGAATAATTTTGAGATGCTGTGCTTGGTAGAGGTACTCGTGTGTACGATAAAAAAAATAACAATAACGAAGTGTATGTATATACTCGTGTACGAGTAGGTATATAGTGTGAAGTTGACACTAAATTGTATTCTATATATAAAACTAACATTCCTACATGGATTGTATAGATAAATAGATGCGACATCAACAGCATATATATGTACACAGTTATCTGATAATAGAACGTACTGTGGGGTGGAAAAACAATGAACATATTTTTTTTATATAACGTATATGTGTGCTATATATAAAGATGAGAAGAGCCTGGGTGTTATGTAAAAACATCGTTATGATTGCATTGTAACAATCATAATTTATGCTGACCTCAATATGTTATATTATTAATCTTTATCTTATATCAATTAACATACAACACTACAGAAACGTTCATCCCAACCTACCCGTCATACGCACTGTCAACCCAAAAGCTCTCTTGTTTTGTTTTGATGTTAGTTTGCCACCTTTTTTCGGAATAGGTATTTGTTTGGGGTCATCATTATATTATTGAACCGATTGTGGAAAAGGTTTGACTCCAATGAACACCGGTCAGGTACCTCACTGGTAAAAGCAATTACTTATTTTTGAGTGCAAAATTCATGGGGCGACCAATCTATACCATGTCAGTGTACTATAATGTAGCGTGGAGCATAGCTGCAATGTGATGGTCCAACGTAAATCTGACCCTTAGCTGTACGTGCTAGCCGGTGTAAAAGAGGTCTTAAATAAATGGACCAAGTAGAGTTGAGAGTGTCTGAAGCTCCTATAAAGATTGTAAAGACTAAAATCGTAGTACGTGTTTTAGGCACACTTCCAACTCGTTCTTGGTCCAGATTACTTATTTAAATTCGAATGATGAGGGCATGTGAGTGTAATCATGACACGCACTACGACCCATTATAATCTTTTGTGCTTAATCTTTCTTAAGTTAAACATCACAATCGATCTATAGACCCCAATGATCCTGATGCCAGTATGCCAGTTAAAATCCTCATCTCAGGTTTGGAATAAATATCTGTGTCTATCACAGACCAAGACTACTAGTAGGAGATATTCTACAAACCTTCCCAGTGTGTAACTGCTCCTCTAATTTGTTTCACTATTCTTAGTGATTCCACAGAATTATAACATATAATGAAATCAAGAATAGTACAATTGCGAGCCACTAGCAGCCTAATTCCACTCTAGCGTGTGTGCCTTGATGCCAACTTGAGAGCTACTCTGTTTTTTAAATGTAATCCGAATGTCCCATACCATTTTAATGGCCTTAAAGCCCGCTTGACTGTTTGCTACAACATAGACCTGTGAGTTATATAGGTCTTTAAGGCTTAAAATATAGTTGCATAAGTGTCTAGCGACTTTGAAAGTTCGGTTCTTTTCCGGAAATTCTAATCTCCACTCCACCTTATTTTTTGAGCCGTCTGTGTACAATACCATGGACCACCTGTGAAACGACGGTCTTTCCATGCTCATTTTTTCCCAATCCGGTATGACAACATGGAGGGATTAACCCATGTCTTGTTTCGCTGGCATACAATTTGACGGCCCATTTATTGACTGGATGAAATGACTGGATGGGGCAATTTTAGTAGATCACAGCGATATGGAGTATGACTTCTTTTTTCCTTCGGTGTTCGGCTGCAACGTCTTAATTTGAATTAAGTAATAGTTTCGTTAAGTTTACGCAGCTCAAAATATTTCAAGCCTGAACCTACTGGTTGTTATTATTTATCACTTACAGGGGGTTGAAATATGAAAAATTTACGTAACTATATCCGGACTTATTGCACTATCTCTTAAACTTTATCTTGCAATAATTTGCAACTGTAATCATAACATTATTCCCGAGCATCTTAAGTACATTTTTGTCCAGACTTGCGTATTTTTCATCCTCCTACGTTAGATCCTTGTACATTAAAATATTTGGTCTAAGCCATCAGCTTAACGAATGACCTGTGAGCAAACACTTAATGCCACTTAAGTAATAATCTTAATGCTCTTAATCGGCATAAGAAGGGTTGAACCATTCCTGGCTGGTTTGTCATCCTTAACTAGTGAAGTGTCCAACGGCCCAGACAATGTGGATGTTGAAACTGAGTCCAGTGACTTGGTGGCAGCTTGACTGTAACATAGATTGCGATATCAACTGATATTATGCCCAAAAAAGTTCTAGATTTCAATCGCTTACACCTCAGCCTGATAAACGTGACAATAGACGAAGAGAAATTGAGTCCTGAGATTTCCGAAAAAACGTCGGCTCTATCTGTACTATAATGGTAAAGCTTCAGTTTCCAGTGCCGATCTGTCACTCTACGATTGCCTCGAGGGATACATGGATCGAAGTTATGTCTTTCTGTTTACCGAAGATATCTATAGGGAGAAGGTGCAGCACTATCCTTATGCACGAGTAGGCATATCGTTCTTAACACGCCACTCAAGAGCATACTGGCAAATTTTTTCATTTTCTTCGGTTAATGGACCAATATCGTTTGAACATTAGAGAGTATTAGGTTAGGTTAGGTTGAATGACTGATACCGCATACAGGATCTTATTTCCCTATTATCCTTATGAGAACCGTAGTTTGAGCTTCTTATATATAGCGTGATAAGTCTCACACCTAACAGTTTTCGAAATTAAGAATTTGCCCAAATATTCATCACTTTTGTGTGCCAAAGCTGGGCATGAGCATAGGAGGTGGACATCAACGACATCAGTGTCGTTGAGCGTTTTAAGTCCAGTTTTAGCCAGACTTACCTTGCTACACTATATGATAGGGCGTTTGTCCATCTTTCATTCGCTGAAGCTATCACCTCCCTTTTAAGCACAGTCCGCCCTGCAGTCCCACGTGACGACCAAATGGCCTAGGACCCAAGAGGGAGAATACTGTTTGTTACCTGTGGGCTTAAACAATTGAGGCAAACAATTAAATTAAAATATAGACTATATTGCATTAATTACAAATATGAGATACATACACATATGAGTACATATATAAATAAAATTACCACTTCAACAATTAATGGAGTGGCCTCTTCTCCTGTATAATTATTTTATATTGAATCTCGTAAATAGATTTTTAATTAAAATCGATTAGAGTAAATCAAGTCAATAGACAGGAAAATCTGAAGTGAATAAGGGGTCGTATATTTGTTCATCCACCTCTCCTTCTGCTCCAAACCGGGTAGCAATGTCATAACATCGCAAGTCATTGACCCTTAAAAATCAATTTTCAGTCTCGTGTCGTATTGCAAACGTGTACACCTAAAAGTTAATCTTTTGATGTAATCTCACTGTGCCGGACGATCCCTTAAAAGGTTTTCACATCTCGTAAACACAAAACTTTTTATTTTTTATTAATTTGCCCATTTAATTTTTCAACATAATGATGTTAAACAGAAACACTTTGAAAATAATTCAATTATAGCTTAAAAAAGAAATATTGAACAGCTCAAAACAGTCGAGCAGAAAACAAAAAAGTTTTCGAAACAAAATCTAAATTAAATTAAATTTAATAATATTTACAAAAATCAGGTTAGAACTTTATTTTATTTTTGTGAGCTTTAAAAAACGAGATAACAAGAAACATTTTCCTTTTAGCATTTTTCTTGTTCATTTATTAATTTTTTTTTGTACAACCGCAAAACCATATTAGAGCAACGGAACCCCATTAAAACGACTTTTGTCCACTGTTATCCTCAAAATATTGTTCCCATCCTACCCTCGACTCGATTCAACTTATGTGTTTTAAGTCCTTTTATTAATTCCCTAACAAACCGAAAAATAAAAGCTCACTACTACCAACGACACACACACACACTTGTACAAAAGCATATAATAAGGCAAATCTCTCAATTTTATTCCTTTTATACACTTTGAAGCTCGAATAGTAGAAAAGCAAGAAAATAAAAGAAAAACGAAAAAGGTTTTCCTGTGTATAACATCATAAATGAAAATGTTGGTTCTTTCTGTTCTTCTTCGTTTTGTGCAAAATAATTTAACTACAGCTTTTTTTTTCTTATCGTCATATCTTTCTGCTTAATTTTTCCACCCGTCTCTCGACTTTCTACACAAAAAAAAACAAAAAAAAATTGAAAGTTTTTTTAACTTTCTTTATGACAAGCTTTTAATATTTCTCGAACAAAATGTTACTTCTGTTTCATAAATTTTGACAATTTTTTAAGGAACTTTTTTTCCAACTTGTCTTGGGTTTGAATTAAAAGCGAATTCCTTTTTAACGTTATAATTCAATCTTAGTATTATGTGTATGTGTGTGTATGAGTGTGTCCCAACTACGCTATATAAGTAAAAGCTTCGTGTGTGTCTACGAACACATCTTCTCTATATACATACAAAGCGTAAAAGAAGAAAAAGAATCCAAGACATATTTTTGGTTTTGTAAATTAAGTTTATTAATGTGTGACATAAGAATTTACTTTGCACAAAAAAGTTTATCGCAAAGTTATAAAACAAAAAACCAATGTTATATAGATGAAAAGCTTTTCCAATTTGTTTTTCATGTCTATAAGTCGTTTTTGTTTTTAATTTTGGGTTTTTTCGTGGGGAAATGATAATGAGCTGTCTAGCATATGTAAGCTGTGTTGTGGTTATGAGTTATACAGCCTATGTATGTAACAGTAATAATTTATGTTACACGATGTGAGCTTTCGCCAGCATATGTTTTGTTAATGATTTTCTATCATTTACTCTCAATCCAATACGTTTGTATGGTGATGACAGTTCATTTCTAAGTCATTTGATATAGTGTCTAGATCGGAGATCTTAAAAATTTATTAAGCTTTTATAAGACCTAGAGTTTCAGAAACGTATTGCACTCAACTTCAGAATATTTTCATAAAAAATGTTCTGCGTAAATTTATGAACGCATTACAGAGATCAACGCTCGAAGTGTTACCAACTTTACGCTGATGTAGCAACCAAACAGTGCATGAAATTTTTGATAAACATCGCAACCAACCATTTTGATTGAGCTACATCGCCCGAAATGGTTCGAAAAGTGAACGCTAGAATTTAGTAAAATCCACGAAGTGCAGTTCAATTGCGGTTAATCCATTTAGACCAGCAAAAGCCATTTTTGTCAAAGCATTAGCGCCTACAACACTGATGGTTTGGGCCGCGATAACTGAGCGTAGCTCATATAACTCGTTTTCATTGGAGGTAAGGTAATTCCACCAATCTATCGTGAAAATTTTAAACGATAGTTTGTTTCCTTAGGCACGTATACCAATTGGGTCGAAATTATTGGAAGTTTCAACAAGACTCGGCACAAATACTTCAGCTCAATTGTCTACTGCTTATTTCCTTAAACCCCTTTCCTACCTGATTCCTTAATTTCCTTGATAATTTTGTATGCTCACTATAAATACCTAAGTTAAATGGATGTTCCATCTAGCGGTTAGAATTTCAACTACCAGTTATTTCGATAGCGGCAACACTTTTGTCATTCCTATTGTGATAGTATTTTACCAAAATTTTACGACAAAGCTCGTTTTTATTCCGTTGAATATTTTTTCGGAAAGCTGTTTTTAAAGAAGTGTCACGCTTATAAGCCGCAGACTATTCCAGACTTGAAAGAGCAAATCGATGTTGCCATTTATAAAACAATAATTGATGAAGTGACAGTTCTACATAAAGTACTTTGTCATTCAGAGCTTTTCGTATTGAAGTGCTGTTTAAATTGTCACTGTTATGTTTTATAATACTGCTGTATTGATCATGCAGACAAGTTTGCATTACATATATCAGCCAGAGGTCTTTTTCTCACAGGTAGACAGGTACTCGTAAGCTTTTGGAGAGTAAATGTAATCTTTGGAAATGTATACTAGTTTGCATTAAATCTATCTTTTGTGGTAATGTTAAGATAAACAAGAGATCGGTTGTGGAGCGGCTTCCGCAGAAGCCATAATGTTTATCTCAAATTATTTTATTAATCTCAAGATAATTCATCAAATGTTGGTTAATGCATTTCTCAAAAACTTTATCCACGGCTGACACAATTAATATTAGTCGGTAGTTTGAGGGGTTAGTTTCCAGACCTTGGAGAAAAATTTTAGTTAATCGAACAGAAATTCTTTCAGGTCCGGTGGCCGTATTTACGTCCATTGCCTTCAGGTTGCCGAAGACAATTTCCTCCAAAATGTTGAAAGAATCCATTTTGGAACCACAATAAAAAATTGACGGAGCGGTTACTCCAGCGGAGACAACAAAGTTCGAGTTCGAAATGAAACGTTTGCCAGTAAGTCGGTCACACCTTGCAAATGTGTGTTTATCAGATTCCAGTAACAATCATGTGAACCTACTCCACAATTCCATTCTCTTTCTTAAACCAAATCTTTGATTCGGATTTCACAAAATTTGCTTTAGTTTATAAACAAGCGTTTTATTGATCCATCTGAAAAGTTGTATGTTAGCTGAGACGACTATTTCTGTTTCATTTTCCTTAAGCTTTGGGACATGACTACTAATCAATACAGTAAACATCGCAATAATCAATGGTCGTGTGGTTCCGAACACGCAAGAACTATGCAATATTTTATGTTAGATTTCGGTTTAAGTGGTAGACTTGACAAGTAGCATGGAAAGATCGATCGTAAATCGGACAGGTCTTGTTGTAACCAGTGTAATGATTAAGTGTATAGTGAAGACAGGCGTCACAGTCCCCATCAGTGTCAAGTGGCTTATCTGTCACAAGTTATTGTGTTACTTAAATAAAGTTGTTTGAATGTTGATCAGTGTCTGAGTTGTCAATAATCTGGATACAAACCGAGGAGAATCGTAACAATATTATCGTATTCTGACACTAATTTCCAACTTACGATTTATTAATTGAGCTTAAACGCCGAGCTTAGATGCTGTGCAATTATGGGTGCTATATTGGATCCCCTTTTTTGTCCAGCTCCGTTTAATTGGAAAAGTCTGTTGCTTCACTGTACATCTTCATTACGTTGTTTCAGTCAAGCTGACTATAGGATTTTAATGTTTTTTTTTAATTGGATACTCGAATGACCGGTGTAAAGGTTTGGTTGTCTTCGTATTGAAGATTTTATCCACAAAAGCTATTTATAATTACAGATGCTCTGTTCAACTTCAACTAAAAAATCATACAAAAATCGCAGTTTTATAATATTTTTTATGAAGTATTACGATTGATACCACAAAGCGGTTTCTGAATTGTCTTCTTCCCATAGAGATAGCAAACACTTTATGTCATATTACGACGTATTGAGTTAGCTACAGACCCTCACTAGATTTGAGGTTTTAAACAACTCACAATGTAACAGGTCATTCGAAAAAACAAAATTTTGACAAAACTCGATAGTTGCCTTCGAGGGCGAAACAACGAGTATAGCGATTTTCCAACTTTTCGATACCACTTTATAGTACGATTTCTCTTTCTTGTAAACATAGGCTTCAGTTTTTGTCTTGGTGAAACAACACTTTTTATCTTTTGCAAATGTGGCCGTTTCTTTGCAATTTCAGCCTTCATTCGATCCAAAAGTGCACAGTAATAGTCACTGTTGATGGTGGTTCCGTTTTTGAGATGAATATTATTCCGTTCGCATTCCAAAATACAAACGCCATCACCTTATTGGCCGATAGTGGCGTCTTTGCTTGCTTTAGATTCGGTTTGTCGACTGCTGTTCACTCAGCTGACTATCGTTTATAGATCCTCGTGTGTAATTGTGAAGCCATGTCTCATTCATTGTCACATATCGAGGAAAGAGTTTAAATTTTATTTCGGTTTAACAGCGCCAAACACTGTTCTAAAACCTCGATTCGTTGTTGTTTCTGATCGAATGTGAGCTCACGCGGCACCCACTTTTCCATCTGATATCTTAAGAATGTCACCTAGCTCGTACATCTTCAATTTGCAATCGTTAATAACCAATTTCTTTGTTTTTTTTATGTTTTCTGGAATAACAGCCTTATTTGGGCATCAACTGTGCGCTGCATCATTTGTGCTGGTACAACCACATAACCATTCAGCATTCCACTTCTCTACCATTTGTCTCGATGGAGCAGAAATCGGATAATGTTTATGAAGAGCCATTGTTCGGGTTTCACTGTATTTTTATTCATCAAAAAGCACTCGAAATTCACCTTTTAACATTTTTTTTCAAGAACAAAAGTTTCTTCACACAAAATGCTATAGCTCATGATTGAGTCAGATTGCTGTCAAATTTATACACGTATCGTTTGAATGTCAGTACAAAATAAAAACCATATGGAAAAAATTCTAGAAACACCATCTATGTGTCATCAGGTAGCTAATAATGACAACAATATACCGATTTATTTATAATTTATCACAAGTACATAACTGAGCTTAAATAGATCATCATAATATATATTGCTGACGGGTCATTAAGACGTTACAACCCTCACGTAGCTGGTGGTGGGATGGAAATAGGGATTACAATAACTAACAGCATATGATGAGATGACCCAAATAAAAGCCAAATACTCCAGTAATGACTGTCGTAGACATTTACATATATATGATGAACCTAGAACATTCCTATCCTATCCAACTAACAGAATTACAATACTAACATAATTTACTAATAATGTATCACCTTAGTCGTTTCTGTGATTAACATTCCTTTTCCTAAATCTTACATGTTGAGATGCAGGCATACCTAGGATCACCGTAACTGGTTGGCTTGTACTTCTCCTATCATATCATACCTATCATATCAATGTTGCACTGGTGTTATATACTTGCCAAGAATTGTATTATTTGCATTAGAAAGCAATAAATTTACCCAGATTGAACGTTAAAATGTCAGCAATATAACCTTTAACCTCGTGACTATATATAATCTTTTGGTATAAACTTTTCACAACACCAATAAATATAAATTAAATAACAAAGTCGTATATAGATAAACTCTGTGTCGCAAAGTGCAACAAAATAGCGCGCCATCAACATTTAAGTACGGGATAAAACAACCAACTCCCTTTGAAATCAATTAAAACTTGAGTGCATATAGTAGGGAGTAAAAAACACTTTGCCGGCAAGCATATCGCAAAAGGACATTTTTTTATAGATTTATTTTTAATAATTTTATCCGTATACGACGGTGTCATAGTAATAACGTCTAATGGATGTTAAATTATACGATTATCGTCTGCATTTAATGGAATAAAAATACGCGACGGAACGACCATACCACAACATATACATATATTTATATATACATACATACAACATAAGTATGTATACATTAAATAAAAAAACATAATTTTATGGCTCCCCAAAAATGTATAAAAATTATTAACTATAAAAGCTCTACTGTACATGCACAATTATAGTCCCCACATACACGATGAAATTCGAAACTAATAAAATTCTATAAACTTACGACATATCAAATGTCCGCGGCTTTTGTATATAGCCAAGTGTATATACACCAAATTTAATGGATTCAATAAAATATATAATTTTTATTAGTTTCATGCTCGGGTAAAAAGTTGTCATTAAAAGTCCTAGAAAGCGTATAAAAGCGGTATTAAACCGGAAGTCAAGTGAAATATGAACGAGGAGTTGTTGTAGGTCTGGGAGATTGAGTATATATGTAATTTTATTGATAGAGTACGTAATTGAAATATTAGATGTAGATATTACATAATACATATATATGTTACCTCTATTGTACATAAAGTACAAATTCCAACATACCTGAGTTCTTATATACATACTCTCTTGTTTCCTTATTATCAGTGCCTCAAAGGAATATAAAAGGAATATAATACAATTTATTTATGTATATGTATGTATATCGCATATATACATACATTGTGTGTGTGTGTTTAACCGTGGGGATCGACAGTGGGATGAACAGAATGAGGAAATTATGAAAATTTTTCATCTCAAATTTTTGTATAAAATTGAATTTTTATGATTTTGACACATAGAAAATATGTAAATGTTTGACTGGTATATGTTTTGTTCTCTACTCTACTCTGCCTTTAGTTTGTTTAAACTGTTCCTGTTGTTTTAGATTTATGATTGGCACAAGAGAATTGGGATTTATTTATTTTTTATTTTTTTTTTTGGAAAATTGCTAAAATTTTATGCTTTATGTATTACACACACACACACACACACACATAGACTAGGAAATTATAGCGTAGGTAATGATGATAAATATCATGCTGGTGATATGATTATAGACGCGACGCGGGGACACAATTTTAAAAAATAACGATTTTCCTTATATATTTAGATACGGTGTGGAGGATATAATGAATGACATTCAAGTCCTTAAATTATTGTGCATGAAACACTATTTTTGAGTATAAGTGACAAATTATTTTTTTAATATCATAAATCACCTAAACAATTAGTGATGCTGTTGTGTCGGCTAGACGGCTTGATATACGTGCATAGGAATTATTCTGAATTATGGTGTAATTTGTATTGTTATGACAGTCAAATATTTTTAAGGTACAACTTGTTCGAAATGAAGACTATACGTATATATATATTCGTAAGTTGTTGTCTAGACGTGCCACAGCATCACAAAAATGAATACAAAACGATGTCGATCTCTAATTGTATCCGTCATGTATTTGATGGTTCTGGTAATTGTTTTGACGGCTTTTAAGGGGGCCATTGTTGGCCCGTAACGTGTCAAGAATTCGACTCCATCGATTTCGATCACGAGCTACCCGTTCATTAAAAGATGCCACATCGCTCTCTATCGTTATGCCATATCGTTATCGACAGTGATCTCTTCGTTTACCAAAAGGCAGCTCTTCGTTTAAAGATCGCTGTATCATTAGGTTCTAAACAGTATGCAAAACGTGACCGAGCCAACATCTCGCTGTCCTTTGATTTCATGCACGATACCAGGAACTTGCACTTAATTCCTGATCTCGTGGTTGAAACGAACTCATATATCACACTATTATCGTATGAGTAATGTGAAACGTAAGACATTTGAATCTCATTACTCCTTCAAATGCGTGATCCTCACTACCGAAATCATTTATGTCTTGGTCTCGAAAACCAGAGATCAGATATTTGGTTTTAAACTAGTTGATTTTGAGACCAATGGAAGCTGAACACTGTTCCAGTGGATCAAGTATCACTTTCACAACATGAGATTAAAAAGTATCGGAGCAGCACATCACCTTGTCGAACACCAGAAGAAATTGCAAAAGTTCTCGAAAGCCTGTTCTAAACTTTAACGCAGCATTGTGACTGTGCTACTGTCATTTTACACAGATGTACGCATTTCTGGTTTATATTAATTATATATTTCCTGTAGAAGATTTTACTCACCATTTTCAAAAGTTTGTCAATTTATCATGATGATGAGTGGTATCTTCCGATTACCCAAAATTTTAGTGAAATATTTTGGTAAGTGAATTTTTTGTCAAAATCTCCTGCAACAGCGATGTTTTGAACGAAACCAATATACATATTCTTTTATACTGATCCAACACCATCAAAACTCATGTCATAAGTAAACTGCTCTCGCGCAAAGAATGTGGTTACACCATTTGTTCACCATCTATAGAAAAAAATATTTGAACTGGAAATAAAGTTCTACTTCCTTCCAACTGGCATGGCTGAACCTAACGCATAACCTGCAGTGATGGGCGCGTAAATTACACGATGTAGTTTACACAATTACTTACATGTAATTTACATGTAAATTACACAAGTTATTTTTTACATTACGTAATGTAAATAACGACTATTTCATGACAAGGGCGTTATCTATTATATAACTCAATAACTAATAACTAATAATTTAAAAGTGTAAGTACTGAAATCGATGAAATGTTGCAGTGGTTCAAGCAGTCAAGAGAAGAAAATGAACCAAGCTATGGTCTCCATTTCAAATTAAACTAAAGAACCAGTAGATCCGTCAAAGTGACAGTTTAGTTCAAAAAGCGACTGACTCTTTAGCGACATTATTTTATAAAAAAAAAGCGCAAATACAAGATTTGCGTTGGATGTAGGTCTTCTAAATTAATACTGTAGGGTTAGACTCGATAACCTTAAAAGAAAGTTACATTTTACCATTCCTTATTACATTGGAACAGTGGTATAGTGAAATTTAACACAAAAAACTACGTCTATCAGGACGAAACTTTGTGTCAAGATTTTATATTCGAATTCAGTCCATTTTTAAGCTTTCCTTCTTGATTGAACCAAAACTTGGGCAAAACAAACTTCACAGTTTCAGTGAAATCTTGGAACACATTGTAAGGGCCGGTCCAGCCCAAAAATACAATTATTAAACGTTTAAATCAGTTAATGTAACGATTTTGTCTGCTACTATCGCTGACTGCACTTATTTAGGTACTACTTTCAAAGTTGAACTGTTAAAATGTAAGACCAATATATTTAGATTTAAATGGCCAGCTTAAAACCATACAAACCCCGATCAAGTAGATTGGTAAATCCTTTTAACATCCCGCTTATATAATCGAGTTTACGATTATACGATAAAGAGCCAACAGGACAATGAAAAGATTTGCATTACAAATTTGTAGCATTTTGTATCATTAAGTCTTGATCATATTTTAAGTGGCTGTATATAATATATATTATAAACTATTAAAATTTATTGCTGATAATAAGATTGGATTGGTGGTAACAGAACGATAACGACCACCACGCTTTATATACGAACAATATTATTTTTGTGATATCTGTGTGGCCCATTTAATTTTCCATTTTACTTTCACTTTTTTGTGGTACAACGATTTTCTTTTTTTGTCTGCTTCTACACCATAAATTTTCTTATCACATGAAATTGACAAATGAATAACTCTGAGCACATATACAAACACACACCCAGTGTGAAAAAAAAAGAAAACAGATGCTGATATAAAATCTGTAAAGTATATCGTATTTATATATGTATGTATGTCTGGAGAAGGAGCAAGACGTTCTTCTTAAATTTTCTTAGATAACCTTTATCATTCACTGAAATTAATTTTATTTATTTATAAAGTGAGATAAGTTAAAAATGAATTTAAAAACGAATAGGTTTACAAGACACATACATCCAAAATCCTGAAAGTGGATATAAAATGGGGCGAAATACAATCAGATTATTTTTTTATGTCGAGGTCGTTTTTCGTCGGGGAGCGTACGTATAAATTAACGATAGATCACTCACTGTCTTGTCGACAAAACAGTATACGAAATTTAGGTTACATCTCTCGAAGTTTATAATTTTATATGTTCGCTTCAAACGTGATCAATTTTCATCACTTTCTTCACTCGAAGGAATTATATACAATACTCGTATATATGTATTGTCAACAGTGTTTGCATCGTATATGACTGACCAATATTATACTTAAAAGAACGAGGAATTGCAGATAATGGTATTTATAATGTATGAGGATATTTAAGAGATCTGTGCTACATTACTGTCTACTTCACAACTATTTCTAGCACCTTTCAACCACTGCCTAAACTCAAAACGTTTTTGCCTTCAAAACATATGGTTAGTAGATAAACAACCAAACTTTTATTTTTTTTAAATAAAAATTTTCATATAAAATTTTTTTCACGTAGAATATTTTTTATCAACATAATTTTAATTTCCTGTACTTAAAAACTTTAGCTTAGCGTTAAGCGTTTGGTTTATTTTGGTAGCGTGTACCAAACTAACCAAATGCCCAATTAATATTTATAACAAAATTTTTTTAGTAAAATTTTTTTATTCGAAAATTTTTTTCATGAAATTAAAAATATCTTAAGTTTATTAAAGCCGTATTTGACGTTTAAAATATTTTTCAGTAACTGAAACTATTTCATAGTCCAACTATTTCAACTGTCGAGGTCGTTTTTCGTTGGGGAGCGTACGTTTAAATTAACGATAGAACGATAGAATACTCGTATATATGTATTGAAAACAGTGTTTTCATGGTATATGACTAACCAATATTTTACTTAAAAGAACGAAGAATTGCAGATAATTGTATTTATAATGTATCAGGATATTTAAGAGATATATTATCGTACCACATACCTCACACCTAGTTTAAACACCTATCAACCTCTGCATCAAGTCAAAACGTTTAAATGGTTGTTACATAAGTAACAAAGTTTTTTTAAAAAAAAATTTTTCATAAAAAATTTTTTTCACATAAAGTATTTTGTACCAATATAATTTTAGTTTTCTGTATTTAAAAATTTTAGTATAGAATTAAGCCTTTGGTTTATTGTGGTAGCGTTTACCAAACTAACCAAATTCACAATTGATATTTTTAATGTCAATTTTTTCTTCAAGCAAAATATTTTTATAGAAAACTTTTTTTCATGAAATAAAAGTATCTCAAATTTTTTAAAGCCGTATTTTACCGCTTAAATTTTTTTCAGTAACTTAAACTGTTTCATATTGATACCTATACAAAATATATCGGAAGTATTTGAACGAATAAAACAAATGAGTTCTAAAAAGCTCCGCTTTTATTCGAACAAACTTCTACTTCATCGATAACTAAGTGCATTAACAGGTGTAATATATACTCAATCACTTAATTTAATTGGTTATTAAAAATTGATAAAGCTTTATTAAAAGTTAAAATATTGATAAAGCTTTAGTTTAATCTACCGACATTGTATATCGAAATAAGGGACCAAGCTCAATATTTAGTATAATCATATAATATTGCTAAGTTGATTTCAAATACAAACCTTAAAAAGCTCATAATGTTTGCATTGTATATAGCTGACCAATATAATACTTTAATATACAATGAATTGCAGATGATGGTATTTATAATGTGTGGAGATATTTAAAATGATATCTGATCTGTGTCACTACTAACCACCTCACACCTTTTTCTAGCACCTAGTAACCACTGCATGAAGTCAAAACGTTTGTGCCTTCAAATCATATGTTAAGGGAAAAAAAATTTCATATAAAATTTTTTCACGTAAAATATTTTTTGTCAATATAATTTTATTTTCCTGTTTTTTAAAATTTTAGTATAGTGTTAAACGTTTAGTTCATTTTGGAGGATTTGACAAACTAACCAAACGCTCAATCAATTTTTTAATGTCAATTTTTTTTCCAGTAAAATTTTTTCTTAGAAAATTTGTTCATGAAATTTAAGTTTTTTAGTGTAACCTACCGACTTTGTATCGAAATAAGCGACTAAGCTTAATATTAAGTATAATCATAAAATCTTGTAATAATTTGATTTCAAATACAAACCTGAAAAAGCTCACCAATAAAGCTTTAATGCAACAACATTGAAATATGGTTCTGTATTATTTTTTTATTGATCAGATCTTAAAAGCAATAAATTTTTAGGGCGCAAGTCCTACTTAAATTTACTTAAGATAAAGCTTTTGAGCTTTAACTAATCAAGCTCATCTTATCAAAATTAAATAAATTTATATATGTATGGATAAGCATATAATGGGTAAACTTTTTATAATGTGGTACATACCCTTTGTAATGTGGCTGATTTTAGTTTGTTAACCATCCTCACTAAGACTTACCCCGTAAGCTAGTCACTTTCGAATTTTTGCGTTGGAGTATATTTTTTTTTGGACCGTATAAATCAAGAAGGTTTTGGTACCTGTAATTTTTTTAACGCAATTATCCTCCCACTAAACCACAAGCAATATGCTTCCTCATGAACTTTGTAACAGTTTAACAATAAAGAGCTTCTTATTGTCATACTCATGGATATGGAACATTCTTCGTTTTGTTACCAACACTGAAACCACCGTTTCAATGGATTCGATGTCTATAGTCTTATGATGCTGTAACCGAACTGGATGCTCTTAAGAAGTATTTATTATTAAGACTCAAAGAAGTATTTAAATTAACTTGACGCACTTTAGAGACATGATGAGTTGAGAAAGGTTAGAAAGCTAGTGCGTCTTAAACAAGTTTGCATGTCTAGGCTCAAAATATTATAAAACTGTCCGGCTCTTGAGGACTCTTTCATTAGTTCCAAGTTCTACAAACATTTGGGCGTTATACTATTTTCAGAACAGCATTCAGTGACTCTTGTTTGTACCGTATAAGATTGCTCGAACATCTTTTTTTCCCTTGAGCTAATCGTAAATTATCTTATTTCTAAACGAGTTAGACAGCTCATTATGTTACCTGAAAGACCTTTTATGCCAATTTTCAATTGTTCTGTACACAATATAATTAATTAGAAAAACACAAAGCACAACATTTGATTCTGATTCACCTACATTCTCAACCCTATATATGTACACACATATGTAATTGAGAGACGTGAGTTTATAGCATTAAAATGAATTATACTACCCTTATCTGTAACCTTATACATATTTATCACATTTAGATTCATCAGTTTTCTATAAATCCTATCAAAATAGAAATATGACTCGAAAATGAATATAAATCATAAAAACTACCCATTCCACCCCGTTTGTATAATATCAATCGTATATAGTGCATTATATACGGGTACATACAATCACACAATAAGTATATGCTATATGTAATCATTAACCCTTATTTATATGTTTCTAAACAAACATATTTAATAAATAATTAAATTTCCTTATATAGCAGGTTTCAGTCTTATCTATTCGTATACCTATATAATAAAATGATCTATGTCTGTGCAATTTTCATCCTTACAGTTTCACAATGCCGAGAAAATGTACAAAATCAAATTTGTATTTTAAATTAATCTCGTTTGTGTATTATTA
The DNA here is from genome assembly GCA_963932295.1 of Tipula lateralis. Lineage (NCBI taxonomy): Eukaryota > Metazoa > Arthropoda > Insecta > Diptera > Tipulidae > Tipula > Tipula lateralis. Next base: position 11,718,406 of record OZ010736.1, read on the forward strand.
TGCCTGTGTGTGTGTATAGTGAACTGAAAATCTTAATAAATTCTATTCACAATTTGTGATAAAATACTGAAAAATCTGTTCTTCTCATTTACATAATGCTGTCTGTATTATAATTATTTTTATATAATTATTTTCATAATTTTTATAGAAAACTTTTTTTCATGAAATAAAAGTATCTCAAATTTTTTAAAGCCGTATTTTACCGCTTAAATTTTTTTCAGTAACTTAAACTGTTTCATATTGATACCTATACAAAATATATCGGAAGTATTTGAACGAATAAAACAAATGAGTTCTAAAAAGCTCCGCTTTTATTCGAACAAACTTCTACTTCATCGATAACTAAGTGCATTAACAGGTGTAATATATACTCAATCACTTAATTTAATTGGTTATTAAAAATTGATAAAGCTTTATTAAAAGTTAAAATATTGATAAAGCTTTAGTTTAATCTACCGACATTGTATATCGAAATAAGGGACCAAGCTCAATATTTAGTATAATCATATAATATTGCTAAGTTGATTTCAAATACAAACCTTAAAAAGCTCATAATGTTTGCATTGTATATAGCTGACCAATATAATACTTTAATATACAATGAATTGCAGATGATGGTATTTATAATGTGTGGAGATATTTAAAATGATATCTGATCTGTGTCACTACTAACCACCTCACACCTTTTTCTAGCACCTAGTAACCACTGCATGAAGTCAAAACGTTTGTGCCTTCAAATCATATGTTAAGGGAAAAAAAATTTCATATAAAATTTTTTCACGTAAAATATTTTTTGTCAATATAATTTTATTTTCCTGTTTTTTAAAATTTTAGTATAGTGTTAAACGTTTAGTTCATTTTGGAGGATTTGACAAACTAACCAAACGCTCAATCAATTTTTTAATGTCAATTTTTTTTCCAGTAAAATTTTTTCTTAGAAAATTTGTTCATGAAATTTAAGTTTTTTAGTGTAACCTACCGACTTTGTATCGAAATAAGCGACTAAGCTTAATATTAAGTATAATCATAAAATCTTGTAATAATTTGATTTCAAATACAAACCTGAAAAAGCTCACCAATAAAGCTTTAATGCAACAACATTGAAATATGGTTCTGTATTATTTTTTTATTGATCAGATCTTAAAAGCAATAAATTTTTAGGGCACAAGTCCTACTTAAATTTACTTAAGATAAAGCTTTTGAGCTTTAACTAATCAAGCTCATCTTATCAAAATTAAATAAATTTATATATGTATGGATAAGCATATAATGGGTAAACTTTTTATAATGTGGTACATACCCTTTGTAATGTGGCTGATTTTAGTTTGTTAACCATCCTCACTAAGACTTACCCCGTAAGCTAGTCACTTTCGAATTTTTGCGTTGGAGTATATTTTTTTTTGGACCGTATAAATCAAGAAGGTTTTGGTACCTGTAATTTTTTTAACGCAATTATCCTCCCACTAAACCACAAGCAATATGCTTCCTCATGAACTTTGTAACAGTTTAACAATAAAGAGCTTCTTATTGTCATACTCATGGATATGGAACATTCTTCGTTTTGTTACCAACACTGAAACCACCGTTTCAATGGATTCGATGTCTATAGTCTTATGATGCTGTAACCGAACTGGATGCTCTTAAGAAGTATTTATTATTAAGACTCAAAGAAGTATTTAAATTAACTTGACGCACTTTAGAGACATGATGAGTTGAGAAAGGTTAGAAAGCTAGTGCGTCTTAAACAAGTTTGCATGTCTAGGCTCAAAATATTATAAAACTGTCCGGCTCTTGAGGACTCTTTCATTAGTTCCAAGTTCTACAAACATTTGGGCGTTATACTATTTTCAGAACAGCATTCAGTGACTCTTGTTTGTACCGTATAAGATTGCTCGAACATCTTTTTTTCCCTTGAGCTAATCGTAAATTATCTTATTTCTAAACGAGTTAGACAGCTCATTATGTTACCTGAAAGACCTTTTATGCCAATTTTCAATTGTTCTGTACACAATATAATTAATTAGAAAAACACAAAGCACAACATTTGATTCTGATTCACCTACATTCTCAACCCTATATATGTACACACATATGTAATTGAGAGACGTGAGTTTATAGCATTAAAATGAATTATACTACCCTTATCTGTAACCTTATACATATTTATCACATTTAGATTCATCAGTTTTCTATAAATCCTATCAAAATAGAAATATGACTCGAAAATGAATATAAATCATAAAAACTACCCATTCCACCCCGTTTGTATAATATCAATCGTATATAGTGCATTATATACGGGTACATACAATCACACAATAAGTATATGCTATATGTAATCATTAACCCTTATTTATATGTTTCTAAACAAACATATTTAATAAATAATTAAATTTCCTTATATAGCAGGTTTCAGTCTTATCTATTCGTATACCTATATAATAAAATGATCTATGTCTGTGCAATTTTCATCCTTACAGTTTCACAATGCCGAGAAAATGTACAAAATCAAATTTGTATTTTAAATTAATCTCGTTTGTGTATTATTATGCCTGTGTGTGTGTATAGTGAACTGAAAATCTTAATAAATTCTATTCACAATTTGTGATAAAATACTGAAAAATCTGTTCTTCTCATTTACATAATGCTGTCTGTATATCTATACGTTACATGAAATAAGAAAATTAGAAAAAATATTATTAGCATTATTAGGTTAAAACTATGTTATTGAATGAAAGGGTGCAGGATGGAAGACGTGTATAGTAATAATAATTATCGATATCAACGCTTTGAAATAATTTAATTGGATTAGAACGATGGAAACGTGAAATGGTTGTGGATTTATATAATTTATATAGTTTGGCAAAACCTCAGCCATAAGGTGAAATGGGGGATGGGGATTTTTTATTTACATCAAGACAGATACAGCGACCTAACAAATCGCAGTCTGAAACGCACAGTCATTACCTAATTATATTATATCGTAATAACTATTGGAGCTGAAAACTCATTCTTCATATACTACTAACTATTTCCAGACTGAAAGGGTTTTATAAAATGGTAAAGTTTAATCTATGATTAACAACTAAGGTTGGGAAAGTAATGGACTAGACCACTTCAGAAATCATGGAACAGTTGGTATGAATGTATGATATGACGCACCTAAGTCACACTAACCTCGTTAAATCATAACGAAATAAAATCTGATATATCATCCCAAATTTTAACAACGCCTGACACGAAAGCTTTAGCTCACATTTCAGAAATGACTACCCAACCAACCTTTTAACCATAAATATTTGACTTATTTGCGAGACGTACAGTTTCATGAAGATTCAGTTTAATTAAACATTGTGCCACCTGATTCTTGATTCCTCCTAAAACTCCGACTAAACGGCGTAGTGCGCTGTGTTGTATATGATTACGATCAGCAGTGTGAATTATACCTTCTGTTAAAAATCACATTAGTCCTCCTTAGTTAGCATAACAACCAAAGAAACTTTTTTACTGATGAAAGCTCAAAATTGGTTCCTTATCAAAGTTTAAGTCATATTTAAAGTGTCAAATGGACAAGACAATGATGATTTTGCAAAATGCAATAAAAAAAGTTAAACGAAATAGTTAAAAATCCATTACAATTCAGATGTAATTCATCAAAAGTTCGTCCATGTCCAATTTGTATTACACACAGTTGTCCAAAAACGATATATACATAAAAAGACAACAGCCGAACCTACATTATCAAATCTACTTGTCACCTAAATACGAACACAATAGAGATATTACGAAAAGAAAATTTATTTAACTGCCACCCGCCATACTCATCCATCCAATGCGACAAATTAAAAAAAAAATACACTGTAGCATCTTAATTAATCATAAATCATATACAAAAGCAACGCAGAGAACAAATCACTTTGGAGTGAACAGAAAAAAAAATCGTTTTTGTTTCTTCTGTAGTTCCGAAAAGTTGAAAAAAAAAAATTTAACTTCATGTTATCAGTGACTGTCGTTTTTTTTTGTTATCACTACGATACGCCACCCAAAGAAGACGACAGTAAGACAATCAAAATGACTTTACCGTTCAAGACAAAAAACAAAAAAGTTGTCTTGATTCTTGCGTTAGATTTCGAGTTTAAGTAAATTTACACTACTATATACAGTATGTGTCTACGTAATCAAAGAGTGAAAATTGGTTTCAAAATCAAGAAAAGCAATATTTTTTATTCCTTTACAACCCTAGCAATTTTCATAATTTAATTTATTTTATTGTATTTTCATTTTTATTTTATTATATTCTTCACATTTATTTAAGAAACGGAAAAATGAAATTATCTTGACTTTATTTTATATTTATTGTTGTTGTTCTTCTACTTAGGAATGTGTGTGTGTGTGTGTTTGTGTGTGTGTGTTGTATATACATTTTGCATTGCTTACAGTATAAAAGATCATAAATCAAAATCATTTTTTCATTGTTTAAGATTATATCTACTGTGTTTATAGATACAGATGATGGTGAATTAGAAGAAAACTTGTAGATGTGTATACAGAACGTAGGAATTAGTTCAGTATATATATATATATATATATATATATATATATATATATATATATATATATATATATATATATATATATATATATACATATATATATATATATATATATATATATATATATTCAGTGCCTTGGTTTAGGGGCAAGAGCTTTCTTCATTTGATGAAAACCAAGCTAAGTCAACCAAAAGCAAAGTTAACCTGCACTCTCGATATAAATGGTGCAAACATAAGCAAAACGACCTTAAACGATATAAAACACTTGTAGCGGAGAAGTAACAGCATCAGATTAGTATCTGTATAAATCAACTAACGTTTTATTATCAATTTAGTCATCACTATCAACGGTACTACTAACTGCAATACGTACCGGATAACACAAGCTACCTAAGTGAAGAGGGAAGATCATGTTTTTTTTTCTTTTTGCGGCTAAGCATCATTATAAGGTGGCAAAACAAGAGGAATACTCGTATACAAAATGATCATCTTGTATTATGTTCTCACTATTTGTTCCTTGTTTCTCATGGTTAAAGTGTGTGTTCGTTTGTGCTTGTTAGTCATGGTTAAAGTGTGTATAGTACGTTTTGTGGTTAGCGCACCGCTAGTCCGACTGAACTACAACGAGTTCTATATAGATATATATTTTTGGTTGATATAGAAGTACTAAGATAGAACTTCCACAAATCGTAATTAACATTTTGGTAACCTATGATAAAGATCTATCTTTAAATATAACTCAAGATTTGGAAAAACCTTATAGAATCGGTGATCATTTCGTCCATTTCAGAAGGACTGGTGATCTTGCTAAATGGTAATATTGCGTGTTAAAAACATACTAAAACATGGGGTTTAAAACGGCAAGAATAATATGTTTCCACCCATTTTTCCTTCCAATACCCCAATAGTCATTTAAATGCAATTTATTACATTTTCCTTCTGTGGCGAATCTGTGGCAGCTGCTATGTATAAAGTTATTACCCACCGTTGTAGAGAATATCCAGAATCTATATTATGTACAATAATAAATGAAGTAAATGTGTGTCTTAGCTAAATGTGGTTAAAATACTTACGTTAGTCCCAACAATCCATCCGATGTTTTCAATTTGTATATTAACCGTTGTGAATTTTATAATGATTGCTTAAATCTATATTTAAAGCATAATATATTAGGTTTAATTATTATTCACTAATAGCTTGCTCTGCTCAAGTCAACATTTTATCCTGACCCACAGCTCTCGAATATTCATTTATCAGAAAACGTAACGAAACAAGAAATCGTGTCAGTAAAGCAAGGCTATCCATTTATCCTTGTTAAAAGCTTATTTTGTTAGGCCCAAAGTAGAATACCAACGAACGCCTGCAAATCGGTGAAAAGATTCCAGTCCAACATTACCTTCCAACACTTTCCCAATAAATTGTTATTTGAATTTCTTAGTTCATTCAATATCGTTGTTTGGATTTCCTGAAATTAATCATAAAGCATTTAATACAGGATTTCCTATCAAGCTTTATAGTCACTTTAACGCTGTAAAATAGTATTTAGTAATAAACAAATATTCATATGTTGTACAATTTTTAATGTTTAAACACAAAGTAATCGTATTTTACAAACAATAACGAACAATAACACATAACGAATCACTAACTAATTCAAATATTTGACATACCATATCATTTAAATGAATAGTAGCGCATCGTACCGGTTAATGAAGAAACTAGTCTTGTTTTTGCTCAAAACGCACCAGAAATGTTATGTATATTTGAAAATTGAAATAAATTCCGTTACATCTTTCATTCGTGTTCAAGTTATTGAAACAAAAACAAGTGAAATGTAGATTGACGAAATGTCAAATATTGTGTGCGTTTGCGTTGTTAGTTAATTCGTGTTTTTACGTGTAATAAATGTGTTATATGTACCTAAAAGTTTATTCGTGTTCTAATTGTTAAGTTGGTGTCATACATCATAAATATGTACGGTTATTAAATTCTTCACGGAATAGCTATATTAGCACGTGGCGTCCATCTTGTTATTTTGTAAGTATTATATAGAATTTGTAATCTTAATTGTATTTTACATTAAGATTGTATTACCACAATTACAAATCACATAAATCGAATAGATCTATCAAATATATTATATAGTAAGTATTACGTAGTAGTGTAACTAAGTGGAAAGCCACTGACAATAAAGTCAAAATAGGATAAAAATATATATTTTGGTTATGTGCGAGATAAATTGCTTTGGTCTGAATTTTCAATTGCTTTGGTCTGAATATTTAATATCTACACGACCTATAGGTTTACAATATAAATTCTTTCTGTTCATAGCTGTACATTATGTGTCAAATATTTAGTGTTCTAATTATAACATTTTTACATTATTTACTATTTGACGGTTATTTCTATAATAAATTTTAAAGTTCGTATTCAATTTCCTTCAAGAAATCGCAAATAATTTTGTAGTTCTTCATATTTCCTGTTTTTAAGGTATCGATTAATTTCGTGTTTAGTATTACTCCGTATTTTTTCCTTATTCTGTTGTACTTTTTGCATTTTTCGATTATGTGCTCGTTGTCCTCTATTATGTTACATGTGTCGCATAGGTTGTTTTCTTCAAGTCCCACAGTGTTCTTGAATTTTTTGTTCTTTGCGTGTCCTGATCTTAGTCTATTAATGAGTCTGATGTTGGCCGGGGTGAGTGATGTTTTATAGAACCAAGGCTTTTTCGGTGGTATGTCGTTTATTTGTTTATTATATCTTCCCACTGTAGTAGTCCAATTGTTGTACTTTAGTATCCATTCCTGTCGTATTATGTTGTCTATATGTTGGTATGCGTCTTACAAAATAATGTACTAAATATGCGTCTACTTAAGTCGTCTACTTTTGCTTTATAACGTAATAAAAAAGAAAATGTGCTATCTGTAGTAGATGAAAAGGATATAAACTTCATATTCCATATCGACGACGACGCTTTAGTTATGTGTAATTTGGGTGGAATACCCTAAATTATCTTATTGATTCTGGAAGCAAATGTAACATCATAGACGAAAAAACTTGAGAGTCTTTAAAGACAAATAAAATAAAAATTCAAAATCAAATAGGAACGGCGGACAAAACGTTTTTGGCGTAAGCGAGTAATAAATCATTGGATGTTTAAGGTTCCTTAGAGACATACGTCAAAACTGGAAATACTGGAAGACTGGCAACATTTTATGTCATTAAAGATGGAAAAAATAGTTTACTTGGTAAAAACACGGCTATTGACTTAGAAGTTCTAAAAATTGGACCAAATGTAAATTCGATAGACGCCACATTTCCAAAAATTCAAAAATATTCTAGTTGAAATTCCTATTGATAAATCTGTTGTTCCAGTTATACAACTTTATCTGAATCCCTCCCTAGTTCTTTAGAAGAAAAAGTTAGTAAGAAACTAAAGGAACTAATTAGTTGTGATATCATCGAAACAGTTAATGAGCCATCGAGTTGGGTTTCTCCGATAATCGCAGCATTCTGAAACTATTTAAAATAAGTCAAGGTTCTGGTGGAAATTGGAAAAGAGATCTACTGGAATATCTAATGATGTATTATAGTTCACCTCACTCAACTACTGGAAAGAATAAAGTTCTTGTAAAAAGTATAATTAAAGAAAGTAAAATATGTCCACATTTTGATTCAACACTATATGCTGTCCTTAAGAGGAAAGGAGCCGACATCGAAATACAGAACGATGAAACAGGAAAATAATAAAGGTTATATAATATAGTTATTCATTTGAAGAAAGTTGGAGATAATCGGATAATCTGTAATCCAGAAAGGGAGACTTCCAAAGAAAGCTACGATGGAAAGGAAAATAATAATGAGACATTAGAACAAGATTTTATAAAAACATAAATATAATTATGAAATGAAATTACAACAACTAACATGGAATAAAATTATAAACAAATTACATAAAAAGGAAGAGATGTAGAGAAGTCACCTCTGACTATTGAGTTGAGAGAAGTTACCTTTGTCTATTCAGTAGTGAGAAGTAGTATATATACTGTCGACGTTACAAGTTACAACAGAAAATCGAAGCAATAAAACTATAAAATATAAAATACAAAGAAGTTGTTTTATTGAACATTACATTGGCTAATATTACATAGACTTCCAGTACAAAAATGTTTTTCAGAATAAATTTTTATAGTTACTGAAAAAATTATTATAGTAGTACTGACAAAATATGGTATATCAAGAGAAATATTTTTACTGAGTTCTGGAAAAATATTTTATAGGAAAAACTGTATATGGATGTGTAATTATTCCTATGCAGTGAAGTCAGTAAAAATACTGGCTTCTTTAGACTTTAATGTACAAATAACAGTTGTTTGTCAGTGAGAGTGAATACATTTTATGAGTACAAAAGTCGATTCTCAATCTTTCAAGTCGCTCTGGTAAAATACATGGATATTAATAAGATTAAAGACAAATATAATGGTGTTTATGAGGTAACAGTAAAACATCTAGGGAAAACATCCTATAAAAAGTTAAGATCGTATTTATCCGGTACTTAAGTAGTCCAAGTAAACAATCAGAGAAGATATAAAATTTTTAAACAATAAAGGAAGAACCACTGATCTAGAATGAAAGTTAGAGATTAATTTCGAAACTTTATGATATTTAGATCTGTTCTTAATCCCTTAATTTTGGGCTAAATAGAATCAAGATGAAATAATTAGTTGCAAAAGTCTTAGCTGTTTCCCAAGTTATGTTATATAGTTTGTTAATTATATTTTACTCGTTTATTGTGAGCATCAGTACGATTTGCTGGAATAGTAATGGAGATTTATAACTCCCTGTAGATTCGGATCTAGTGATAAATGACATTTCTCGAGACTATAGTAAAATTTGAAAAGTAATTCTCGTCAAGTGACTTTTTTACATGTCTTTACAATTTTTCTGGCTCACATTTTAGAACTCACATCTAAATTGTCATGTTATCTATAAATTTTAGATGTTAAATCTGGTGGCTTAGATCCATGAGTGAGTTTAGTTGTTAGTGTAGATCAGAAAGTGAACAGGGTATTACATAACCTACGGGGTATAGTCATTCATTGCACTGCTAAGTGATGCTTTATATGAGATGTTGGTATCTGACTTCCACAAAAAAGTGGATAAATTAGACAAATTAAACCATCATCAGATATGTTAATCTTAATTTCATCAATGGATCAGCATATACTGATTCTGAGGAGAATTATTATATGTTATGTTGTTGCGGCTGCTAACGCACACTTAGACCGGCGTTTGGTCCGTTGTAATACCACTTTTATTACGGCTATAGATCCGATTTTCGTAGAACCATCTGCGCATTGCATATAGCTCCATGTCAAGCGTGACATTTTCATTAGAAAAATATGGACAATTTGCTTAACGATCTGCACTAAATGACTTGGGAAGTCCTAGTTTTTCCTAAAAGGAGATGAAAAATTGGTGTAGCTTGTTTTTACTTTAAGGATCAATATCATGGTTTTTATTCGAAGGACAAACAGATTTTGATAATATATCACAATGAAAATCCACGTCATCATGTAGTGCTGTCTCATATAACATCCAACTACAGAAAAATCTATCTTCATAGAAATTATTGAAAATTGGATTGTCTAACTGGTTATATTGTTCTATTGCCCTATTTATTGAACAACAATTTTAATGAAAGCCAAATATAGCCAAATCACACGTTATTAATTATTTGGCTTAGGAAGAAACTAATCGAATATGATTTGGTTTGCTTGAAGTGCCCATTGTGCCAATATGCTATAAGGTGTCATTAAGATAAAGAAGGTCGCTCCAGAAATATTAACCTAACAAATATATTAATATGTCCTTATTATGAAGTTGCTCTTACTCGACTTAAGTAAATCATCCTTGTGAAATAGTATACATATCTGAAAGGACTTAATGTGAGGAATTATAATATATATCTGCTCTACCATAACTCTCGGAGATCTATATGTATATCGAACGCAGTCTAGGTATAGTGTATTTTATCGCATTATCTCCATCCAAGCAGAAATGTTCCCTCTACCCAGCCATACATTATGTATGTACATCTATTTACATTATACAAAACATTTTTGCAACCGTAACAACTTCTCCCTTGTGTTAATATACATTCTATATAATCACATTTAAATGACAGGTGAAAATTTCATTTTTTTTCCTCTCGAAAATATTTTATCGTTCTATATTCTCATCTTTTGTACAATACAGCATCACCATCTTACCATCACCTTACCTTAGCAAATCCATTGTTATACCATTGTATTATACCAAATGCTGTTGTGTCTATATACGAGAAATGGTTTTCCCAGTAGAGGAACGAGAATAGAAAGCAATGTTTTAGAGTTAGTTTTTCCAGTAAAACAAAATTTGGAAAAATTACTCGAGATGAGATTAAATTTTGTTTTCCTATTTTTCATTTCAAAACTATATACATACGTCATTCATATATAAGGCACAAACATAATATACTCAAAAGGGTTGTTCCTCATTCCCTGTTGCAGAGTCTGCCATTTAGTTGATTAAATTAAATTGGCCCCGAAATTATGAATTGAATTTGGTTATTACACAAAATATGAATAAAATATAAATTAATCGTTTTGTTATATATTTTTTAATTAAATTAAATTTTATTTTTTACATTGAATTTTTTGTTTGGTGTCTGATTGTTAATTAATTGCCATTGTTTTACAATGTATATGTACGAGATATACACAAAATCACTTCAATACGACATCATACACACATTTTTAGTCTATGATTTATGAATCAATTAATTTTTGTGAAAAATATGCAATATTTCTATCCAATCTTGTGTATATTATATATGTATGTATGTATGTATATATGTACAGCCCCATCACCCACTCCACATCGATGAAATGAATCATGATAAAAAGTATATATCTACATGCAATTTATATATGTTTGGCTGAAAAGAATTAATTTAAAACTTTTTTCTCTTGTTACAGAAACAAATGATGATGATGAAGTGTCAGGGATGAAAAATAAATCGAATCAAATCCCATCAATCGCATGATAATAAAGTGGTTGATTAGTTGTGCAAAAAATAATGTCTAGCCATTCGGGAACACTGGGACGTGCCAGGGGGCTAACAATTGGCGAACAACTTCGACGACAATTGTCAGTCGAATGGCAACGGGATCGTGGCTATAGTAGTAGTGATGATGATGAAAGATTTGTACCATCGATTGATACAACACTGTTAGCTAGTTTAATTGCACAAAATCAATTTTCAAGTAAGTATTATGACTATATTATATATAGCCTAATTATAAATTATAAATTATAAATTATAAATAAAAGGCTAGTCGTCAGATGAATTTCGCGTGAAATTTCCAAACTATTTTACCACAAATGTAAAAATTTCATTTCTGATTTCGCTAAGCAGTAATCAGCGAAAAAACTATATTTTTCTCATTGCATCATAGATGTCGCGCATAAGCTCTACAAATTAATTTCACGCGAAAATAATGATCCCAACCATTTTTTTTACGTGAAATTTCGACATTTACGTTTCTGATGTATCCTAAATCGATGTGATAAAGTTCTATGATTAAATTTGATTATATTTCGAATAATAAAACTACGAATAATCGAATAAAGTCAAACACCAAAATTCTCCAAAAACAATTTGTTTCGTTCTTACGTGAAAATAAATAAAATTTTGGAGACCGCGGTAAAATTTCATTTCACTTTGATATGAGTATAGAAGGCTTCGAAAGTAAGAATTAGACTTGTCCATTGATTCACAATACGGTACATGACAGTGCACAGTGTCATTTTCTAAGGAAAAAAATTCAAATAATTAAATGCCACTATATTCGTCTTTTATATGCTTTAAAGAACTTTTGCTAAGCTGGTAAGTTTTTATCCGTGGCTTAACTTACTGATTGCGAATTCACTTTAATTTGGAACAAGCGGTTAATGGTAGAAAGTTGCACCTAAAGAACCAATGGTTTGTGATTAAGGAGGACAAAATCGAGGACTACTTCAATAGGTTTACTCATAAAAATTTTGCAAATCCTTCGAAATTCGTGCAAAAGATTTGATTTTCCCCTTACGTAAACAAACCAATTATCTGAAAGTAGTCTCCAAAAACCTAACGAAGAGATGATGATAGATTAAATGATTCGGGATAAAATATTCCAACTATAGGTATCATAGAGTAAGAAAATTTTATAAACTCAAGTTCACCAAAATTTGATTGAAATTCAACCGTAAAAGGGTCAATTTTATAACCAAAGTAAATATTATTTTATAGGAGCATTAAACAAAAACACAATTACTATCCCAAATTTGAAGCTACCAGACCAAACATAATATTATTATTTCATTGGAATTTTCCAATAAAAATGCTAATAGCGCAGACACACATGTGAGACTTTGAATCGTTCGACAAAAAATTTTAAATTCAAATAGTCACACACAGAGAGAGATCATAATAATTTCAATATATCATTATATTGATTAAAAGAAAACATATATCAAGTGAAAATTGAAAATTCGAGAAGACAAGAATCCTTTTGTGTTGTTGTTGTTGTTGCTTTGGTGCACGGAGCTATAATATTAGAAAGATGAAAATAATATTTGTATAATTTACGCCTGGGGTACAATTCTTGACAACAATTGAATAAATAAATTTTATATATACAAGCATTGTATGGTGGATGTTTGGAGGAAATAGCAAACGATATATGGATATGTACGTTCTCCATAACACAACAACCTTTTCGTGTGTATTGCTCAAGAATCCATATATACATATCGATACCAAATATATATGGTATATATATTTGTATATAGTTAGAGGTAATATATATAAATATTCAACCATTTTTTTTTATTTATATGAACATCTTCGATTTTTATCTTAAAATCATATCAACATTCATCACATAAAATAAGAAAATCGAATTCTTTTTCGAAATTTTTTTCTTGTGGGGGTTTTTCTAAATAAAAACCCAATATTGTGAACGTGAGCTGAATGCATACAACTTTTATATTAGGTACATGTATTTCTGTTTTCAAAACACACAACCACACACACCCACAGCGAGAAAAACAAAATTGTTGAATGGCAAAAGATGATACCTTTATATACGTTTATCGAAACCATATCGGGGAGTTTTCATTTCATTTTGATAAAATATTTTATATTTTCAACTTTAAATCACAGATAATGATTCGTTATATGATATATTATATTCATGTATGCTTTATTTATGTTTAAGTTCAATGATTTTGACGATATGAATGTAAAATCGAATGTTTATATAAACGACCTTGAAAGGTTACATTTTTTTGTTCCGGATGCATAATATAATACCTTAACAAACTTGGAAGTTGGAACATGATGGTCAATGATTTATGATACCGGAAATTTGAACGTTCGTTCTAAAAAGCTCAATCAATTCCTTTCACCACGATTCATATGCGACTTAGGATTATATATACTTCGTTTCGATCATTACTCTAAGGAGATTTTGCCACATTATCGGTTGACCTCCAAACAGTTTAACCTATCGGTTGATCGCTTTTGAAATAAAAACTGTTCCTCCAAATGGATTTTGTGTATAGCAGATCATTATGAGACTAACATACATTATTAGAATAGTTAAGTTAGAATATGTTGTAACTGTTTGAGGTTAACATTCTTTCAGTATAAGTAAGAGTATACAGAGACATGGTACTTTTACACATTTAATACTCGATTTTGTTGGTTCTTAAACTTTTCATTATTAATTTCATTAGTCAATAGATTTATGCATCTTCAATAATCGTTTAAAAAGTAGATTTTTTATAAACTTCTCATCTATTCACGTGAATCTACTCAACACAAAAACAAATCTATTCTAAATCTACTCTTGTTTACTCTTATGAAAATTACCTGATTAAATTTTCATATTCAATCTTGACTTGTATACCCTCCAGACCTTTGAGTATAAACATTTTTTCCACTCGTACCTAACTACGGAAATATCTTTTATCCTTAATTGTATTTTCAATACAACAACAAGGTACGTACGTATGTACTCGTGTGTGTGTGTATATAGAGAGATATTGAAGTTTTGGGATATAGTTTTTCAGTTCAGTATTTTTTCCGGCACAAATATTGCAAACAGGCGATATGTGTATAAATATATAGGAAAAAGGCAGACAAATCTGTTGAGTTTGAAGGGAAAAATATGATATTTTATATTTGAGTAAGGTAGGAATGAGGGACATATGTCAAAAAATGATATTACCGTACAGATTACTATATGTGAAAATTGGTTTGTTCTATGTGAAATTTGATATAAAGACTATATATTGAATTAACCCTTAAGATACGCTCAGAATTGAGATTCATACATTTACAAATCAACCACAATATTTAATGGTAGCAAACAAAACGAGTTTAAACCAGACGAATGTCTAAAAATAGTAATGTACACATAATGGAATGTAGATTTCTAGTTGCTGGTCATTTCGATTGATCCTTAGTTTTCGTATGGTGGAAAGCTGATAATTGTTATAGTGAACTTCTCATTAATCTGATTTTCTATATCTCATTACATTTGTAGAACTTCAATACTAAAATAGCCAAATTTGTAATCAACCATTTGGGTCGTAAACAGATAGCTATGGACAGAACTGTCGTGAAATGAGTGGTAATGGCTCTGTAATTCGTCTTGTGTCTATATAAATGAATATGCTTGATGAATCTTTCTTTTACAGATCTATAAGATACCGCTGTTTGGTTGAGAAAATCCAATATAGCAGCATCTTATATCCATGAGACGCAGACTATCTGATGAGAAAACAATATGTATATTATCATACTACTGGTAACGATGTTGTGCTTGCCAATTTATTTAGTCATAGAACTGGGGAACTTCATTTATGCCTCCTCGAATATAATGTGAACCAAAACGATTATTCCATTTGGATTTGCATACGTATGTCTACAGCATTTTCAGACATTGACTGACCTTTCACAACAAGTTATTGGCTTGCAATTATGGTTACAGCTGGTCAATAAATAGTTATCCATCACATTAAAACACGCCAAACAACTGAGGTGTAGAGAAAATATATTTTATAGCACTCAAAAAACTCTGAACGAATAGCGATTACTAAGGCAAGCAAACCTCTAAAAATTCGATCATCTACTATCGAACCTTTCCATAAAATGTTACATAAAATTTCACAACCCAAAAACATTCACTGTTCAAAAGCTTTGGTTGGTTTTGCAGATAATAAACAGACTAGTGTATTTTTATTAAGATACTCGTAGATATCAAAACAATAACTTCGTTTATATCGTTGATGACACCGCCCATAAATTCTGTATTGTGTCTAAACAACAAATAAATGATTTTATATCATAAAACATTTTAGTAAAATTTCCAGTAATCAATGAACACTAAAACTAAATCAATAGTAAAATAAGTCAACCGAATTCACATATAAATCGCTAAAATAAATAAGAGCTTTTAAACTTTTGTCCGGATCTATAACGAGTTCAACAATCATTTAAAAATATTCACTCTCGTCGTGGATATATATATATATATATATATATATATATATATATATATATATATATATATATATATATATATATATTCATTTATATAAGCATTATAACAATTTTTAATGAAATCATAAAACATTTTTCCAGCATCCACCATAAAGCCAGTAAAAATAGAAAATTTATTAGAAAATTTCATTATTTTGTGATTTTTATTGTTTGGTTTAACTACACGAGCATATCTCATTCTCGAGAAATGAAACGTTATAACAACAAACCCAAACTAAAGTTTTCATTATTAAATATGTATCAACAAAACATAACTTTTGTTATATTCTATATATTGCTGGTAATAACTATTTTAAGTATATACATAAAGTAATAATCAAATTAAAAATTACAGATCTATAAAAAAAACTAATGCACTCAAGCTTTCTTAGAAAGCTTTTATAGTTTAGTTTTAATGGGATATCTTGTTTAAGCTGTATATACGTTCTGCAAAAGCTCGTTAATCTAGAAGCCGCCATGATCAATAACGAGCTTAAAGTTTAAATCCATCATTTACAAATGTTAATTACTCGTGACGTTATTATAGAGGAACAAAATCTATCTACATTTGAACACTGATACTAAAAAAATTAAGTACATGGTATACATATATCAGTTTTGATTTTTTGGTTTATTTATCATTTTATAGGAAGACGAAGTTTATAATAATGATGGTCCATTTTCCGGCTTAAATCCCAGTATTAAATCCTCTATGGTAACGATCACCCTCTATCTAATGACGTCTTAACTAAGCAGAATATCGTGAATTTTAAGTCAGTCTACACATCGACGTCGGAGTGCATTGTTGATTGTTCCACTGCTTGGACGCCTTTTTTCCAGTCTGTGTAAAAACCGAAGATAGACCTATTATGGAATGACGGAGATAGGTACCTTTTTTATTTTTGAACTTTTCTTTCTCTTCTTCTGTTTTATGAAGATCTCAGGAGGGTCTGAGGGTATGGATTTTGAATAGTTCGCTAAAGAAAATCTTCCATTTTACTGGACGATTGTGTTGTATTTAAGGGTAATGTCAGGCGATGTTTACTGTCTCTCGAGATGTATGGTGAAGTTGGGGGAGATGAGGAAGCTTAATCTCGTGATTTAATCCTTGGGGTAGTGATCCGGATTCTTTGTTGTTGGAGGTACCTGGATTGTACATACAAACGCACCACATTTGGTATGAATTAACTAACCGGACTAGTTTGGGTGGGTGGTTTGATGTCAACTTTAGGCGATTGCTACTCCTTATTTCGATGACCACTTTTATTTCTGTATGTTGCTTCGGCTGATCGTTCCTCGAATGTCTATTTGATGCTATGTATGTGTTTCAGTAGTTTGGTACCATATAACCTGGGATCATTGTTGTGAGCATCACACATTCATGATTTTTCATTGATATAAATTAAGTACATAATTATCTGGTTAGTGTTTATCTACGGAATTGATTGGATATATGTGGTTTGATTGGATGAGGTGAGTGTAGTGCAAAGATTGCTGCTTTCATCAAGTAGGGAATATATCTGTATGATGGAGGAGATAGCAATTTTCAGTTTGCAGTTTCGATAGTGAGGATCGTTTATTGTAGTTCTATATAATGAGATTAGGCCTATGAGTACTTCAGTGTATCTTAGTATGAATTGGTTTCGTTGTCTAAATTGGAAATTGAGATTTGTCTTTTTTACCACCACTCGGAAGATTTTTTTGCAGGACCATAGATTCGCACCTAATCTCCAGAAGGTCCATAGCAGGTCAGGAATATATCACAAATTAATAAATTTATTTCAGAGTTTTGTATTAATGCATGTTTTAATTTTAACCTAGAAGGATGAGAGCAAATAGGAGTTATTGACTTGACGAATGCAAATTAATCAATCTGAACTGACATACCTTCCTATAATTACCTATTGTTTATCAGGGAATCTTGCCTAGTGTTTGGTCCTACAGTCCTATCAATCAATCAAGTATACGCATCGAAGACGGGGTTAATGTATTGTTGAACTGCTATTATATCAGCTTAGGGAATAACGATTCTGTCTCAAAATGATAATTATAGGTTTTTTCATGGTCACTTCAGGATGAACTCGATGAGTTATGTTGCATATTGATTGTTTCAAAATCATTTAGTCATCTTTTATAAATGCCCATTATCAGTATATATAAAAATCTCGTTCTTCAAGCAAAAATACTGAGTAGGAGTTTGCGTAGTTAATTACCATATATAAGGTTTAATTAAGGGTTATTTAATACCATATATTAAGGAGATGAACCAATGAGTGACTAGTGATACAAGATGTCAGGCGTTATGCACGTATTATATCTACCCTTTAAATAAGCTTTGAGGGTCTTTCATTGCTATGGGGTTGTATTATTTAGAATGTTTTTGGTTCTATACATACATATGTGATCTATCAAAAAGCTCTGCACTTATTCGAGAGTATATATAAAAGCACATAAACTTAATTATTAATATTTTGTTTAACTTTTTGTTGTTGTGTTTATAATAAATCAAAAAGTATTTTTTTGTTATTTATTTTCATTGAATTTTCCAATATTTTTTTTTTTAATAATATAAAAAACCTCATCAATCATAAATCCTTTTTTATTTTAATACATCGAAATAAGGTAAATAAATTGAATTTTAATGTTAGTCGACATAAAAAAGAAAAAAAGTAGAAAATTGAATTTTCATAATGTTTGTGTGTCTTTGGAAAAGTAAATAAACTTGGTTGGAAAAACCGATTAACTCGTATTTTTTTTTTACTATACAGTTTTCATTTATTTATTTATTTTTTTATTAAATTGAATTTTACAATATGCAGTTTTCCAGATTTGTTTATAATAATTTTCTCGTCTCGATGTCTTCAAGTTTGTGACTATATATGTGTGTGTGTCTATGGTAACAAGGTACAAAGCAGTGCAAATAATGAATGAGAATTGAAAAGGAAATTGGAGTAAATAAGAAAATTTGTTTTATGAGTTGTTTGGTTGATGGAAACAAGGAAAATTCTATTTTTTTTTGTTGTCATCGTATTATTTGTTTTCAGATTTGTGTACACGAATAGGATGAAAATGATTTAAGATGAAATAATATTTATATTTGTTGTGGGTTTAGTTGATGCAATACGACGAAAGTGCATAATGCAGCAATAAGAAACCAATTTACGATGAAATATAATTTATGTAAAGGGGTTACGTGTTATTAAGCATGAAAGTACTGTTTTATAGTTCACCAAGCAATCAATATAATATTTAGTTTTGAGCCAAATCGTTCTACTCAAATTATTTTCGACGGACATAGTATAAAACTCAACTGTTCAAATAGTTAGGATCCTGAATATTTCCTTTTTAGCTCACATCTTTGGTTATACCTAAACATTTCTAGTTACTTAATCTGTGAAATCACGAACATTTATCTCATAAAAGTGGCCACATTATGTCCATTCTTGTGCTCGCTTGAAATATGATAGAGCTTCACGCTATAAAGCTGACCTTTGCACATTATAAATGGAATGATTTTAAATTGTAATGTAAAAAATCACTCGTATAGTGGTAAAAATTGAAATTTGCTGTTCTGTAGTGTAGATCTCGTAACAATAAAATATATAACAATGTTATACACACATTCATTTAACAAAATTTTAATTTATAAAGTTTGTGTTATATTATTTTGTTTATCTATTTCCAGCCAATGAAGTTGCATATCGATCAGACTGTGATATAAATGAATTAGGTGCACGTGAAATTCCACCATCAGCAACTAATCCATTTCCAATATTAGAACAAACGACAAACACGCATAATGGTTCATCGAATACAATCCAAACGAATGTTTCACCACTGCAACTGCGTCAGGGATCACCATTTCCCATGGACAGTGGTAATCGGCGGATGCACTTTAATACACAGGAGAGAATGCGAAGTAACTCGAATATTAATGGTATGTATACATCTTGTATTCCAATCGCATATGTGCGTAACATGTATATGTATATACATATATATATACCTTTCATATTCAATTAGAGTTCAAATATTTCTTGGGGTTAGTTTTCAAGATAAACTAAAAAAAATATTAAAAGTTTTTTATTTGATTTTCTCAAAATAAAATTCGGGAAAATAACTTTTATTATTTTGAAGAAGGAAAATTCAATATTGTTGTGATTTATTTAAATTTTTATTACATGCGAAACTTTTTTTTATATACATATATATTGTTGGGCTTGATTCTGGTGGTTTTAAGATGGAAACGTATATATAAATGTTACATACGTGTACGTACATATGAAACTAAATTATAAAAACACTCACGCACCCAAAATCGAATATAGGTTTTCGTTTGATTTACACAAGTTTTCTATATTTTCAATCAATTTAACTAGGTGATTCGATGTTTTCATCACGAAGCGGGCTGTCCGATTTGAATGGTTCGAAAACACATATAATGCCAAATAATTCACTTCTACGTACAAATAGATCAATAAGTAGTCGTCATAATCGTAGTAGTGGTATGACATCGTCGAGTAGTGCTACATCATCGAATAGTAATAATAATATAACGGATCGTGAACGTGATAATAGTTGCCGTGATTTAGAAAGTCGTACACAGCTGCATTCGAACCAGCAACGAGCTAAAGAATTTAATAGTGATGATAAAAAATTAGATTTACGGGATACGCTGCGATTAAATTTGGACAAACGTTCGTATATATCCTAAAAATATGAAGACATGCGTTCACTTTACTAATTTATATTTTTTATATATGTAGCGAACGATGAACCACCTCCAGAACCGGCACCACCCGAGGTGCCACCTCGTGGCCAATCACTACATGCAACTTCATTCCATCGACTGGATCATCAGTTGAAAATCGAAAAAAATGGCGATCAAACACACGAGCATTTTATACCTCAGGAACAGCAGCACGGTAAGTGGCGCTCAAATCTTAAACGTATATTCTTAAACGGTTGTACGACTCAAATAAAATATAAATAATTCAAATGGGAGGGAAATTCTTTTTTTATATATATATTTTTTAAATGGAAATTGGGATGAAAATTTGGAAAAATAATATTATTTTAGGTTGAAATATTTATTTAAGGGAAAACAATAGACGAAAAAAAATCTTTTTACATTGTGATTGAATGGAAATGAGTTTTCCACTTTGTTTTTTCTTTCATTTACCGTTTTCATTTTGGATGAACGTGAAATATGGTTATAAAATATGTATAAACGGTGGTAAATAAATTACCTTGGTAGTTGTAATTAATTTTGTCTATAAAATAATTTCGTTTGTTATTTATTCATGAACATGCCTGAGCTAAAACTATGCTACGTTCCCATTTGTCAGATTGACCTAGTTTTGTTGTACAATTTTTGTTGCGAGCTTTTACTAATTTTAAATAATTTACATTATCACTATCGCGATCAACAGAGTTTCTATTATGTCGTTATTAGTAAAAGTTTACATTTGTTATGGTTAAAGGGTTATATATTTCTTCATAACATTGTGCAACATTGGCGAAGATTTGGTTCTCGTTGATTTTTTCAATTTCCCGAATACCTGAAATTACTTGAACCGTAATTAAATCATTTAACATTTCTCGCAAAACTTTAACTCATGCACCACCACCGCGTGTGTATAGTAGACAATTATAGCTCGCGGTTTAAATCAACTCAAACTAAAGTTTCATCACAACTGTGTTTAAATATTTGAAGTATACAAATTATTTTCGAGAAAAGTCTTGTCTATGTGGGATTAAAGTTTTTTAATTTAAATTAATTAAAAGTTTTAATGAGTTAAGTTCATAATAAACAGTATTTTTTTAACAATTGGTGACACCCACTCTTAAGATGAAAAATGAAATCGATTAAAGCTTACAACAGACTAATAAGATAAACACAATCGTTAAAGCCGCTTACTAACTCCGTAGAAGATTGGTGATTCAAACAAGCTTAAAGTGTCGTTCAAGAACCCGTTTAATTGTACAAAAAACTTTAATTACTAAAGAAAGTCGGAGTGATTGTACCAAAATACCATTTAAATTGCTGTTTTATGTAGCGGAAACCTCTTTCCATCTTTTCATCTTCAAGATTGAAATTTTTGTAAAAAAAATAAAAGTTAATATTCGTGCCAATACCGTATATATATATTCGAGATATATGGTAAAGGTACTTTTAGATAAATTCCAATTTGCATTTTACAGTTAATTAAATTGCAAATTACAGTCATTATTATTTAAATAGATGTTCATCGAGTTTTCTTCCATTTTACTTACCGTCAGCTTTCACCTGAAAGATAATCTCTTTATAGTAGGGAACACATTTGAAGATGTAAATATTTTCTTAGGTTAGACATTTTTTAATGAGAAATTTCAAGATATTTTACATACGAGCATCTATCTATCGCATAACCAAGATCAAAGTAATACACAGAACACATATTGCGACTGCAAACTAATTACATTTGAAAATTCTGTACAATCAAAATGAACTTTAAACTTTTTCATTTTATGTTTATTGTAAAGTTTCTCGTTTTTTACCCTCAACTTACTTTTCTATGAATAAAATATACAATTTTATTATATTTTGTATAAATAAATATCTGTAATATATTGAAAATTTAAATTTTATTTTGATTAAAAATTTGATTTGTGAAAAATATATATTTTATAAAGGAAGTTCAAAAGCCACCCTTAAATAGAGGGAATAAATTTAATAAGAAATATTGAATAAAAATCTTTAAGACACTTGAGATACTTGAGATGAAATTAAAAAATTTTGGAAGAGCACCTTTTGAATATTACCTATTTAAGATACATGCCTATTTGCAGGTTATAAATATGTTCGTCTTGATGTGCTCCTCTATACTATTATTTAAAGTAATGTTGATAAAAACTATTTAGATCTCGAAATGGGCAGTTAAAATTTCTCAAGTTAATTGCGTCTCGGATCTTAAACCATAGAATAAATTAATAATTTAGGACTTAATGATTTTGTTCATTCGACAAAAAAATAAATAAACTAACGTCTTGCCAATGATTTTAAGCACATTTCTATTCAAATAAATTTTGTGTAAATAAATCACATTGAAAATGTTTTATGGTAGATAAAAGCTTGCTTATTAATACTTGTAGAATTGGAAATGTAATGGCATGTATATATCAACAAAATATTCTACTTTCCAGTAAAATAAATACATCTCACGCTCTTCTTATATATAAATACAAATTATTTTGACTCAAAACAGAACATTTAACTCCCTCTTCTATCGTTTATTAAACGAAACGAATGCTTAATAACTCGGTAAATATTCCCTATATACCAAGAGTTCATTTACCTACAGTGGCATTTTACAAAATCCAGCACATTATATCTACATAGCCAATTGGAATATGTTATCAAATATTTAACAAGCCCCACAAATACAACAGAGCATAAAATATAAAAATTAAAAAAAAAAAAAAAATCTAATTAAATATTAATTTATCTGTTTAAATGTTAATGAAATTGAAGTAAGAGTATTTCAACAACATTGTGTTTGTACAGCTTTAGTTTAAGCATTTTTTTCATACTTCCTGTTATTTCGAAAATATTTCTTTTATGAAATATTAAAAAAGCTCAAATATGAGAACGAACCGAATACAATAAGGATATCATTCGTTTATCTCACAAATTTTATATATCAGATACAAGAATGCTTTTCAAAAATATGAATATTTTCGTGTACATACCAAGCTCTGCACAATGGTGAGGGTGATTTTCTAATTTGTTCACGTTTTCAATCGATAAAGCTTCAAGCTTAATATGGATCTAACTAGAATGCGCCTAGAACTTTTGTAATTCGAAGGAGTCGTACTATCAATTTTAAATTAAAACTTTTTATTGATTAAAATCAGATTTTCTGTTGAAGTTATTCCGTATGTCCTGCACCGTTAATCAAAATAATAAATCACCGCATATCTAGATGTCATGGACCAATGAAAGCAAAACAAATTAAACACTATGTATATATATATATATATAGAGATATGTTCGCCTTCCAACCACATCTGGATATAATACATTTAATCCATTGAATCACATAAATTGAAAACCCTTAAATCGTATATTGTTATTGTACATGTATATGTAGGTTTTCCGTTAATGCACTGTGCAAATAAAAACGCCACATATTAACAGATTGAAACAATACCGATATACTTTAAATTGAATTCAATTTATATATAAAATCCCATTTAAATAGTTGTTACAATTTATTTATAGACGTGTATGTACGTATGCTGCATCCATTTTCCTATCGATATTTTCATTATTATTATTATTATTGGGGAAAACCAACAATAAAACTACATAAAAATGGGAAACGAATACATGAGTGAAAATCTCTTGAGAATTGTTTAGAGATTTCCTTACTTTGGTTTTTTTTTAATCTTAAGATGGATGTTTATCAATACAGGATCAGGAGGAAGAATATCAATATGTACCGAGGCACAAACATGTTATTTGATGAAAATAAGTTTCTACAACATTGTCTATAACGACTGGTTTTTGGACAGGTTTAAATTATGGCCGATATAAAATTAAAGGTTAAACTATTCGAGTATTAATATAAATTACGTCACACGATGGTATTAGTTCTATAAACAAAATCCGTTAAACAAACTTTAAAGGACCCACCTATATATAAAATTCATCTCACGTACACAAATTTACCATGTCTCGTTACAAAAAAAAGCAGATCGAAAACGAACTGACGGCCTCCCTCAAATTGATATAATTTTTATGTAAATTTATTACAAATCCATATTTTTACTTCAAATTATCATTAAACTTCCAAACAACAACAACAATAACAAACACAAAAAGCAAAGTTACAAAAAGGTTGAAATGAATAATCGACCCCATGTTAATTTGGCAAAGGTGTAAAATCTTGTGAAAATTAAATATTCAAAATCCAAGACCAAAATTATCTTTCGTTTTTGTGTTTTATACGATAGATATATAAAGGAGAGGGGTTCAGGAACGTAAAAGATAGATTTAGAATCAGTCGCGCTTCTTTTTTTGTTGTTGTTCGAAGTACTATAAATTCGCGTAATTTATTTTATTTAGGATGAAAAACTACCCTCGTTTTGAGGGAAATTTACACACTCTATATGAACGCTATGTCTTTAAATATTGACGATTGAATTTTAAATTCGACTTTCGATGAGGATGGAAAGTTTTATTTTATTGGATTCAAAAAATATATCTATGATTTAGAAAGGAATAAATAACTGATTGATTTAACTGAATCGTAGTGTTGATATTGCTTTAGACTATGTACAGATAACATTGCTGAAAACAATACTTGCTATAACTGTCGTTACGATCAAGATAGTTAAAGAAACTTACAATAAGTCTACAAGCTTCAGGCAGAATGTTTGAAATACATGAGGGTTAATTATTAGTTTTTTATTTAAATGTGTAAAAGCTTTAATTATAAAAGCTTTGTTTTACATTAAATTATGAATTTTCAAGCTTTCAAGATTCACTTTATAATTAGTGCCTGTAAATCAAATATTCAGCTATAATTCAGTTCTTATGATATGGTTATTTAATACTAGAAGTAAATTTAGTCTAAAGGCTAAGCTTTTACACTTCACATAAATTAGAAACTAACATATTGTGATAAAGTTTATTCTTTTTTGTTACACACTAGACGAATGGTGGTTGTTATCAAAACATTTATTACACTTGCAATTATAATTTTCAAATAGTTTGTTGTAAACTGATTGTAAATTAGTGGTACAGAGCTTTTTTCATCACGCTGCGGTCTCCAGTTCGAATCACGTCGTTGATCAAAACTTAGTATGCAAATGTCAGATAACATAATAAGAACAATTTGGTGTAAAAGCTTTCGTATTTGTTAGACTTCCTCACCTTTAATGTGTTTAAATATCTGTATTAAAAGCTCCTTAAGTCTCATTTGAGAATCGGTTAGAGCCGCTTATACTCTTTTTATATGAAAGCTCATTGTCAAATTTTTATTTTTATTAAAAGTTTATCAGTTAAACATGATGTGGGATCAAATTTGCTTTTTTGATCTAAAGTTACCAATAATAGTTTAAATAGATTCTTCTTAAAGCTTTTTGCTTTTCATGAGATATATTCGTATGATATCCAGTTAGAAAAGTTTGAAAGTAGAAATACTTTTGAAAGTTTAGTTTTAGGACTTTTGAACATACAACAAATTTAATTTTAATATTTCATTTTCAGAATAAGTCAAACAGATTGTTCAATTTGTTGCAAACTAGAATAGAACTACATTCTTCAACCAGCCGTGCATAACAAAAAAAGTGAAATACACTAAAATAAACTGAAGATCAACCAATAAAATTCACTTTTCTTAATTCCTTGTGATTGAACCGATCAGCATTTAAGATGCATTTAAGAGGTTTTGCCATTCTAGTCTAAAAACATAGCTTTTTCTACGCTTCTCATAAATTGAAAACTAATATATTATTAAATAGTTTATTCATACTCTAAAAGCATTCGTTTTTGTTAATCGCTAGAACAATAGAAATTATTGTGAAAACATTTATTACACTTGAAATTATAATTTTGAAATAGTTTGTTTTAAACCTCACTGATTATAGCTTAGTGGTTACAAGATCTTCTTTCGTATCTGTTGGACTAAACCACTTATAATATACGTATTAATTTCACCTAAAACCATTTGAGACATGAAAGCTCATCGAATTTGATAGCCTTTTAAATTCACGTATGGCTGTTCGATTTCTTTCAAACTTGGACTTAATTGTTCCACCACCAATGGATAACCATGAAATGTTCTCC
The DNA here is from genome assembly GCA_963932295.1 of Tipula lateralis. NCBI lineage: Eukaryota > Metazoa > Arthropoda > Insecta > Diptera > Tipulidae > Tipula > Tipula lateralis. Next base: position 11,745,425 of record OZ010736.1, read on the forward strand.
ATTCAAATTTTTGTTTTTTAATTCCAAGCTTAAAATGCCAAGGAGTTTCACCAATTTAGTCGAGCTTTCATCATTCAATATCACCAAATCAAAACCAATAAGGTCAGTTAATTGGCCTCTACGAACACAGTTTGTATTAGAGCCCGATTTGGTTTAAAGCTGAAATATTAAAGTTTTGTTGTTGTCAAGCCGATTTTATTGTTGTTGTTGTCAATTATTTAAAGATTTAATTATTTAAAGATTAAATTAAAATTTTCCACAATGGTTGTTCAAAGTCTAATAAAAGAAGATCTAGTTTCACTTATATTATTCAGTTAGACTTGAATGAAAAAGCTTAAAAGCTCTGGAAAATATGAGTTTTCAGATTTTTCTTTTGAATTTCGTTTGTAAAAAGTATTTAATGTTTCGTAAAGTTGCCTTTTATTCACAAATGTCACATAACTGGATTGGTTTTATATGATATTCAGGTTGTATAACTAATACCACAAATAAATGTCCAAAAAATCCATTTGTTAGTTAAGTGATATTTAAACCGCCTATATATAAATCAGATTATCAAGTGAATCAATTTCAATCAAACTGGTTTGCAACTGTGTATACTCTATCGACACAAATAGGTATTAAAATCGATATACTTCAAAAAGGTAATTTAAATCAAAAACTCTTAACACAAATCAGCTTAAAACATTAAATCCATTATATTCAACAAACTATAATGAATTTTGTATTTCTACATCCCCTAGACCTGAATACAGTGATAGTGTTATATTTGATATATGTATATATAGTTTTGTAATTGAAAATATATATTTTTAGCAAAAAGTGATATAATTGAATCGAACAGAATGTTTTTTTTTTGAATAAAATTCCATTCCTATTCAATCAGCAATTACAATTGTTATTTGAAATTTTAAACCAACAAAAAATTATTTAACACTTTGCACACCATAATAAACTACGCCAACTGATAAGCTCGAAGCATTAGCTTCCTACATGGTTATACATATATATGTATAGTATGAGTTGGTACGACATAACCAGTTTTTCAATGAGCTTAATAAAAATACAAAATAAAATTTAAGACTATTTCCAATCGGATTTAATCAATGATTTTGATCATGTTTGTATATATAGATTGGACACACAGTATACAGTATAGTTGAATATATAATGAATAACTTCATATTTAAAAAGATACCTTTGTATGTACCTACATCCAGTTTTAATGAAATGAAATTTATGTATTGTATTAGTACGGCTTCGAGTATATTAATATTTAATTAAAACCGAAAATAGAACAAAAACGAGGGTAGAAAAATCATCAGACGTAATTTTAGGTTTTCATTCTATTGAATAAACCACCCTCCTTGGTACACACAAGACAAAGTTTTGATTTTTTCTATTTTTGCACATAGTTTCGTAGTACATGCATATAGCCCTTGTGTGTGCGGGTGTGTGTGTTGTGTGTTTGTTTGGGTGTGGATTCATTTCATATTTTATGTGTGAATGGCCACCCTCGAACAATATTCATATACATGTATAAATTATGTTTATTGCACAGTTTGTTTTGACATAATTACTGTGCAAATACTTTTTATTTTTATCACTACACATTTAGGAAATATTGAACAGTTCTTTGGTACACAAACCATTTTCTTTATAGTACTCCCCCGCAAATGGCATATATATGTACGTGTGGTACACAACAAAATCGGAAAATTATCGGAAAACACACTGTACCCATGATATAAATAAATAAATAAATATAAAATTGATTAGTTTCTCCGTCGTTTTACCAGTTTTTCCTTTTTATTTTGTTGTTTTGAAAAATGTTGTGTCACACCTACATTTTGTTATCTTTTAGTTTTTCTATTTATTTAACAACACGAATGAAAAATGCATTTTTCCACTTTGTGTTGGTGTATACAATTTTTTTTGTGGCTCAAAGTATGTGTGTGTGGTTTTATTAGCCTTCTGAAAGTGTTTTTACTCGTATGCCACTATAATTGATGGAAAAACTTTTTTAGTGTGCTCTATGTATATGGGCCCTATTTGGTGTTAAGAGATTTCGTTGATATATATGTATATCTAGCTTATATACGTTTTGATGAGTGTTTCCAAAAAGGTTGTTTATACCGGTTTACATATGTATCTGGTTCTTGTTTATTTTTTATGAATCGTGTGTAAACTGAACAATGAATGAAAAATTCATGCAATATATATTGTGAGACTTTCATGTTGTTAGACTTTAATACAAAGATAAAGTACATGAAAAGCTTTTATTTTTAAGGCGAGCTGTTTCTCAGCAACATACAATGAACATCAAACTTGAGAAAATGTTAAAGAGCACATTTAAGCCAAGTTTCAGAGTAATAAACATTTTAATTAACTAATCTTAGGTTGGATCTCAGACAGACACTGGTTAAAATTCTATGTTAATCATATTTTTAAATCGTTTTCATTTTGAAAAGCTCATACGTCATTAAGGATTTAACAAAATGTTTCATTTGAATTCACAAACCAATCCCTTTTTCTTGTATTTTTGTTATTCCGGAAATTTCATCAAACTAGATCATATTTTCTAGGTTCGATTCCTCTTGGTATTTTCACTATATGATGAAAACTTTAAAAATTGAATAAAACATAACCACAAATATTGTAATTTTTTCACCAAAACCAGTAGAACTGAAATGAAAATATATATTTTTGGTTTTCATGATTTTTTTTCGGTTACAAAAGGATCTAATATAAATGGAAATCCGAGTAAACCCAAACTGAAACCGCAAAAATGTTTTCGCGAATAATAAATATATATTTGTATGTATATATTACATCTATATATGAACAGCGCAGAAACGGATTTTCCTAAAAACCAAAAAAATCTTTATTTCCACAAAACAAGAATGGATATTTTACAAAAAGTGAAAAACTTTAAAAATATATCGCTTTTTGGGATACTTAATTTGAACTAATTTAGCAAAGTGAATCAATTTATTAATTACAGTAAAGTATTTTGGTTTTTTGTAACGCTTTATCGTTCCATACAGACAGTTAAGTCAATAACATTGTACACATACAGTATATGTATGTTGGAACGACTTCTAGAATCCAGAAAACCACACATCATCAATCAAATTTTGTTTGGTTTTCCACTTTTTATTTTATTTTCCCATATCTTATACACATTCACCATTATAACAATGAAATCGTCTCTTTGTTACCAATGAACCATTGTTTTTGAACTGATAAAATTATAGTGTATATATATATATAATGTTGTGTATATAGTATTATATTAATAAAATATAACAGATGAGCTATTAATATACTTCTATTTACTATTATATAAAACTGTGGACGTACATGTACATATATCAAGCATATAGTGTTAAGATAGGTGTACACCGTGTATCCGCTGCTTTATATACAATATAATATGTATATGAAAAAGATAAATGTATCCTTTTATAACAGAAACCAATTTTTCAAACTGTAATAAAATACTGTTTGCAATATAACCGAAAAGCTCATAAAAAAGCTCATAAAAAACAAAACAAAACATTCTATAGGAAAAAGTTTTTAATACGGTTAATAAATGAAAATGGTTTCCGATAAAATACAACAACAAAAAATTCAAAAGGAAATATCATTAATTTTTGTCATTATATCCTTAAAACACATCTTCATCATATTTCAAACTGAATCCACTGTAATTAGAAAAGTTTCGATTCGTTTTAGTTTCATATCGAAATTTATTATATTTAGCCACTTACATTATATATATTGTAATAGTGATGTATGAGCATCTTATATACGTATACATAAATATAAACGATAAGAACATTCGAATACTAATTATAAGAATGTATGTATTATGTAATTTATCGAATTTGAGATAAATAAGATCAAGTAGGGCAATAGCAAGGATATAGTGTAAATCGAGTGGAGACTATGAAGTCTAGTCTAGGAATTATTTATATTAATAGCATTGCAGTTGAGTTATAACGAGTTATTACTTGAGAATTGGAGATTTTTGCGTTGAGAATGTATTAGTTAAAATAAAAAAATTGTTTTTATAAAAATATCTTTAAATCTTTTAAGACCAACTCGAAGTAATGCTAGAATGAACTCGAGCTTCAACTTAAAGCTCACAATCTAAATATTAGAAAGATGTAGGTACCCATAGCCAGCTAGAGAATAAATAACCTGGTATAAAGACACATATCCTGCCCAACATTTCTTTAAAGTAGCAAACCATTTAAAAGCCATTTTGTTCAATGTGACAAAATCCTCTTATACAAACGTATCAATGTAGAGATTGGACTAAAATAATGGGCTCGTTTGTAATTATTTAGCAATTATTTCGAATATAGCAACAGCTAGCTAAACGATAAGAACAGTTATATGACAGAAAATAAGTTTAATGCTTGAAATTTACGAAATGGATTGTTTTACGTTTGAAGAAAAAAAATGATATATTGACTTCCATTTAAATTGGTTAGCCCTCTATCCAAAAAGAAGAAATATATGGTATACTGTGAACCCTTGATGTCAATTTCAGAATGGTGAACTGTAAACCCCTAATGTCAATCTCTTTCTTATAAAACAAACTTTTTGAAAATATTCAGTCGTTGCTTTAGATGGGTCACCATTTTCCATTACCCTTAACCCTTTACCTATGTAAAAAATGACATCAAAATCCTACTTCTTCAAATATTTACACTCATCATTCTTCAGATATCGTACCAATTTGGCTTAAGAGAATAATGAGTATAGAAACTGCCATCATCGAGTAATTGGTTTTCATCACATAATGTCATTTTTATTTTTTGTACAAAAATCAGTTGAAACTTGATTTAGTCTTAGTTAGATTCTGACAGTTGCAAACGCCTTGAGAGAATGTGTTATCAAAGAGACATGAACATGCACAGTATGCAAAACCATTTGTTATGGAAAATAGTTAACAGTAGCCCTGATATCTGTCTACCTTTGAGCTTTAAAAATATACTGTCACTATTGAGTCGTTTTAACTAACTGGTTGGTTATTTTGGATCCATTATACTGATATGAAATTATTTTTATAGCAGTCTTTATAAAATTATCTTTCTTAAGAAGCTTTTAAGAGACCTATCTCGAACGGCTTAAGCAGCTTATGCAACAGTCATTTTTATCGAAATGATAAATCTTCTTATTCAAATTTATTGATGTAAAGATGTAGAGATTGGACTTTACGTTTGTAATTTCAACTATTGATTATTTTGAGTGTGACGGCAGTTAGTTCATTCGTATATGACAGAGTATTAGTTAACCGTTTGACATTTACGAAATTATAGAAAACAACATTTGATTAATATTCAAATTTCGCCACTGCCATCGCCGGAAAATCATTGATTGATGTATACACATGTGCAACACGAAAAGTGTTTCTCACGAGATATTATCATATTTGGTTTTGTACCAGAATCCGTTGAAACTTTGACTTGTTTTTAGTTCGATTCTGACGGTGAGGTAAGCTATGTAAATTGTGCACTTGATTAAGGTGGAACATCGCATGCTCACAGATGGCAGAAGTTTCATGCAAAGCATGCAATGTCTTATGGAAAATAGTTAACAATTGCCCTGCGATATGTGTCTACCTTTGAGCTCTACAATTATAGTGTCACTATTGAGTATACGGTATCCTTTTTGGATCCATTATACTGATATAAAAGGAATTTTCCGGACTCATAGTCCAATTGAAATTTCACGTTCGATACAGTGTTGCCAGCCGTTAAATTAAAATTGAAAAATATATAAATAAAATAGCTCACTGTATATTACCTGAATGATATTGTGCCGCACAGAGTATAGGTCATATCATTTCCATATTTGTATTAACATGATATAGAGGAAATTCAGGATCAATGTCTATATATGGTCATGTTTGAAAGTTGTGTCCGGTAGGACAATCATATCAGAAAGTAAATATCAGGCAAAAATACTAGGTCGGTAAATCTGAATTAATTAGTGTTTTTTCGTATTGGTCTACATAAGGCAGCACTGCCACATAACGTACCAGTAAAACAAAAGGCATATAATTTGAAACATCTCACTTATGCTTCAAACTCGACACGAGGCACATGATTCATTTTCCCACAAACATAATATTTAAAATTAGATTTTAGCATGAAATATGCAATTAGTAAAGCAATTTTCATGCTTTCATATATCCAAAACGTGATTTGAATTTATTTAATTAGAGCAAATATTTTATATCTTATCATTTATACATTTTCTATATGCATCATTCATCTAGATGTGTGTATACAAATACTGAGTATTATATTGTTAGAATTTGTTTTTCCAGATCATTTTCTTTTATGCAAATCTATATATATAACCATTCTTCATCAACATTAGGATTTATCATGCTTGCAGTAACACGAAATGAATGGAATGATAATTTTTGTCTGTTTGCATATTTTAGTGCACGTTAGGAAACTTGAATGCATGTCACAATATATAAATTCTTACAATTATGTCAAATTGTGTTGCAATATAGGTGAGCTTTTTGTAACTGTAAATAACTAAGTTTAATTAAAGTTTAGTCTCATTATATAGATATGATTTTGATTAATTCGGTTCGCTCTATTTAGCTAGATGGGTAAGTGTATTTACGAAACATGAATATGATTGATTGATTATAAATGATTGATGACTTATTTCTATACGAGAGATTACAGTAAAAAAAATCACTTTACCGAATGACTTCGGAATGTAAATGGTCGTATATGGAAAGCATAGGTATGTCTCTTTCGAATCGAGGAAGTGGTGTAAAAAAATTGTTGCCTCGTATAGATTTTTTGCTGATACCACAAATTGTGTTAAAACGTTTTTTTTTTATCACTCGATATTTTTCCTATTGATTTGACCATTCTTCGTCATAAAATAAAATTGTTAGAACACATTCGAGTTTGTATATATGGTACACACATATATAAGAAATGTGTGTTAAACTGGATTATTATAATGTATTCTGTGTGTAATATGATCATTGTGGTATCCATAATCATTCATTTTCAGGTCACCATATGCGTTTTATTGGAGAGCTTTTTCATATTGGTGTATGTCGATGCTACACATGGTTGATATAGCATATATAGTTTGTATGTATATGTTATATTATTTTTATAATGAATTCTTCCAGTATGATGAAGATTTATATATGAGATATTGATTTTTATAAGATGAGTCATTTACGCTACTTATCATATGTTTTGATGAAATTATTAACAATATTCAACTTCTGTTAAACGATTATCATATAATGAAGATAGTCGAAAATGTTCAGATTTCTATTAACAAACTTATTAGAATGGGCTTGGATATTGCAAAATATCTCTGTAAGTATGTACATTATAATTTGAGAACCGTATGTAAAAGCTCGTAAGAAATTATAAATTTATAATAAAATATAAGTTTAGTATTATTTATTACGAATTTGGTATCGAAAAGCTTAATGTGTTTACCATTAAAGTCCAGATTTTGCTTTTAAAGGATGATAAATGATGGGACTATAAAAGCTTTCAGTGACACTGTTGTATAAAACTGTTTTATTTGGGTTGATGTCCAAAGGAGGTAATAGGCTGTCATCTTAAGATAATATCGCATCTTAAAAGCTTTAAAAAAGCTTATCCAAAATAATCGGACACCCAATGAAATTCGTATACCTCTACAATTTGTGTTATGATTCTTGGCCCTAAAGATTCGTCAATTTTATTATATGGACTTAAAGTTACTGATTTTGGAACAATAAACAAAACATGTCTCAAATACCGACATGACGACAAATAATTATAAACAAACACTGTCGAAAATGTTTTGATAGGGACGTTCGCTATATATATAAATGGGCAAACAAATTTGTAATAATTTTCCTGTTTACATATTATGTCCATCTATAAAAGCTCATTCACCGAGTATACACAATAAATAGGATAGTTTTCGTATCGATTTAATCAAAAATAGTTAAAAACCAAAAACGGTTGTATTATGACATTCAGTGACATGTTATTTTATAGATTTTACATAAAATATTGATATAATTTTACAACAACAACTAAATAAAATAGTTACGTGTTCTGCTAATTGCATTAATCATTAAAATTGTTATCACGTTTAACGACACACTCGCATACACATATAAAATTGACAAAAGCACAATAAAATAATATATTTTATGTGATGATCAGTTTTGATTGATTGACATATATACATAAATACTAATGTTTTTTATTGTTCATTATTAGAATCAACATTAATTAAGATGTTAATTTGTCATTTGGGAAAAATTATATACATACATGTATGCGACGGAAATCTTAGGAGTATACATATATATGGTTTATGATTTGTTCGGATCCTAAATTAAACAAATCGAAATCACATTTAGATTTTAGCAGAGTGGATATAAAATCGGAATTTCATATAAAATTTATATAGTATTGGACTTTCCCAGTTTTATGCGTAAAAGCTTTGGGGTGACGATGTAAAGTAGTTTCAAGGGGTTTGACGAAATTTATATTATTTTATTTACATTGAACTAATTAAGGAAATACAATATAATGAAATGATATAGAAAATAAATTGGTTTGAATGGCTGTAATAAATTTGATTACATCATGCATACTGAAACGTCGATATAGTATTAAAATAGGCCGATTAAACTGAAAATGTACTTAAAGTTGATTTGGAGACACATTACATATACTCTATGGTTAGCACTTATGTATAAAATGACCGACTTGTCATTGAAATATTATTTCGCTTAACCATAAATAAACGACCTGAAGTTTTAATGTCACAGCTCTAGACAAAGCCAGTGAAGTTAAATTGAATTTTAAAAATTAATACCATTGTGGATTGAAGCTAAAATTTGATAAGAAATCGAACACTCTTGGTGGTTTTTCTAAGAATATATATATTTTTTGTTACCAATCAACATATTTATGGCTTAAAGCTGTCTCGCAGTAAATCATTTTAATTAAATATGAGCAGCCACAATATAAATTTGGAATATTATATAGATTTCGAATTCTAAACATGACATAGCAGACCAATTACCGTTTTTTATATAGCTGTGTTAGTTTAAAGCAGAAGTTGTATGGTTTACAACTTGACACAGGTTGTAAAAGGGGGTATAACAGACAAAAACAATTCCAAATCCATGTATGCCTAAAAGCTTCAATAAAGTTTTGGGTAGTTTGAGTATTTACACATCAACCCCGAATGCTTAGTTAATGTCTGGGAAAAAACAATGAAATGGAATATATACATAGTCTTTGTACCCCAGTGATTCACTATAGTGTTACCTTCAAAATAAAAGTTTGAAATTTCCTTTTTTCAAAAGAAAACTGGAAATTTGTAATACAGTGAAAGGTTTCTGATTCACATATTTTATGTGATGATCAGTTTTGATTGATTGACATATATACATAAATACTAATGTTTTTTATTGTTCATTATTAGAATCAACATTAATTAAGATGTTAATTTGTCATTTGGGAAAAATTATATACATACATGTATGCGACGGAAATCTTAGGAGTATACATATATATGGTTTATGATTTGTTCGGATCCTAAATTAAACAAATCGAAATCACATTTAGATTTTAGCAGAGTGGATATAAAATCGGAATTTCATATAAAATTTATATAGTATTGGACTTTCCCAGTTTTATGCGTAAAAGCTTTGGGGTGACGATGTAAAGTAGTTTCAAGGGGTTTGACGAAATTTATATTATTTTATTTACATTGAACTAATTAAGGAAATACAATATAATGAAATGATATAGAAAATAAATTGGTTTGAATGGCTGTAATAAATTTGATTACATCATGCATACTGAAACGTCGATATAGTATTAAAATAGGACGATTAAACTGAAAATGTACTTAAAGTTGATTTGGAGACACATTACATATACTCTATGGTTAGCACTTATGTATAAAATGACCGACTTGTCATTGAAATATTATTTCGCTTAACCATAAATAAACGACCTGAAGTTTTAATGTCACAGCTCTAGACAAAGCCAGTGAAGTTAAATTGAATTTTAAAAATTAATACCATTGTGGATTGAAGCTAAAATTTGATAAGAAATCGAACACTCTTGGTGGTTTTTCTAAGAATATATATATTTTTTGTTACCAATCAACATATTTATGGCTTAAAGCTGTCTCGCAGTAAATCATTTTAATTAAATATGAGCAGCCACAATATAAATTTGGAATATTATATAGATTTCGAATTCTAAACATGACATAGCAGACCAATTACCGTTTTTTATATAGCTGTGTTAGTTTAAAGCAGAAGTTGTATGGTTTACAACTTGACACAGGTTGTAAAAGGGGGTATAACAGACAAAAACAATTCCAAATCCATGTATGCTTAAAACCTTCAGTAAAATTTTGGGTAATTTGAGTATTTACATATCAACCCCGAACGCTTAGTTAATGTCTGGGAAAAAAACAATGAAATGGAATATATACATAGTCTTTGTACCCCAGTGATTCAATATAGTGTTACATTCAAAATAAAAGTTTGAAATTTCCTTTTAAATTGGTTTTGCCCTTATATGCTGTCTTCATGTCAAACTTCAGTCTTAATGTCAACGTAAAGATAGTAAAATGAATGGTGGATATCGTTTGTAAATGTTGATACTATATCATTGTTGGCAAATTGCTAAATCGAATGTGTATACAACAAGATTTCACTGGGCCATTAGCCATGTATTTCTTGCATTTTGTTTAATCCGATAATAATTAAGCAGAGATCCTTCAAAAATTGCTTGGAAATCCTAGGACTGAATTTTTTTTTGTTTATAATTTATATAATACTATGCAATCTGTTTTGGAGCTCAAGCATCTTCCATCTCTTTCGCGGTTCGCTTATTTACGCCCTACCTTACGCCTAAATATCCAATTTGAGGACGTACGGCTATAGGTCCGATTTTCTTGTTTGAAATTCATGTTCATTTATATGTGTACGTGAGATTGATTTAGAATTATGTATTGTAATAGAGCAAAGACTGGTTTTAGAATCCAATTGGTGCTTTCACCAATGTTTATGTTGCCAAATACCTACAATTGGCATGATCGGTTTTTCATATCTGGCAGTCTAATGAAAATTTATCTAATAGTCGTTTGATGTACAAAGTATTAAGCTTCCTGATGTCTTGTCATAGTTTGATATTTTATTGACAATTTGAGCTAGCGTTTAACTGTATAAAAAAAATGATGTCAAATAGTAAGTGTCTACTTAATACCAAGTGTCGGCTTATAATACCAGGTAACCACAATTCCGTCTTTAGACTTAACAACGTAACATCCAACTTTTCTTATATATATTCTGATTTTGCATCTTCTGTTGAATTACCATATTTATCTACTTTTAACTTTACTATTTTGTTCTTGTTTTATATCTATTTTGTTGTTGTTCTTTGATTTGCGTTCGTTTTTCATTTATTAGTCTATCAAAGTTGTTATATATATAATAAGACATCCAATTTGTTGAAACAATAACTTCTTGAATTAAACATGAAGAAGACGAACAAAAAAAAATGACGATAAGTAAAATACAACATTTCAAAGTTAAATAATAAGAATTTTATTATTTAGAATAAAATTACATCACAACACACAAAAAATAAAATGAAAAAGCGAAGGAAAAACTTTTTCTTGGGAGAGAGTTTTCTTTAACATTTTTTTTTGTTTGTGTACAATTTTCGTTTTTCACAGACCAAGCAGTATTTAAATTTATCTGGCTAATACAAATTATTTAAAATTTTTTCATTCGAACTTTTTTTTCCGTACATACATTTTCATTACTTTTCGGAAAATACAACAAAAAAAAAATAACACAAAAATCACGGCACACAAAAAAGCTCTGTATATTGTATATATAGAGTTATTATATTTATAACAATAACAACGGCAAGGAACAAGTATAAAATTAAACGGATATCATTTGAAGTATTTATTATAGGAAGAAAATATAAATAAAATAAAGCAATATTAATGGCTCAATTATGCATAATAAAATTTTCCGTTGTATTCTATTTACCATTTTATTGCAACGAGATTTTCCCCCGTTTTCCGAACAATACCTTTAACTACCTTGCTTTTTTGTACAGTGCATTTCGCATATACATATTATATGGATTAAGTTTTCGAAACTTGCACAATGACCATCAGGTAGTTTGGATGTGGTTGATAACTTTGATTTGGATAAAGCTCCACAACGGAAATTAAGATATAACTTGATGGATTAAATAAAATTAACCTGACTCCCAAAACTCGATGTTGTCTAAGCTAGGTACAAAAATTGTATTTGAGATTCATCTGAGATAGAGAGACCTATGCTTGAGCACGGTTAATGGAAAAAATGCTTGAACCACTGACTGATGCAGTGGTGAAATTAACGTTGCAATCCTATTAAACCAAACTTATCCTATAAATGGTAAAAAAGTAAATATATATGTATATATATATATGTACATATATATATATATATATATATATATATATATATATATATATATATATATATATATATATATATATAAATATATATATATATATATATATATATATATAAATATATATATATATATATATATATATATATATATATATATATATATATATATATAAATATATATATATATATATATATATATATATATATATATATATATATATATATATATATATATATATATATATATACATATAACTATAGAGCTTAACCCCGGAAGTAAATATAAAACCATGATTACGTACACTATCAGAGCCATCTTTATTAGAGCCGTAATAATATGACGTAATTTTTGTTGAGCTTTTTTAGAGGTGGTCTTTTCCATAATAAGCAATGTAAAAATCACATTTTTCGAAATAATTTTTATCAATACAAAAATATATATTTAATTTCTGTTTTTACAGTGTTAAGTACATAAAATGTTGAAATTAATTATATCTGAAAATCAGTTTCCTGAATATCTTAATAGTTTAATAAAACATAAATTATAAATTGAAGTTGATTATAAATTGAATTCATAGTCAAATATGTATATGTGTTTGTGATGTCGATTTTGAAGTTAAAGCATATTCCAATAAGGGTGGTACATTTTTTTAAACTAATCGCATACGTTAACTATTGTTTTGCAGCAAAATATCCGTAGCTGTATTGAAATATGAATAGAAATAAGAAATTATGTTTTTGCACATAAATAAAATTTAATAATTACAATAAACAATAATTTTAATTATAGAATAGTAAAATTGCTGCGCCCTTTTGTTGTATTCACTAGAAACGAACCTAAAATAAATAAAAATTTATGTCAATCTGAAACATTAAGAGTGTTCCATACGAACAGCTCATTTTATTTTTATCTAACTGCATGATTTTCTTTTAATTCCGAATCAAAATAACCCCAAACTTCTTTGAAATACATTAATATCCAAGAAATTATAAAAATAAAACATAATTATTATTAAAAAATAATTTTAATCATAAAAAAATAAAATGATGGAGTGTTCATTGTACCCATGAAAAACCAAACCAGAAACATGACATGGCGGCCAAGCTTTACAAAAGACATCTGACATTCATAATTAAATTAATTTATTTGTTTCACATATCATTATAATTATTAATGATAATTATTATTTTTAATATAGATAAAAAGCAATCTATAAAAATTTAATTTATTCAGGATAAAATGTTAGGTTTTAGATGTATTTTCGATATCGTTCAATAGATGTCATTTATTAAACAAGTCGTTAGATTTCAAATAAAAATCTAATGGATTTGATTTTAGAATATTGATACGGATTTTAGAATATGTCAAAGTATTTTATCCTGTAAAATAAAATAACATTTATTTTTATATTTGATACAATATAATTCTACTATACGATTCTACTTTTAATTCCTATAGAATTATAGTGGGGTTCTAGTAGTTTGACCGTTTTTAGACAAACGTTTAGTAAATGAGTAAATATTTTAAATTTAAATTAAATTTATTTATCAATTTTACATTAGTTTGGATTAAATTCGAAATTTTGAGTTTTCATAATCAAAAAGTTTTTTGTCAGAAGTAGCAATTTTAATTTTTCCAAATAGAGATGACTCTGTTGTCATTGATCGTACTCGCTCGATATTTCATATTGCACATGCGTATACATGAGAATATCTTTTTTCATATGAAACGAGTATATAATATGTAATTGTGGTATACATATAAAAAGTTCTAATGCGATATTTGAATTTAATGATCTATTTATTTAATTATTTATAATATATTTAATTGATTTTATTCAAAAATATTCAAAATATATATTATATAAATAGTTTTAATATGATTTCAATACTGAAATATTTATTGTGTCACACTTTTTAGTGAAATATTTCATTTTAAAAAAATGTTTACTTTTCATATATTTTGTAAGGGAATTTAAGTTTTTCCCTCTATTTAACTTGCCCTAATTTAAGCTCAATTTTTAATATTTAGGCTCTGTATAAAGATAGCTCTGACACTATGAGTGAATCTATTTCTGGTATTATAAATGTTAAGCTTATGCCAAGCTAAATTTACATTTTATTTCTCTAAAATATCGCATGGCTTTCTCCTTTGACATTTCGTAGTCGAACTCTTGATTATCTTTAGTAAACTAGAAATTATTATTATTATTTTGAGTTGGCTATGAGATAGACCAACCCGCAAGTATGATAGATAAAATAAAAGAGCTATCAGTATTTATAAAAGGTGTAAAATTTGGTAAGCCATTTTCAATCGTTATATGAATTGGCTAACCATTTTCGATTGTAGTACGAATTGGCTATGAGTCAGGTTGTTGAATTCACTAAAATAAATCAATTTTAAACGAGGAATTAAGAGTTTTTATTAAGTGCAGTTTATCAGATTGTATCAAATATTTTCTTGAAATTATATCCAAAAATAATGAAGTTTTAAAAGATTATTGGTCGTCGTTCAATTATAAGTATTTACATTCTACTTCTGCCATTTTGTAATTATAAAACTTTGAACACAAGTCTTTACTGCGTTACAGTCAAATGTAGTTAGGTTCTAAAATGTGTATGCCTTGAAACTTGAAAAGCTTGAATAATAGGATTTAATGTTAACTGTAGCTCATACTTTCGTCAAAATCAGACTCTAAACCACATAGAGACCACATAGTACAAAGATCTTAAAATATAGCCTTGTTCAAAATAAGTTTGTTTTATAAAATTTATTATGTGAAGTACTCGGAATTTTACAAAAGTCCAATAAAATTCGTTATTAAACTTTAGTAATATTGACAGAAACAATTTAAATTGGTCGTTTGATCAACAATTTATAACTTGTACAGTGTATTGTAGTGGATGGTGAAAAAATCGTTCCATGAGTGTTTGGTATAAACTTTTACAGTCGAAAAAATAAATCCAAAACTATTTTAATCAAATTAAAGTGTGGTGCAAATGTAGCCTCTACATTGTTGTTTATGAAACATTTTGCTCAAAATAATTTTACTGTTTCGTCAAAACTTTGTGCGAGGGGTTGTTTACGATTTTCCTTTATGAAATTATATCAACTGTACCACATATTTGGTTGTGTATTCACATGTCTTTCTACTAATGCCCAAAGGAGGTGAAGCTTACTGTTACATTACCATATACATGACATTGAAACTGGATTAGCTTAAGACTTTCGTTTTTTAACAGAGGTCATGTATTCATTTACATCTCTTAAATCACAACTTTTTTTTCTAATTTTTCGAAAAATGTTTGAGATTTATTTGGTATTAAACCAGCTTTCTTTATAAAGGCAGTCTTAAATTTGAAAGAGAAAATAATTTGCGTTAGAACAATTAAGATAACATAAATATCTAAGCCAGTTTACAGAAAAGATTACATTTGTCATTCGACAGGAATAAAGGTATGCCGTTCAGAATTTAATTACTTAAAGCCGCCCTTAGGTGAGTAAAATCTGGTCTTGCCTCAGTTCTGGATTTAATATGCCAGGTTTAAAATCGTAAGTTTTTTATTCATCCACAAAGCTTTAACAATACACGTAATACATTATTTCCACCATAGTAAACACGAAACTCGAATACTTATTAAACCTTATCATGTTTTAATTTCTTTACGAATACGTGAACTTAATGGAAACATATCTCTATTCAATCCACACCGAAGAAAACAAAATCAAATTTTCATTATTCAACAAGCCGCACGAAAAAAGACGTAAATTCCAAATTAATCAATATTCAAGACAAAATCACTGAAAAAATATTTCAATTTTCCATTTTTTGTTTCAAATAACACGCAAAAACACTCGTCACTTGTATCACATGTGCATACCAATACAAATACACATATATCCATCAATTCCCCTGTTATACGAACTCTCCACCCAAACTATATTGACAAATATTAGATTTGCCACGATAAAAATTGAACGCGACGAGTTTTTTTCCGACATACTTAACATCGGGATCTTCCATTTTTATTTATATATTTCTCCTGTTTGGTTCGAGATTCTTCACCCGAATAATGATAATGTATCGCGCAGTTTCCACAAAACCCACCACAATTATTTCCCCACCCTTATATAACACAGTGATAAGCACAAACACATATTGCCATTTAGTTCTTCACTGTTATACATATATATTTAGGTTATGTGTAGCAAAATTGACATTTTGGCCTCATTGTATAAATTTATGAAAATATATAAATAAAAACAATAATACTGATAATGATTTTACTCGATGATAATTATTTTGTTTTGTTGTTAGGATTTTCCGCTGAAAAAATTTACGAGTCATCATTTTCAATATTTTTTATTTTCTTATCGCAAACAAGCTCGTATATTTTGTAGATTAAATCTCATTTAAATCAAATTAAGTGGAACTTTTTTCTCAATTACATAACACTTGGTTTGATTTTTAGAAAAGCTTTTTTGGGTAAAGCTTTAAAATTCATAGAAAAAATTTGTACATATACATACACATACAAACACTTTGCAAATAAGTATAAAACTATTGTATAGTCAGGATCAGACAAAACGAAAATTACTGAAATATTTAGATGTAACCACAATGCTATTTTCACCCTCCTACATAAAAAAAAGAAAACAATACCCCATTTTCCTAATAATATAACGAAGGAAAAATCCATAAACAAACTGTTGGAATAAAATACTTTGTATGTGTATAGAGACGTGTACATACTCGTACTCTTGTATAAAGCACAAAGTAAAAGACAGTTCTCGTTTCGAGTATATATAAAACAACAAAGCTTGATGTGTGCTTGAACAACAATAACAAAAATATATTTTAATGGGAAATAGTTTTGAAAAAATATTGTTATTTATTTCAAATGGGAATGATGAAATTACTTAAATATTAGGGAACTCGGATACACAATTTTTAGTGAAATTAAGATGTTTCAAAACAATTAAGAGTTTACAATAATTCAAGCTTTATCTTATTTTTAATTTGGTTAATCAATTATATTATTTTTTTTTTCAAATTGTCGTCTTATCATTTTAATATCCGATAGTAGGAAAAACAAAACAATCTCTTTAATACTGGTTTATGTTTTTTAACTAAAGTATTAAATTAATTAAATTTTAAAGATGTGGTATGTTTTGGGTAATTAATTAAAATTAAATTTTATACTAGATTGAAAATAACAATCAGTTACCATTCCATGTTAAAATATTGAAATTTGTGTGAAATGGTGAAAAATAGAGCAATCAAGCGTGACAAAGCTTGAATGCCATACAATCACCAAACCTTACATTAAAAATTACAATGAAATATCATTTTTTCCGACAAAGCTCATTGTCACCTCGAAGACTAGTGACTGTTTTGTGTGGATTTGGTGGTGGTCGCATCATTGGTCCATTTCTGAAAATGAACATGTAGCCGCCCTTATTGGCACTATAGGTTGCGTTACCAAGCCACGATAAACCTAAAATTTAAGTGATGGACACATACGATTTGTTACCCAAAATTAAAGAAATGGAAACAAATGACATTTATTATCAACAGAACGGTGATACTTGCCAGAAATTCCTTATTTTGTGCACTGCCTTCAGAAATAAAATAACTGGCCATAATAGTGATATAAATTGCTCTCCCTTTAAAAATTAGAAAGTTATGTTGGACCAGCGAAAACATGTGATACTGAAACTATTATTTAATTGTCTAAAAATTACTTGAAATAATTTATTAATGTTTTGCTGTATTTATTGGACGTAAAGTTTTGAAAGAAATTTGACAACGAAATTGGCTTGATTATATGATCTTCCTCTGAAGCAACAAGTAGATATGAAACATTGCGAGTGTATCTCAAATTATTTCTGATAATTTATTTGGAAATATTAATATTATTAAAGTCATTAAAAATTGCAATATAATTAAAAAGCTCTATAACTGCCTAGGCTAACAAAACTTAAGCCTTACAGCTTTTTTATATAGCTCTTAACAAAAATTTAAAACACATACATTTTATGTTGGATAAAAAATCATTTTCGATAAACAAAAATGCTATTTGCTCAAAATAGCTTTAAGTTCATAATTTAAAAACCTTATAGATGTCAGCTTTTGGTTTCAATATAAAAAAAATTCTTAGTTCTTACCTTCAATTAATTCAAATCTTTTCCACACGGTCAATTCATCTTCATAAATCAATATGTTCAGCCCAGTTTGATATGCGGCATATATGCTATGTATTCCTTATAAATAAATATATATATATATATATATATATATATATATATATATATATATATATATATATATATATATATATATATATATATATATATATATATATATATATATATATATATATTTAGGTGACCTGATGTGTTGTAGAATCGTAGTTAGGCCAAGGCAGCAAAAAACAACAAAAAATATCACACATTCTGATATAAAATTTTCTATCGCAATTTACAATCAACCACACACACACAAGACTTTCGACACCATTTCTACTTTTATCAAGAAAATGTGGAACAGAGAATCGATAAAACTCGCCAATAAAACGTGCTTTTCTTCAGTTACAAAACCGTAACCCTAACATAAAAAAGATCCACAATATTCATAAAATATTCCATATCATTTAATTTAAATCTCTTATATCCTTTCCCATAATATGTATCTTGTAATATATTCATAATTTTGTTCTAGGTTCTAGCCTTACAAACTACATAAAAATATAACCTATTTTTGTAATTTTTTTTGTCTTTAAAACAAAAAATGTCCAATAAATTTGTCTATATATACAATTTTTACCATAAAGCGTTTCTTATAAATTTTTTTTTCTTGCCATAATTTTCGATATTCTATTTATATATGACATCTTGTTTATGGACTCTCTCGATGTTATAACCAAAGAGAAATGAAAACCTGGAAAATCAACAAATTTTATATTATTATTGTTATTTTTATCGAAAATGCATGTCACATCAATTTTTATAACCACAAAGCGGGCTAAACACTGGCAAGACGGAAAGAAAAGCTATTAAGCAAAGTATAAAGCGAAAAAGTTTAGTTCTATACTTCTTTACGATTATTATGATAATTTTCTACAATTTATTTGGTATTGTTACTTTACTTTTTTAAAAGCTCGGTACGATAGAAAAAAGTATATTTTCCAATCAATAATATGGAAAATGATTTGCTTTGTTAAACTCAAATATTACAAAATATTGTTATATGAACATAGATTGCGGCATTATTGTGTTGAAGGTATAGAAACATATAAAGCTAATATGTGTAAAATATAGAACATATGTATGTACATTATAGAAAGAGTTTGCACATCTCAATTCAACCGTTGATAATAAATTTAATCCTCCAAACATCAATAAAACTAAAACGTGTAATTTTACTATCGTATATATACATATACATAACAAGTGTACGCATATATATACAAAAAAATCAATATTGGACCGTATATACAACAATACACTTGCGATCAAAAATGTCGTAGCATGAAAGTCAATCGAAAACGATAGTTTGATTGAAATAAATTTTTTGTCACATTTCGCATGTACACATCTTATAACCACACACTTTGAACCATCACTTGTTTCAACCCAATAAAATTTATTTCTCTGTTCTTATACAATAATATTATATATATATAAAATATAAAAACGCACTTACAACTCGAGAAGAATATAAAAACATCTACCTACGTACACCACTCATACGCAAAAAGCACAGCATACACGCAGAATACAAAAAACAAAACTTCCAAAGCAATAAAATATAAATTGAAACAATAAAATTTTATCATACTCACAAACGAGAAAAACATTTTTCATGAAAAATCTTAAATTATAATGAATTTTCTTAAATAAAAGCACACACACAAACGAACACACACATAGACAAAAAAAACTTTTTCAATAAAAATTACAAAGCATTACAAGTATAATATACAGTAAAACCACCATAAAACATTACTTAAGTATTGTGTTCGTTTCGTTTCTTGTGCTTTCATTTTTGTTTCACCTTTGGTTTTACGACAACGGGGCAATATAAAATCGGAATTGGAAATATTGAAGTGCTCTTGGTTTACGGTTACAACGATAATAGGTTTAGGAAACAGTATTGGGGTTTTGTTCAGGTGAAAATTAATAGGAATAATTGACTATTTTTGGGGTTTTTGATGAACGTTGCGGTTCACTTGTTAATTGGACATTTTATGGGGCATGGAAGTGGTGTATATAAACTTTATAGTGCCAGCTACGAGAGGATATGTCAGATGATGCATTTCTGTAACGATATATATATATATATATATATATATATATATATATATATATATATATATATATATATATATATATATATATATAATTATATATATATATATATGTTTGTATATATATATATATATATATATATATATATATATATATATATATATATATATAAATATATATATATATATATATATATATATATATATATATATATATATAAATATATATATATATATATATATATATATATATATATATATATATATATATATAAATATTTATATATATATATATATATATATATATATATATATATATATATATATATATATATATATATATATATATATAATATTTATATATATATATATATACATATAAATATTTATATATATATATATATATATATATATATATATATATATATATATATATATATATATATATATATATATATATATATATATATATTTATATATACTGGAAATAAAGAGTAATCGGAACATATCGATATTTCTTAGGTTATAGCAACCATTTTATTTAAGCATCTTGCGTCTGCCAAATGTACGACTATAGAGGCGACATTACAACGAGGGTTAGATCCGACTCTATAAATTTGATGTTAGAAATATACTCCCGTGTTGTTCTTTGAATAGTTTAAATAATAGTATCAGTTCATGTTGAATTTAGTGGAGTAACTGTAGTTTTTATCGTACTTAATCACCAACAGCCAAGTCACTGCCTTTATGTACATAATTGCAGATATTTATTTTATTAACTTGACATCCAGATGATCATACCAAGTCATAATTTGAAATATTCTGGAATCTAAATTTTTACCTGAAACAGTTTTATCTTTTTCAGGTCCTTACTGAACTTGTTTCCAAAAATACTGTAAACACATATGTTGTATTGTTAACATCTCAACGTCCACACCACCTTTCGAGTTCTAAGTTAAGAAACATATCGGAACATAAAACAAATAAATGATATGAATTGGGCTAGGTTATAAACTTATTTTAATTAAATTTCTAAACCTGTAATGAAAGCTTTAAAGCTTTGGCTATTAAAATATTTATGTATTTCGAAAGTTTACATTGATCGATTTATATATTTAGATCGATAAATTAATAAAATAAAAGTTTTAAATGAAATAATAAAAAACATATTGATAAGGTACATAGGACAGCCTTATGTTTTGGTTGTAAAATGGACCTATAACACATACAAAAAAAAATACAAAACATAAATTATGTTTTGTAATGTCGATTAAATTTATGTCTAATTGAAATATAAAATCAAAAACAAATTCTTGGTAAATGAAAATTAAAAAAAAAATAACGACACCAAATCCATTAAATTTCAACACCTCACCTAATACAAGCGAACGTAATAATTTGGTTTTTATTATATTAATGTACATTGTATATGATTTAGGATATTATTAATAAAATTGTTTTTATTTATGTATATTTAAAATTAATGTTGTTCAGTTCACAATAAGCGGACGTGTATATTATAAAATTAAAAATTAACCATACACAGGCGCCTGCAAATGTATAAACACGCGAAATATAAAAAATATATTTTTTTTTATTTTCATTTATATTTTATGTTATAATAAACATTTAAATAAATTATACACTATGTTTTTGTTTTGATTACGATAATTTTCAATTTGTTTTAAATAATTAACAAATTGATGTAATTATGAAAAAATTTATTTTATCGTTTTACTTTTTTTTTATTACTGTTTGCCAATCTATATATTTTTAAATAAATAAATGAAAAATCAATAAATTAAATATATTATTTGCCTATTAATTTTCTGTATAAGAACAAATACAAATTTATTAAGATTTATTGGTTTTAATTTGAAATAGAAATAGAAACTATATAACATTTTCGTATATCTTTTATGATAAGGATGGAAAATTAAATTTGGCAAAGGTCAATAATCTATTTGAATCTTTATCTTCATTCAAATAAGATGTTAGGAATAATCATCTTTTGTTATGTCATCCAATTATGTTTTTATAATCATAATGCAAATTACAATTAAAACAAATATATATATATATATATGTATATGTATATATATATATATATATATATATATATATATATATATATATATATATATATATATATATATATATATATATATATATATATATATATATATATATTCCTATATGCAGGTTGAGGCCGTACAACACATCTATTAGAAACATGAGACCGTTCAACAGACTTGTTAATGGTACCACTATTTTGAGAATTCGTACCTTAATCTATAGCATCCTAAATATAGAAGCCGGAATCATCGAAATTGAACTTCAAAAGTTTATAATTATACTCCATATTTATTAACACATCAATAAGTTGTGACGTCATCAAAAAACTAATAAAATAGCCCTATAGTTCAAATTTATTACTAAAAAATTTTGGACAGTGTACAGCAAAAAAAACAAAAAATATCTTTTATTTTTGTTTTTTTTACTGTCAAAAATTGTTTACAAAATGTTTGTAGGTTATACCCTTCCGTAGGCAATAATAAATTATTTATTATAATTAAACATTTATAATTAATAATTAATATTGTATCACTTTTGGCCTGTCAATAAATATATTAAATGTGAATGTGATTTGTACATTTATATCTATTGGTTTTAGAATTATTGTGGAAATATCACTACTTTTGATGATCGTGATCGTCTTCTTTATCTATATATACATTGATATAGATCATCGTCCACTGTGTTTAATTCCAAATTAAATCAAACTAGTTTAAGTTCCGTGTGGATTGAGGGGTATCAAATAATTCTGCTGCGGTGATTTAGTGTGTTGGGGTTTTGGTTTTGTGTTTGGTTTTATATACTGTGGTAAGACAACGTTAATATTCGTTCTCCTCGGCAACGATATAAATTACTAAAATATTTTCTTCCCGTTGTCGGTTATACAAGTTTCCAGTTTACCATTATGTGAAGAATTGACTCATCATCTCGATGTAAGTCGTTGACGTTATATTTAGAGCAATAGTGAACGTTGAAAATATTGAAAAATAATACGACATACCGCTTCCAATAGAAGTTCTCGAAAAAGGACATGAAACTGGCAAATAATTGTAATGTTATTATCAATTTTTAGCTAGTATGACTCGACGGGCGATTATTTAAGTTTTAAAAATGTGTTTTGTGCATCTGTGCAACTGCCATAAAATAAGATTTCGGCCTTGGGAGGGAATAATGTTCTTGTCACAAAATATAATTCAACCACACAAAATGATTGTTCTTCGAAAGTTTGCATTGTCAAGACGAATTCCAATAATACATAATTAGTATTTGGGTTGCATTTGAGTCGATGAGAAATGATACGATATCAACTGTTTAAAATCATTTATTTTTTTTTTTTTTTTTTTTTTTTTTTGTTTTTTTTTTTTGCGGTTTTTAATAATACAAGTTAATAAAATCATTTATTAACTTGTATAATATTGACATATGTCGAGGAAGTGATATGTTTTGAATTTCCACTGTTGAATTCAATAGACGGTGTAACGTATCTTAATAATATACGGTAAGGGTTTCTGTTTGATCACCAATGTTTATGTTCTTTCGTAGATGTCTTTTGATGGGCTTCGAGATGGGACTTTGAACAACTATTTTAATTTCAGCCAATGTGATGTTATTATTTCTATATAAAAATTGAAAATCTCGGAAGAATTTTTGTTCTCGTGCAAATGATTTTTCCATATTTGTTTTGGAATCAAAATAAGTCTTAAAATCCACTGTCCTTCTTATTCCCTTTCGGCCAAAAAATCTGTCAGACGTATACATGTGCACATGGTAAAAGCTTAAAACAGAATTCATTGACACAATAGTTGAATCTGTTTAACGAAATCACATATAAATAAGTCATATTCAACTGAAGTGGAAATTTACAAAGTTGTCATGGTCATTTAAATAAGAAAATAACGGTCATGCAAGTGTTAAATGGTCGCTAAGATTTATTTTCAGCCAATTACAACATATTATAACATATACATGTATGAAAGTTGAATAAATCAAAACGTTTTTATTTTTATCATAACTATTAAAATAATTCGTATTTTTATTTGGTTTCCATATATATATTATATGAAAATGTTTGATTTTTGTTTTCAGTATTTGTCATTCATTAAAGTTGAGCCAAAAATCTTCAATTTTACATTAGATCTTATGGAGTGTATGAAAATCTAGACCCCATAAATAAGCTCGATAAATTTAAAGGGTCAAGCATTGCTGCTCGTATATTTAGGATGCTATGCTTAACTGCACCTCATTGAGCTTATTATACGAATGGTTCAATTTCACTCTTTCAAATTCAATTTCTTTGGCGAAATTTTTTTGAAGCGTAACTAAAATGAATTTTTGCAGCACATTTCGTCAGTGTGATGTTATTTCATTAATTAATTAATTAAATCATTTTCTTCTGTTGGCATGAATACAAAAATGTTCATCATACACCTTATCTGTATATGAAAATATATTATCATCTTAGTATTTTAACCATATGAAGAGCTAAAACACTCGAGACATATTTATTTTTGATTGGGAACTTTCAGAAACTCGTATACGCATTAGAAACCGACTGATTTATAATAAAACCTAGTTCTCTAAACTTATCTAACCAGAAAATAACGTCTGTCGAAATAGGAAAAGCCCACATTGCAACATAACATTATATTGTGATGTAAATTGTAGTCATAAAAACTTCCCAAAAATCGATTAAAATGTATTTAAAACTCGTTACACAATTTTATCTATAGTGTAAGATAGTGTCGGTTGAGGTAAGTTATCTGTAAAACTATACAAAAAATTTTAAATAATAAATACACAAAACTTTCAATCCTTTACTTAAAATAAAAACCATAATATTCGTTTAACTTAATCTTTTCATATCATGTATGCTCAAATAGACAAGTAAAATTAAATATATAATTTTTTTTTGTGGGATGCCTTATCAATCTATTGCATCTTTTTTCTCCATACATACTATATTCCAAGCAAGATAACATACAAACCATATAACATATATGTTATACATTATTACTATGCTCGTATGTAGGGAAAAGGAATAAAATATTTCCATTGGATTGGAAAATCTATTTGGCATATGCAATTTTTCAATCGGTTTCACCAATTGATGTCGAGAAAATGTCGGTTTTTATACGAACCAAACAATCTACATCTTTATCTCATCTTGTGGGCAGCTGAAATATACCAACACAGAATAAAAACACATTGATACACTCTTGTTGGAAAGTTGGTTGCTTGTTTTTAGTGCAGCCCATATTTTATGTATGTATTTTATACAATCTCAATTATTTACCATACAGTCTCGATTTTATTCACACTTCACTTAAATCAAATAGTGATTTATAATAAATTCATATAATAACATTTTTGTTACATCATTTGAACATAATTTATACATTTTTTTAGTTTGCACTTCCAAATAATTTAATATAATAGAATAAATTTTTGAAATATATGTGTGTAAAATATATAAATATGAACATTTCAATAATAATAGATTGATAATTAATTTTCCATATTTTAATAAAATTTCGTTTTTCAATTATTTCAAACGCATATATTTTTTTTATAATCAAAAATGTATAATTGAATGTTTGAAATAAAATCGATAAAAAATATTGTAGAATCCACAAAAAATAATTAAAAGCTAATTACCGTACAAAATATGGACTTGTTATGCAAATTACGCTAGAATTATATAAAATGGTTACTCGTTCTTCATGTTAACTACACCAGATATTAAAGATCAAAGGATTCAGTTTAGACGCAGTTTTAACTGAACATTTAATGCATTCAGTTCTAGATATATTTTATACTATAGCTGAGATAATAAATTTACTCCATTTATGCTGCCAATTGCTTTGTTATCGACACATTCTACTCATAAGAACATAATCTAACGTGAAAAAGACAAGGTAATTTCTTGAGATAACTATGACCCTATGGCTAGTTGATAAATACAAGCCACAGCACCTTGGTTGGTTCCTCATTATGTAATTGATTTGCCACGCTATTTGTCACTATTTCTTAACTAGATGCCGGCAGTGTCAAGGTGTAGTGGTAGCAACTGATGACACAATATAATCTCAAAAACAATCAACTTTCATTGTTCTGTTGGTTATCTTCACTTTCACTTCAATATAATCGACCATTTAATCTACTCACCCCAATATATCATTAAGCACGTCAGTTACGTCACGGTTTTTTATTTAAGGTGTCGGGGCTGCCAACCATTCTTTTTATTATTTAATCAAATTCAGTACAATCGCATTACTAATAACAAATTTTCGTAAAAAATTTAAAAGTTTTTTTGCATAATTTTTTTACCTGAGCAGAATTTCTACCTAAAACCCCATTTATAAATTTCACCACTAGACAGAGCTCATACTATTAACAAAGCAAATACAGCTTTTTGCCAGTAAAAATGTTTTCATGAACGAAATTTTTTTCGGTATAATTTTATTTCTTGTAAATTTTTTTTCAAGAAATTATTTTTTTCGAATTTCATAAGTGCTTTTCAAGTTTAACTATTAACAAATATTAAGTAATGTATAATTTAGCATTAGGCAAATAAACATTTATAGGTTTATTTTTTCATCAAAAAAATTTTTTATTAAGAAAATTTTTTTCAATCTAGAAAATTTTCTTCTGTTTTCAGAATGTGGTTATTTTTTGCTTTGAGAAAATAGTCGATTTGAACCTCTTTACTGGTTTACCTCAGCATTATTACGTTTTTCTCAGTCATTTAAACTTTGATACATTATAATTTTGATACTGTTGATACTTCAAGTATATGAGTAATATAAAGTATGTGAGTACTTTAAATTCGACAAACCCATTATCAGATTCGAAATAGCAACATTTAAACAAACGAAAAATCTTACATTTCTCGTTTATTTGATTGATTAGCTTAATTGATAAAATCCTCATCAACATCTCTCTAATCCATCAAAGAATAACAACAAATCATTAGATTAACAATAGAACGATATCCGACGATGTCGCATAAAACACCCCTTGTTTTTATTCTTCATATTATTAAACTGCTTGTCGTTTTAATGAAAATCTTCTTCCACAAGTATGTACTTACGAGTGTTTGTGTGTACAAGAAACAAGTAAGATGATTTAAGATTTTTAAATTTTACAGATATATTTTTACAGTGTACTAGAATTAATATCAAATCTGTTTTCTTGTATATAGTCTGTGAAAATGTTAGTATGTGTATATGTATGTATAACTGGTGCTAGGTTCATTCGAGTAAAAGGAAAACATTTATCACAAACATGGAGAGTAACTAAAATAACAGTAAATTTTCATTTGTTCATATACATTTACGAGAATTCAACAACAGTATAAGAAAACGAAAATAAAAATAATAACCAAAACGGAAAATGAGATGGAAAATGAAAATAAAAATGCAATTTTTTTAATATCATAGTACGAGTAAGATAATATAAGTATCTCTCAAGCTGGTGTGATTTTTATGTTTTTGGTTTCGCCATAAACATTCATTAGAAACACCGGTTCAGCTTTTATTAACATGAAAGGTTAAACTAAACGAAAACAATACTATGGGACTACAATAGCGAAAGCAAATTCGGGGTTTTTTTTTTATTTCGATAGTGGTATACCTTTTGGTTTCCATAAAATGGTTGATGAAATATTTTACCGTCGTATCACGACGATATAGGGAAATTAAGTAATTAATTTTCCTACCACATTATACATTTACATGTATTCCGAAATTATTTACTCTGCTCAACACATAGTTTTAAGACAAAGTTCACCTCAATCATACTGCACACTTTAAGGCTAGCTCAGTTGCAAGATTGAAGATTCGTCTATTTCAACTACGCTGCAGTTTTGATAATTAAAACTAGAAACTTGATAAAGCTTGAGTTATAAGTCAATATTGCATACAATATTCTCTTCATCTCACATCATTTAAGTGCTGTCATAAAAACTGATCCTCTTCTACACACATCCTCGCACTTAGAAATAAGTTTAACTGCTTTCTTTATACAAAATAACGGCGCCGTAAAAATTCAATTACAACGAATTTTCCTATTTCCTTTATTTATTATTATAAATTTTATGAATAAAAGAAATATTTTTTTATTTATTTATTATTATAATTTCCCTAATTTATATTATTGCCACCATTTCCGTTTAATTTTTATTTTATTTTTTGTATTTTTCACTTTTCATTGTCGTCATTCATCTTTTTATTGCGATCTTTTTTGTTGTTGATGTATACACATGAAATATGGAAATAAGATATTAAAATTATTCTAAATAAATAATTTATTAGTGTCAATATATTTTATGTATATTAACGTGTATGAATCTATAAAAATTACAAATCAACAAGGAGCTTTCGATACAAAACTGCACAAACGGAAATATTTTAAGTTTTCAATTTTTTCATCATGTACGATATGCTGGTTAAATTAACCCCACTTATATATATAGATATGTGTGTGGCTTAAAGCCATTCAAGTTAATTGACTTTCAACTTATGTCACGTACATTGAATTTTTTTTTCGTTAAAAAGTTTTAATTTTTGTTTTATAGTAGCAAAATGTTTAAACTATAAGGAAAGCTCGATGGAAATAAACTTAAAAGTCCCAAAACATATATTAGCACGTTTTACTCGATATTATTATAATAAAACCATATAACAGCTATAAAACGAATTGTAAACTATGTACATAGAAATAAGAAAAATCTTTTTTTAACAAAAAATACAAAAAAAAATATTAGATTTCAATTTCGAATGAAAAAATAGTTTTAACTTTTGTTTGATACTTAAAACCATTTTTTTTATTCTAGTTGAGATAAACTTTTTTTTTAGAAAGAAAGCTTAACAACCATGATACGATTCGACATATTTTAAATTTTTTTTCTCGTTGTTGCTCGTACATACATAAAAATTGAAACATTGTGTGTTGTTTGTATTTTGAAGCACGCATAATATTTAATCTTTATTGCTAAAAGTTTTTGCTCGAGCTTTTTTTATAATATTCCATCGTTATTGTATTGATAGCTTATAATATCGTTGAGAATGTACGTGATATCTAAGATTATATAAGGAGCTTTCGCTAAATGTTATGCCTTTGTCATTAAACGATCCATATGCGTGTCATAAACGTGTATATCCTATATTAAGAAAACTCAGGTGAGTCCTTAATGTGTAGTGAAAACTTACTTTTCTGATGCGATGCTATTAAGCTCTAATGCAAAACACAAATTGTAAACGTAATGTAACTACGTGCATCCCGATATTTAACAATTTTTATTCTGTATAAGTAGAAATGTTTTATAAATTAAATTAGATACTCTTAAGCGTGTCGTTGGTTTTAAATTTTTAAACTTACGTTTTTGGGTCAACATATAGATACTGCTGGAATATCGACTAACTAAGATTAATATGTGGTGTTACTTTACATTGACAATGAAGCAAATCCAAAAGGAAATGTTTTTCAAATTGCTTTTTATCATTCAAGATCTCAAAATAACACTTCTGCTGGGAAAAATTCTAAAGAAACCCTTGTTGGAAAATGTCGTCAAAAATTTAGACCATCAGATCGACGTCCGTCCCAATTCAGTCGTCAAACTACTAAACTTTACCATATCGTGACAACGTATCTTAAAGCTCCCCGTCTATACGAATGTGGTATTAAAGAATAATCGATCTGATTGTGGAAAATTTATTTCATTAATTCGTGACAATGCACCAGATAGATTTTTATTTGTGGAATTTAAATAACTATAAATTGAAGAGGTGAAACTTTTTTTTAAATATGTTATACACCTTCAATCAACGATCACCTTAGTTCGCTTGGATGAAAGTATATAATTTTTATCGATCTAATAAGTATTATTATCCGAACAAAATGAGTATAAATTGTGCCCAAAAATCTACTTAAAAAGTAACTTTTCTGAACTACAAATGCTTCAAAATTTGTCTGGGTTTAATTAAATATAATAAATGCAGAAACCTATACTTGTTACTGAAAAGCTGAAACTTGTAAACTGAAAAGCTAATACAATGGTTTTAATCTATTTTGTGTTTTCGCTATTTCATCGCTCGAAATATCAGAAAGCTCACGAATTTATATGCAGTTTCTTAAATTCATTAACTAAAGCTGTTGCTTCAAGGAACTACCTTGTCATATAGTTTCCTTAAGCAACAGGTCAGAGCTTTTAACTAGAGACGGTAGCAATAATTATCCCAAAACCATTCAATTACAAACCCACTTTTCACTAAATTTTAGAATTATATGACAACAAATGAAGATATTTGTTATATCATTGACGTTTACAGTAGATATTCTTGCCATAATATAATCACCAATTAACACACTTCTGTATTTTTGAACTCCAACTGTATCCCCAATTAAATTGGAAAGTTAATATTTTTTATTTCACAAGTTGGAAAAATTCACATTCACATTATATTCCTTTCTCCCCTCTTACATTTATACATTTTATTATTTTAGACAATATATGTGTGTATGAGTGTGCTTGTATATCCTAATCGTGTCAATCACCTAAACCCAAATTAGTTCAATTAATCGATAATGGTGAGACTTAAAGTTTGAAGAGTATATAGAACAAAAACTTTGTCAACAAAAGCATGAAAAGGAAAATCGGAAAAATAATGAGCTTAATAAAAAAAATAATTTTCATTTTATTTATTTTTCCAATATACATTTTTTTCGATTATT
This sequence comes from Tipula lateralis, assembly GCA_963932295.1. Taxonomy (NCBI): domain Eukaryota; kingdom Metazoa; phylum Arthropoda; class Insecta; order Diptera; family Tipulidae; genus Tipula; species Tipula lateralis. The sequence goes on from OZ010736.1 coordinate 11,777,064, forward strand.
TATATATTTATTATTTATTTGTTCAAATATATACTCGTATACATGGTGTATGTATATACCATAAGTATTGATTTAATTCCGGCAAAAATATCCGCATTCTCTCTACATCATATAATTGCAATTATTAAACGACACAATAATATTTGTTTTTAAATCATTAAAAAATTTCGGTGAGCTTTTGTATCAAACGATTCCCCAAATTGTATTTATATATATAGATAATAACGACAAAGAGATCGTTTATTTGAAGCTCGATATACATAATAATTATTTCAAATCGTGCATATTGAAATCATTTCGAGAGGTATACGTCGTTGTTAAACAATAAATTTAATCGCAAATAATAAAGAAATGGAAACAATGGTTACAACATATAAACAACTTTATGAGCTATCAAAAACCAAAATGTTATAAGCTTTTATGGTTTAAAAAGTACACAGAACCAAAAAAAAAATCCCAAATACAATTAATGTATTACTTGTGTCACGCACTACTAAAAAACAATTAGTAATGGTAAAAATGCTAAACTATTATTATTGTGATCCAAACCACATTCGTGTATAGTAATTTGGTTGTTTTTGTTGTAAAGCTTTTAATAAATTAATTTGATGGCAACAAGATTTGCTGTTTTTTCATGTCAAAGTAAATATAGAAAATAAAATAATTTTACTACCCAAAAACTAATTGAATAATTTAAGTTAATTAGGAAATTATTAAGATTGTACACGTTGTTTTGGTCTGTATGTTTTTATTGTTTATGTATAGGTGAAACGTTTGGCCGAATAAGAAAATGGTCAAAAGTAATAAGGAAAATGGTTTTTGGATTTAAGATTGTTATCGTTCAGATGGAAAAGGACATGGTATCAGTTAGTATGTACGATAAATGACATCAATAAATGTATTCAGTTTTGATTAATCACATTATATTCATGTGACGGTTAATGAGTCATAGCCCCTAATTGACGTTACGCTCGACAAAACCAGAATATTCTACCAAATTTATTATAGACTTTCAATGAAAAGTGAATTAGGTAGGTAGATAAATTGGGTGGGTAAATTATGATTATGGAAATTAGTGTTTACACAAATATTGAGCATATAAGCTTTTCCATAATTGATTTTTTGAGTTTAATGTCAGATTTAACTAGATGTATAAAAAACGGAACTGGTTCAAATGGATGAGGGATTTGGTGTGGTTCCAACAAAATGGAATAACAAAATGTTACAAATAAATTATCAAAAATGTATTTAAAAATATTGGCTGCTTTAACACGTTCGCCACTCTTTTGCTATGAGCTTTCAAGACTTGATGTGTCACATGTGGCATGGGTCTTTGAATATCGAAACGTCAAAAATATGCTTTATGGATCCGAGGGTATGGTGAAATGACTGTTTTTTATGCGCGAGCAACAGCTTAAAAGACAAACTTATAAAGGAGTTTTTATATATTAAGCCCGGCCATGCGCATCAAAATCAACGGCAAAACAGAATATTTCATACAGAACCATATTTGGAGAGCCTTACTTACAACAAATGATGGAATTAAGATGAGTATTTAAGCTCAAATGCCCGCAAGATATCAACATATACATGAACAGCGAAAACATTCGTTTACATGTGGCAAAAGTCATAAAGTAGACTTCGCAGGCGCTTCAGTGAAAAAATATACCCCGTTTGCTGCATTCACCAGACTTTGTTCTTTTCGACTTCCACTGGGTGTAGACTCATAGCCTGGTCGATCAGCATTTCACTCAAATTATGAAGAAGACAAAAAATTAATTCTTCAAGCCTGCAATATGAAATTTAAGGTAAATAATTGATACCAAAGTGAGGCTTTGTTCCCGAAGCTCATAATACTGTATATATGTTGTATGATAGATTTTTTAAAGTATAGGATCGAAAACCCAATTGTTCCCTTTGACTAATTATGACCCACACATCAATAATTCCCTTAAAGTTCGGCACATCCTACAACGTTTTCGATTTAACCCTGTATGAACAAAGTTTATTATGTTAAACACATAATCATACTTCTCTATACAAGTAAACCTTTAACATCCCAATGTCATATTTTCAATTTCACCGACGCAGAGTTATATCCAAACGACAAAACACAAAAATGACGAGTTTTATATATAATTATTCGACATTGACGATAAACTTTCACTCCCTTATTAAATATTTCCCTTTCTGTGATGTGAAAGTTTTTATTATTGTGTATAGGTCTTTTGTATATCTTGTGTCTTATATTAAATTGCCACAGGTGTGTTTGAGGATCAAAATTCGCATAAAGGTTTATATTCACGATACATATATTTTTTTTTATCTTTTTTAATTAGAAATTTTTCAAATGCATGCGCATATCAGTTAAAGGAACGAATGTTGTAAAAATCTCATCCTCTAACTCGACTATATATAGAGCCATTTAGATAGACATAAACCAACCACATATATATAAAACTATCAATTACGCTATACAACAACAACGAATGGATGCATGTCTTGTACACCTATGTATATACATATAACATACAGCATATATACAGGAAATCGACCCCTTTTAACAGGATACATACAACGAGGGATACACATTTAATTCTAGTTTAATAGTCGAACTCACCAATTATACTTCAATAGATTAATTTTATCGACAGTTTTAGCATCGAAAAAAAAATGTTCGGATTAAAACTTAAATCATCGATCAATTCGAAATACCGTAAATAAGTACCTTGAATTGTATTCTACCTTCGATATATAGTATTAACGAAAGGTATATAGTTTGTTATGTAAATGGTTGGGAATTAAATCCTGTTCGACCCCTATATATACCACTAGCGACACACAATAAATCTATATACAGAGTATGATCTCGTGTATATTTATAGCTGCTGTTGGGTACATAGATCGATTCCAACTGTATTCAAATCATATATACTGACGATATATAAATGTTCATCATCGACATAATGATGATAATAGACAGATGTAATTATAAAAACGAAACAAAAAAATCTTTTTTGTGTATTGATAAGAGATTAAGTATTCATGTTTGTATACGAAATCGAACAACAACAACAAAAAATCCAATTGAATGCTTAAAGAATAAAAATTAAATATCATCTCGATTTAAATGAGAGGGATACCACATAAATATGATGTAATGATGATGATGACGTTGATTGCTGACGATATGATGAAAATTTAATTAAATAATTTAATCTTTTAACAAGAATTTTTTTATCCGATTACTCTTTTTTTGTTTCGTACTACGAGTACTAAGCTTCTTTGGTAAGATGAGTGAGTGTGTGTATAACATAATACAGTTGCGGAGGAAATATGAAAGACAATTTATGTATGTACGTTAAAACCATACTTTGGGTTAGGAGCTTTCAAGTGGTATTGACCATATCAGCAGTAAAAAGTTAGCAGGTTTCTTTCAGGGTACTCATGTAGCGATCATTCATTAAATACATCTTCATAGATTTGATATTGCAACAGGCACTGACATGGGGAGGGGGGCACGAATTAAGTAAGCTTTAACCATTAGCACGACACCCAAAAATTCGATTAGTTACTAAAATATAATTTTATATTCAGAAAAATTTTTAAAAAGCTTCCACAATCTCTGGATTACATGGTTATCTACTACCTGCCGTTTCATTAAAATTTTGCTCTTGATTTCATCCATATAGTAACTTTGTTTTCGACCCAAATATAAAAATATCATAACATATTAAAAAGCTGGCCACTAGAACAAACTCACAATTTTACAGAACTTGAGTTGGTATTTTGTAATTTTTGAAGCCCTTGAGCCGAGGAGGAAACTGTTCAAATAGTATTATAGGAGAGGAGAAGATATTTTGTGAAAAACAGTGTTACTTACTCTATGAAGCATCCCTGTGTTTGAAGTTTAAGGAATATGTGTGTTGAGATGCTGAGCTGTACGTGACAGCTACGTGTGAAGTTCAAAGTGACATTAAAGATTAACTGCTGAATTAGTCACTGAATCAACCAACCGTCGAAGATATAGTGTCTTGTTTTCAAATTGAGTGTACAATAGCGTCTATGCGTATTTTGTTCGCTGGCCCAATTTCAATCTGATAACGTCATCAAATAATTGAGTGCTCGAACAAATCAATTCGACTGGTCTCGATACTTGTTCCACTGTGTGTGTATTCTATATGTTGTTAATCGCGTTGTGACAGTTCTAGCGTTATAACAGCTAGCGATATTTTGTTTGAACTGTCGAAAGAAGTGATAGGCACTCATTATTTTCAGACCCAATTCCAAACTGACCCCAAATGTTATAAATGTTAGATAAAACTGAATATAAATAACAATCTTCTTTATAGATAGACTTCGTTTTATTATCAATTATTTGGCTACAGCTTTAAGGCAGTGATCCAATCTCCCCAAATTTAGTGTAACTGCACCTCATGAAAAAGTCATAGCTGGTATGAAATGACGAAGGTTCTAAATAACTAGTTTGTGCCTCTCCTCGCGATAGGTTGATTAGTTCCGCTTATTTATAAATATTAAACATTTCTTGAAAGCCTTTCGAATAAAATGGGGTCTGGTTTGACCATTTTTTGATCTCTAGAACTATAGGTAACGGAATTTATAGAAACAAAGCGATAGTTTCTGCAAATATTGTTTGAGCAAATAACACTATCCTAGATCAGGGATACTTTGCATTTCGTGCCCAATTATTAAAATTACTCTCGTCTGGATACATGTTTCCTTATAAATCTTGTTGTAGCATAGCTAGATTTCGTTTATTCAGTTCTCTCCAACTCTATCAGCTTAAGCAACAGAAGTGACAGTTTCTCAATTCAAACTATTCTAATATGTTCAACTCGAGTATTTAGGAAAGTGTTCCTAGTAGGCCAAAAGTGTGTATTTTTGCACCATTTTAATTTAACTTATACCGATGCGTATATGGTTAGTAACAACGTGAACTGTGACGTGTAATTGTAAAGTTTTCAAGGTCAACCTTTTTCAAGGTCAACCTTTTTCAAATTTTGCAACATTTGAATTTATTTCCAACATTTTCCACTAAGGGTGGTTATTCAAACGGAAATATCGTATACCAAAAAATGTATCCATTCCATATCTTGCTATACAACCACCAATTAAAAGCTGGATTACAAAATAAACAAAGATTGTTATTTTTATTCTTATCGTACGAATTGAGAAATTTATTTTAAATAATTCATAGAACTCTATATAATTTATTTGATTACAATAAAAAAAAGCTGTTATCAATAAGAGATTCACACAGAAAATACGAAAGAATATACAACCAAACATTTCATCCCACCGATTCGAAATAGGCATTTACCATTTTTAAATTGACAATAAAAAATAAATAAAATATGCCAACAATTAATTCTATAATAATTTATAATTACAAATTAATAATTTATAAGTTTCAATTTCTGTTTTCATTTAATGTTTGTTTTTTTTACTCTTTTTGTTGTTGCTAATAAATAAAGCTTTTTATGTGCTTTTATTTATTTTTTATTTAACATAAAAAGCAGCAACAATGATTTTCGAGATATACGAAAATCATTGTTGTTGCTGCCTTTGGTTATGTATTTAATTTAAAATTTAGATTAACTGATCTGATGCCGTGTGTGCTACAGTTTTGATATTTCAAATTTTATTCGGCTGACATTATATTTTATTATACGATTTAAAAAGCTCTGTCAAAAATATAAAAATGTGTGTATGGATGGATAACTGTCGAATAGCTTTAGTCAATAATCGTTACTATAATAATGATTACAACAAATATATTGTTTTTAAGGTCAGAAATCAAGTTTTTGAAAGGTTATCCCAAAATATAAAAGTTAAAAGTTAATATTTTTAACTTTTTGTTCATCGATTTAAAAGCTTTATATGGTTATGATTTTTATAAGTAATATAAATAAGGATTGTATACGATAATTGCGCTAGTTGAGGTCTGTTCAAAATCTTTCTTCTTTACATAGAACTATATGTCTTAAACATATGTCAGTGGTGCAACAACCAATGTTAACGACTTGTCGTAGTAATGTTCTTGTTAGGCCTTGCGGATTTCTATTTTGAGACTTATTTAATGAGTCAACCCCAAAAGTTTTAAGTAGATTATTATGGAGCTCAATACATGGAAATATTTTTCCAAAATTACTTTAGATTGTTCTAGGAATAAACTCATTAGTTATGTGCATAACAAATAAAGTGTTTAGATAATAGCATCAGCAGTCTCAGCCTATTATACAAAAATCGAGCTACTGGCTGTGTTCTGAATTTAAACAATTTATCGATCAAAAAGCGCATTGGATAAAGTGCTAAGATATAGGTTTAAATTCCAACATGTATGAGATGCAAAAAGGGGATTTTCATTACTTGATTATGATCACTGATGATAAACTCATGAACCGAAAAATCGTTTAGCAAACATAACAGGTTGATAATTGTACTGACAGATCAACTTCCAAGAGACTACAAACTATGTAGCTCAATTAATAGTTAAAAAAACACGCAGTCATTATTTTGGGTACATTAACCTTATCGATAAAGAACATATCAAATTATTTCGTAGATCGAAGTGTGTCCTTGTTTAACAGTTTAAAGACCTGTAACTGTGGAACTGTAATTTTATAAAATTCTTATAAAATAACCTGAATTGAATAAATGTTTGTTACGTGGTAGAGGAGTTAGGTTAAGTCCATATCTTCCATTAAAGTGCAACTGCCACGCATATACATCGCTTCGCTGCCCGAATATTAATTAGGACTCCGATTGATATTGTCAGGTATCCGATTGATATTAAAGTATAAATTCAACTTTTTGATGTGACCTGGTTTAGGGTAGGAGGTGATGTTGTGCTTGTCTTGTAAAGTGTAGGCCATTTAAAAGTTTATATTTTAAAAATGCAAAAAAAACAAAATCGGTTTGATTAAACAAAATTTCCTCACAGTACCTCAGTCGATCGGACCAATTTTTTGAGCACTTTTTCGAGTATATGCGGGGTCGTAACCACGCCCCACAGAAAATAGTTCAATGGTGTTAAATCACACCTTCTTGCCGGCCAATTGATATCACCATTTCGGCTAGTTAAATCGATTGTGGCATGAAATGTGTCGCAAGTTGCACCATCCTGTTGAAACCAAACATCGTAAGACCACATGTGGGTATTCTGGGCCCAAAATACGGCAATTTTGCATATTAACGTACCCACCAAGATAAAAATGACCTTCATTCAAATAGATGATTTTTTTGGCAAAATCGATCATTTGGTTTGGAAATATATTTCCAATAAATTTTCAAGCGGAAATCGATTCATTTCTTTCAGTGCAGATAATATACTGAATTTTGTGACAGAATAGAATGACATAAGTATTGCCTGATTCGAAATAACCAATGTTTCATATTTAAACCGATAGATGGCCCACTCGTTAGTTTGAGTTTGCGCCCCTTTAATAAATTCAGATTTGAGAGTTATTAAAAAACGATATACAGACGCGAACTACTTGTTCATTGATCTGCAGAAAAAATCTAATATATAGTTTTTTACTCATTGTCTGACATCCAATTACACATATTTTGATCAAAATGGTTAACATGAACGAATTCCTAGAAAATTATTTTTCTTTTTCTTGGTTCATGCTATCTGTCCAGATCGTAACCACAAAATCATTTCCATGACAAGGATAACAAAGGGTCCATGTACATATATAGAGATGGTATTATCATACTTCACTATATTTGGTTTTTCAACTGCAAATCTGTCGAATTTACAGTATTTTTGCAAAAAACCCAACCAGTGAGATATTTTATTCTGATTCCAACTCGTATAAACTATAAACAACCATACAATGTATGAAAAGCTTAGCCAATGGTTTGGAAAATTACATCAACTTTAATTTTGTTTTTATGAAACAGAATTTTACAACTTTAACCAGTATAACCATATCATGACGACGATGATAATAAATCATTATCCCGAAACATTAATGGCGTTGATGATTATGACAATCATGGTTATAATAATTAAGGCAATATTAAAATAAATATATAGAGATAAACTAAAAGAGCAGAATATTTTTATTTCATCTATTAATCCCATTCATGTATATACCCAGCATATATCCCTCTTTTATTAGTGTGGACCATATTTTTAATCCATAAAAATAATATTAAATGTAATTAATTTTTATTTTGTATGTAGCAATATATTTTATTATGTGTATGTATGTTGGAAAAATTAAAGTGGAAAATTGGAAAATTTCAAAACAATTTTCTATGTTAGATGTTTTTATGTTTAATATTATATAATATATATTAAAAGAAACAAAAATTGTTTATTAAACCCTCATAAAAATATTAGAGGGTCATTTATATTATATACATATATAAATAAATAAATAACAAAAAATTTATGGATGAATTATTTAATACACACAATAATGCCAATGAACTTAACTATTATTGATGATCGTAAAAAAAAAATGTAATATAATTTGAAGGGAAATTGTTTACATCATAAAGAAAATTACAAGTGTCAATCATAGAGTGGCAACGTTTGTTAGAAAGTACTCATCGTTTAAAGTACTTAATGCAGCTCAAAAAAATGATAGATTCAATTTTCTTATATCCACTCGATTAACCACCTATTTACTATATACCTTTCACCCAAAACCATTATTTTTGACGGTGCTTTTAGGTCGGAAAAATATAAAGCGCACGACCCATCACATATACATATTTAAACTGAGCAAATAATTATTAATTACATAAGACGTGTAACTGACACAAAATTAATTAAAAATCAAATAATTTACACTCACATAAAATGAAACAAAACGTTAAGTTTTGCGAAATGTTATTTGTGAGTGACAAAATTAATTAAATAATAATCACAGATTAATTATAAAATTTAAAAACCACCCATCGTGATATTTTAATTAATTTATGGTATTTTTGTTCTTATGTTGCCGATACATTGTATATATATATATAATTGTATTCAAGACGGCGAATTTTAATCTCGTGTAATTTTAATTAAATTTAATTAATTATTTTTTTTATTATATTGAATGAATGAAATCACCTGAGTGCCAAATAACTTTGTATATAAATGTTGGTTTTGTCAAAAATATGACTCTTCGGAGTTTGTATCTGGATAGTTACCGCCCAGACGCAGATAAAAATTCAAACGACCAGAGTTTAGTAGGAAGTCTATAAAATTATATACGATTACCCGGTTCTCTCTAGTTAGGAATTATTTTTATAGTTTATAAATAAGTGATTTATAAATAAGCAATGCGTAATCGCCGTATCGGACCAGTTGCATTTTATTAATGGTTAAAAGTGAATTGAAGACTAGCTTTATACGGCTAGTCTTGAAAGGTTGAATGCAAGAGAAAGTCACGTGTTATAAATTGTATGCACAAGATTAGTGATATAGTCCCCACCAATGGCAAGCGGCTCAACTTTCACAATTTAGTGAGTGCAGTTAATAAAGCTATCACTGTGTGGGTCGTTGCTGTTCAAAACAAAGCATAAATTAATCATTCAATAATACAATGGATAGTGGCCTCTGACCAAAAAAATAATTCGATTCAGCTATCTGTAATTCGCTAGAACTGCAACATAACAAAATATATACAAATACACAATGGAACATGATGAGATGGATTTGATCTTTTCGGTTTTCATTGCGACTTAGTTGAGGGTGTCTTTTGAGTGTTTTAATTTTTTTGAGGATTAATAATTAATTTTTTGAAATCGAGTGTACTTTCGATACCGTATTAACTGTCACAGGTAAATCTCAATATTGTCTAATATTTGCGTATTATATTGTCTAATATTATTCATGAGTAAAGAAAGTGTGGATGGTTTCATTGATTACGCAAGGTGAGCTCGAGTGGGTTAACATTTGGAATGCAAACTTTGATCAAAAATTGGTTTGATATTTATTATTACTATGACAAGTGGTTGAAACTACCATAATTAAAAAACTTTGGTTCTACCATATTTTACATATGTGTAGTTTTGTCTTGGTTCGTCATCATCATAATCAAGCCATAGTCTGTATTGCAAGCCGTTCTAATGCATTTCGATGGCCATGACTAGTAATAATATATAACAGGATATTTATTAGGAAAAGAACGTTTGTCTTAATTCGTTCCGACAAGTTTTCGCTCCACATGAATAGCACTCAAAAGCTCTCAAAAGTTGTTTTTTCAAAAGCTCAACCGATTGCTAAATCCCTATCAAGAAAATCAGTATCTGCTGCGTTTGATTTCGATCCTATAAGTTTTAATAATATCTACGTTTTTTCAAAAGTTCGGTTAGTGTGATTGGGATTCTTATTTCTAATAACATCTACGTTATCGGACGTATTCGTTATCCAATATCCAACGATTGCCATATTTTCGTACAATCGTTTTCAACTCTCGTCTTGAACAACCCCAATGTGTTTTACACGGATAATTTGATATGTCTGTCAGAGTTAGATTGAATTTTTTGTTAAGTCTAATCATGTCATACTGAACAAGACTGATATTTCGTAATATTTGTATAAACATTATCAAGACTCATTGTCTGTACTTTATAAAATTAAAACGCCTTTATTAATATAAAAGAGAATTACGTGACGCAATTAAAAAATCCGGAAGCCAATTATCACACTTTGTCGTTGTTTTTTTATCAAAATAATATATTTATATTCGTCAGAACATAATATGTACTTCATAATAAATATTGGCTCATTCAGTCTCAAATCGTTTTGGAATTCAGTCTACTTTTTATAAAGTGTTGTGGTCTATAGTTTAAAATGGATGAGTATGATTCCTTCGAATTGTACAACGACACAAAAGAGTTGGACGTTGTATTCTATACTTAGTTGAGTATATACCTATAAAATAAAAACCTAGTATGTAAATACTAATTGCGGTTCTTTATTTAAGTGGGTTCCGAAGTAATCTAATCGTGAATATTTGTTGGTGTATACTTTACATCGCGACAGTGATTTTAGCTACCGCAGGAAATGCAACAGTGATTTGGGTAATTTTCGCCAATCGAATTATGAGAACTAGTACATATTATTTGATAGGTACTATACAAGCTCAAATTTTAAATTATTATAATATAATTAATTAAGTATTATGATTTCAGCCGGTCTCGCTTTTTCAGAAATGTTGTATACCTTGGTACGGGCAGTGCCAACATTATGCGATATTACAATGCAGATCCGATACCCATTCGGCGATGTTTTCAACTATGTGTTTGAATTTATAGTTCCATTATCGTTGGTTGTACCTGCATTTATAATAATATTCATTGCTTTCGTACAGTATAGAATTATTGTCCAGCCGTATCGCAAACAATATACGATACGCCAAACATTAAATTGGTTACTTGGAATATGGTTCGTTAGCCTAGTACTTTTGTTACCAGATATTGTGTTGTTCTATTTTTCAATATATGGTGGCAGTCACCCAACTTATAAGTATCGTCAGTATCGTTTTGTCTATCACGTTTTTACTTTACTAGTAAGTGTTTTAGGGGTTTTAATCGGATCGGCATGTCTATACAAAATAATATTTAATCGAATGCGAACAGAATCCGTGACTGATGTAAAAAAACAGATGGTCATAACGAGTGTTGGAACGGCAAAAATATTCGTTGTCGGATGGTCTGGTTTTTTACTATTCGTACTCCTTGAGTTGTGCACTTCTCTACATTTTGAGACAAATAATATCCTTTTGTTGTTACATTGGATGACGTATTGTAGTGCTATGTTGAAACCAATATATTATTTCTCGACAAATCAAGAGTAAGTTTGTATAAATTCATTGTATATAATTATTAAATATTTACATATTTTAAATTAAAGATTTAAACGCCAGTTGAAAAACACTTATCCGTGGCTGCCGATAGGAAAAGTGGATGCACTTACATCGGAATTAAATCAGAACAAAATTGAAGCATAATCAGAACTAATAAAGAAATTAACTTTTTTATAAGATATCAAATCAAACTAAGTATTTTATTTAGACTGACCAACGATACTCCAATCTTGTGTAATATATCATCAGATGCCAATGATATGAGTTGAAATATTTTTCACGGGCTCTTGGTTACCGGTATTTGTGAAATTGAGGTCATCAGCATTCCACAGTATATATATTTATTTCGGTTGTAATTGTACTCCCAGTTTACCATGTCCCGGACAATAAACTGTGTAATTGTCATATATGAGCCGTGCATAACCCATAACTGAAAATTCTTACATACATGAATGAACAATGATAGTGTGCTAATCAGTATCCGGCATTTTTATCTCAATTCAATGTCAAGTATAATTCCATATACTCAATTCAGTGTCAAGTATAATTTGTTCTTCAGTGTAGTTTACTTTTGGTACTGTGGTTAGCAGCATTTGTGTTCTTTGCCTGACCGTTTCACCACAAAAAGTATTGCTATTTATTCATAAGGTAACTAACCCTCAACGTTGTGTTAGTTCGGACGACATATTGATACTTAGATAGTGCTCGATAAGCCGTTTTTGGGCGAATAGTACATATTGGGCGAATAGTCTTAAAGGTATACGACACACGTATCAATACGTATTGTAAGATTGTTTTGTACACGTACTGGTTCTTTCAAACACAAATGATATAAAGAGGAAGGTAAAGGCTGCGGCCAAATTAGTATTGCCATGTTATGAAATCTTACGACTAGATAGTCACTCTTTACTAATATTTTAATTTATGTCACACAGAAATCCAATATACAGTCTCAACCCTAAATTCTTTTGGCTAAACGAACCATGGACATATTCGTCTATATAAAAGCAAACCACTTCAATTAATCTAAAATTAGACGGGACAAGCAAAAATTCTGAAAGACAAAATAAACTTGAAATCCTTTTGTATATCGACCAAACCACACATACGGTTGAAAAATAAAAATACTTTTGGGCAAAATATTTGTGGCAAATAATTTCCTACCTTTGTTGACAACCCATAAAGAAAAACGTTGAATTTCTTAATGTCATTCTTACTCAAGGGTTGATGTATTTCGTTTTTTTACTGGAAGTAGCATGGTTCATATGTGTATTATATAATGCAAAAAGGTTATAAATTTGGAGTTTTTGTTTTTGTATTCTCATCCTGTTCAGAAACATATTTAGTGACCCTTTTTATGTAATTTTTGGCCGTTTAACTAAGTTACATGTCTGTATATCAAAATATTAGTGTTGTGGGGGTGGATGTGTACAAGAAGGAGTAGTATACGCACGTACCTATACACATACATATATAAAAAGGATAATAATATTTTTATTTGATCATAAAATTGCCTTATATATGTATTAGTATGTGTATATATATAACGATAGACCAAAAAGGGTTATTTATGGTAGCATATGTTATGTTTTGTTTCATGAACAAACAAAATAAGGGCAAATGTTTTGTTGTCTTGACTCGATACGATAAACAACATTTTTAAAATACCGAAGCGTTAAAATAAATAATAAAATTATTGTATGCCACCCACTAACAAAGTGTATGATGGTACATAATAATTACTTTGCCTTAAGTTTTGGAATCAAGAACAATCAAAAGATTTAACACTCCTTGGTGTTGTCCACTACGACAGTAAATCTGATAATGTTGCGAGGTGTTCGTAGGTGGCAAAAAGGTGGATTCTTATCACTGTTTTTTGATTGAGATGGCATACCGTGATCCACTTTTAGACTGGTATTTCGTACATCATCTTATACTAATTTTGCTCCATTCGTAAAAATTAAGTCAGATTCTTTGAATTCGAGAGTACATATGTATATCAATCAATCGAGAACAGTGATATTGGTGTTTCGTTTTTTCTGATAAGTTCGTAGATCGTATACTCATTTAGCTCCATTCTTAATGGTTAAGTAAGATTCCCTGCAGAGTATATCAATCAATCGCGAAGTGTTCGATATCATTCACAATCCAACACTAATGTCGGTTTCTTAAACATTTCTTCATGATTCACTCTCACTCTCTCCATAGTTCGTATCACTGTAGTGTCTCCTTCGATCTTCTTAAGGAACCGTTTCTCCAAAGGAATACAACACAAATATAAGTATTTTCGTCTTTAACCAGACTATTTTCAAATAATTTACTCGTATACCACGGCTCTGTTTGGCCAGCATAGCAGGTGTTATGGTATCCTTTTGGAAAAAAACTTCAGTTCCACGAGATCGTAGGAACTAATACATCATTTCTAAGGACCCGTTGTCCTGAGAGGTCACATCCCGTTTCATTAAGTCGAATCTACTCATGGAGTCAAAGAAGAAAACTGCTCTCCTTCTCCCTTTATTCATTGACTTCTTCCATCACAACGATCATCAACGATCTGATATATAAAATAAACCTGGTAAGCAGTAAAACGGATCGAATCCCATCCTGATTTATATAGTACATAAATAATTTCGATTGGCAAAATCGGTTCAGGTGCCTTCACCACAAAACAGATACCTTATAGATAATCCTTACTGAACTAATTTCCTACAAAATTGGCTAAAACAGGTAAAATCTAATTTCCATAAAACAAAACTTCTTAAATATTTAATAATGTATTCCCACCGGAAATTACAACCAAATAAAAAACTAAACTATAGGTAGTTATAACAGTTTTTTTATTTTCATTTAATTTATTAGAGTCATAATTTTTTTTATTTACTTCCCACTTTCCACACAACGTGAAAAACACAATGTAAAAACGGAAAATCAGTTACATTTAAATGGGCAAAAAGGTTTAATAATTTATTAAACAAACCATTAACTAATTAATACTATTTATGTAGATGCGCAAAACGAAGACACACGTTAGATGTATATACTGTTTATACGTATTCGGTCGGAAAAGCTTTTAAAAAGCTCGTATAAAATAAACTATTCCAAATATAGTGTTACATTTTTACGATCATGGTTGGATTACCTTTATTTTTAACGTCGTCCTTAATTGTATAAACATTTTCTATTCATTAATAACTGTCATGTCATCAAATTTTATCTACATATTATATCCTTGTGTGTGTATCCAAACACACATACCTAATGAATAATCAAATTCGAACAATGAAAATTTGTAATCGAATTTTTTATTTCATTTTTCCCGTCTGTATATAGCCAGTGCTTTTATAGTACATACACACAGTACTAGTTAACATAGTTCTCAATCGATTTGAATTACAAATACTTTAGTTAGTTATATGACAAACCAAATTTGGTTTTTTGTTGTTTTATTATGCTTGGAAAAGTCGAACAAGTGATCTGGAAAATTTGAACAACAATGTATGAAATTATGAATATGTTTATTATTTATGTATATACCCTGTACGCTGCTAGTTAGGTGTAGATATACCAATCAAAATATTTGGATTAAATTAGTGTCGACATTTTAGATAGAAATAATTGACACCTTACACACTCAGACAATAACGATATATTTGTAAATAAAATATTATATACTTGTCTTATATATGTATACATACGATGTAGGTAGCATCGTTTAAAGTTAGATCGATGGCACGTGAATTAAAGCTTAACTTGGTAGACAGGACAAATTGATAATGAAGTCCAATGTATACACAGTTTTGAAACTGGGTTTACTTGTTGGCAGAGACTCGAACTGGTTATAGCTAAGTGAAATAAGTCATAAGTCAAATAAAACCCTTGTAGAATATGTATTTAATTTAGACGCTATGCAAATTGAAAACAGATGTCTCCTATATCATTAAAACCACAAGATATTCCAACTTCTTCCGTATAGAATAAACAGAATTGGGCAACTAATTTTTCCACAAGTCAAATCCCCTGACACTCCTCATCGACACGCGATTAAGATCTAGTATTATTATAATGTAAAGCGTGTGGTTTTATGATTTGAATTCTTTTTATGTTGTATTTGTTAGGCTGGTTTCGATCTGATCATGACGTCATTAAATAACAGCTTTAATTGAAAAATTTAGTGACATTTTAAATAGTAATTTCAAATATTATTTGGGAACTTACTTACCACTGAACTAGAAAGTAAAATTCATAATTAAAGTTCTCATCTGATTACATTATTTGCTAACCTAACGAATCATCTCAGAATCTAAGCGACCATAAGTAATCAATGTAATTAAAACTGTCTTGAAAATTCAAACATGTTGTTCGAGCGTGACCTATATTTTTGAGAATTTCACTGATTAAACCATATCAAGTAGTCGTCATCGTCTGCATGATCTTAGATTTAAGTTGATCATAAAAACCATAGATCTTAGTTGTAACTGAACAGGCTGATCTGCTCTCATTTTATAATTACAACAGTATTTATTTGCTATACTTTTGTTGAGTTTTAGACTATAGACAAGACCATGTACAAGTACAATATACTTAACAAACTTTTGTCCATCAGTGCAATAAACACATCTTATTTATCAATTGCATATCCCTTTAAGTGTATTGTGTTTTAAGCTGGAGAGCTTTTCATTTCAGTGGCAGTGTAAAAAAATAAATAAATTTTAAGCTTTTTTTTGTACCAAACCTGTTCAATAACACAGTAAAAAACTCTTTATAAACTTACGTACATTATATAAATTTTTTATCAACACAAAATCCTCCCATATCTATAGGGAAAACAACCCTCCAAGAAGCATAAAATATTCTTACTTTAAACTTATATATATTATTTTTCCGACTTTCGTTTGTTTTGCGTCGTTTTGGTTTATTTAGTTTACATCTTCAACCGAAAATTTCTATTTTTAGTTTTTCTTTCTATTTTTGGAATAATAAAATTACTTGAAAATTCAATTTTTAAAATTGGGCGAAAATCCAATAGGGAAAATCCAATTTGTGCAGGCAACAACAACATCCAATACGTAAAAGAATAAGAAAATACATAAGCTGCATTTATTTTGTTATATAATAATACACAAACCAAGTTTTGCCTTCATCCAATAATTAAATGATACCAAATAAAATAAAAAGCTTTTATGCTTCAAAACTTAAAGCACACTATATAAACTTTAATATTATTGTACTATTTTTGATTTATTTTACTAATTTTTGTTTTATGTTATTTATTTTTAAGAATATTTAATGAGCGGAAGTCCTCGTACAACAACCGGATATCCTGCTAGATCGCCACTAACAACATCTACGTCGAGTGGACAACAAAATCAACAACAAAGGTATGTCGTCTATATACATATGTACATAAAGCTCATCGAGAGTATAAATAAATAATTTCTAAAAAATCATATCTGTCGAAATTAAAAAAGTTTTTTAAACAAACAAAAATTCTTTCATATTATAGTTTTGTATCTAATCAAGATTAAAAAAAAGTAAATCGGTGTTTCATTATGAAGAGACCGGAAGGAAATCAAATAATAATAAAATTTAATGATTTTTTCTAAAATGCATAATATACATACGTATTTATAGTTGGGTGAGAGTTTAGAAATCATAATCATCAAATTGCTCTTACGGTTAAAGTGAAATCTAAATCTGGATGTAACTTTTGACCACAATGATTTGATTTTTTGTTAAATTTTAATTGTTTTGACTTCTCAAATATCGAAATTTGTCATCATAGTAAAAACACCAATCAAATAATATATATAGACTGCATTTGTGTTGCCGTTATCATTAAAGATACATAAAGTGTTAAACTGCATCTTTTTTATAATGAGCTTTTAACTGTTAATTTTGAGCAAATTGGAAGTAATTTCTGTATAAAATTTGTAAAATCTTACCTTGTGCCTAAGTTATGTTAATTCTTTTGTTTCACTGTTTCCTCGTCTAAAATATCGTTCGATGGCTCAAACATTTGAAGCGACTGATAAAAACGTATGAAAAGCTTTCCACTAAAGTGTTATCAAAAGATTAATGAGAGTGTCGTTCACCCACGCAAATTCAATTGAAAGTCGTATCCTACGGTGGGTATGAAGGGTACCAAGCGATATCCTCATGCAACAAGCGATAACAAGAGATATCCTCACGCACCTATCGACGATGAAATCAACCATTTACAAACACTTTACAACAGAACATGGCAAAAGCTCTTTGAAGTTTGTAGTTGATATTATTTTTAAGATTGATTCACATATACAATTTTCTCAATTGTTCAGATAAAACCCTTTGATACTTACCAGAGACTTTCAGAAAAAGATATTTGGATGAAGATCTAGACAATTAAATAAGAACTCCTCAATCTAACAAGAAGCTTATCAATAACCAAGAACAAATAAGCAGAAATAGGAAAAGAACACTCTTTTAACCGCCCAGGTGGCGCAGTGGTTAAAGCTGCGGCAGTTGGAGCGGGAGGTACCGGGTTCGAATCCCAGATGATAAGTTAAATCGGACCTATAGCCGTACGTCCTTGATTTGGCTGCAAAGCGTAAGCTAAGGACGTAACTAAGTTGACCGCGAAAGAGTTGGGAGTGCCTTGAGTAGATGATAAACGAAGATGATAAACAGAAGATAAACGAAAAAAAAACACTCTTTTACGATAATCTATTATAAGTAGTTATTTTAAGAGATACCAATACGCCATCTAGCTCCATCTCAACAACAAGAGCCTTAAACATAGACTCAATCCATTTGACAAAAGATTCGACAACATCGTAAGAGATACCGGCACTAGTCGAGTTATATGAGCGGTGTTGCCAAAATTTCAGATTTATCTGAAAATCTCATTTTTTCGAATAAGACAAAAGGTTTTCAGTTTTTCTAAGAAAATTCATATTTTGGGCAGTTTTTGTATTAATAATTTTCATTTAATTTTTATCCCAAACTAAAGCAATTCCGAAATCCATGCTGTTTATCAAAATTCTGACTACAAAACGTTTACTATTTCTTTTGTTTATTTGCAATTGTTAAGTTGAGGTATTAAAACTGTTTTACATTCATAAAGATTAGGAAAAAAATTTCAAAATTTTGATACTCTTTCAAATCCTAAATTACAATTTTATAAGAAATGTTTAAAGTTTATTTAAGGACATGTGAATAATTTACCGTCTATTTCAGAGTGAGCTACCTTAATAGCACCATTTATGTTGTGAAGATTGTGAAAGTATATTTTTAATTGTTTTATTAAACAGGACTGAATATATTTACAGTTAAATTTCCAAAAAACCGATAGTACATTGTCCAGTAAAACCATTAAAATCGAAAGATATTAATTTTGGAGCTGCAATTTTAGCACAGTATATTTATAGTAGTAAAATTATTGTTTGGTTTATTTGTTTGCCAGATCTTTTTCGAACTCAGTGTATTCAGATTTTTTACATTAAAATCAGTTTTTTTTTCAGTTTTTAATAAAATAAATTTGGCAACGCTGATATTGAGGAACAATAAATAAATCATTCAGGATAATTCCACATGATTTACCGATACGATTTTAGGTGTTGTAGTCTATATTGTGCTGCACGATTAAGGAACCGTGTGAAATGCACATACGAGTTTGAAAAATAATAACCAAGTGGTCAAGATTCTACATAATAGGAATTCTACTATAGGAACACTCACTTTATACGATACATAAGCAATACTCCAATTTTTTTTGTCGAAGTGAGCTGGCCATCAATTTCATTCCACTGACTTTAAATGTCTATAGAGTGCTCCTTTCGTAATTTTCTACGGATAGAATTCCAAAATTGGTATTAAGTACAAAAACAATCCATCTTCAATTAAAGTAGAATAAAGACATATTATGTCAAGACAGTTTCTGTAGTAACTGTATATAATGTTACATATATTATATTAATTATTGAAAATCTCATTAAGTTTTTTAATTATTTTTCGATATTACCAAAGAAACATAACGTCATCAGATTATACAACCAATGCTGTAAACGTTCGATATTGTGACGACGTCAAACGTGATCAAAGCTTAAAAAACTATATCACATATAATTACATTCAAAAGTATTGTGGCGCTTTACATATTCGTAACCCTTTTCAAAACTAATTAATTATTATGACATAAATATTTATTTAACAAAAATAATTTATTGATTTGTTGTTTCGTATGATAAAAACGGGATACGAGTATAAACAACCAATTATCAAATTAAAAGCTCATCCTTTCCACTTTAAAAATTTATTTTATTTTTATTTTATTTATTTTTGTTTTGTATATAGCAGGAAGCATTAAAATTCTATAACACGTTTCAATTGTTTATTCTAGAGAAATGGATTTTAATCCTTTATTTTTCTCATTTTCCGGTATTTTTATTTTTTGTTTTTTGTTAATTTTATTTTCTTATGTCTCCATTTTATAGTGTAAAAAAGTTTATTTTATTTAAGTTTTATTTGTTTTAATTTATTGTATATAAGAAAAAATAAATATAAAGCGAAGCGAGACAAAGATTTCGAACGTAACAAGCTGGAGAAGAAAAAAAAATACTTAACACCTTTTTTTGTAAGCTTTTGTACTGAACGAAAAGTGTAATGAATATTTTTTTTAATCTTAATAAGCGTTTTATACGTTTTGCTACATACTTTTTATGTTTAATGAGAAGAAATAAAAATAAACACAGAGTAAAGTATGAAGTAGAAAAAAAATACAGAGTATAATTCTATTGTAAGCTCCAACAAAGCTTTTTCTTTCTAGTTGAATGTTGCAATTAATTTTTTTTTCGTTTACATTATTTTTACCATCAAAGTGTTGATGATATTAGATGTAGCGTTTTTCACATATGAACGTCTAACTAACATATGTAAATATTTTTTATATACTTAATCATAAATTATGTTAAAAAGTTTTTTTTTCTCAAATTAGTTAAATTGGATAGAAAAAATTGTGCTTTGTACAATTATGTTTGTTTTTGTGAATTTTTAAAACGAGTTGAATGAAATTTATAATTAGTTTAGTTACAAACACACACGTAAGCTTTCAAAGTTCATGTAATTTTTTTGACTCATGTTTAACGTCCCGCAGAATTAACAACAAATATATAGGACAGTAATTACTGTTCAACAAACATTGTAATAAAGAAAGCTTAATTCTTAAAACAAAATTATAATTTTAAGAACAGCATAAAAAACAAATTTCATGTTGTATTCCAGAGGCTTTTATTTAATTAGACAACAATAATCAGAAGGATAAAATATTTACATTTCAATTAAAGGATGGTAAAAACATCAAAGGATATTTTTGCTACATACAAAAAATAAATTTATAAAATATTTTTATTTTGTAATATCCTGATTAATAGGGAAAAACGAACTTCAGGTTATACCTTTTTCGGTTAATTGTAGAAAAAAAGTTATGTAGATTTATAAAAAAAAACAGAGGGTACAACTAAAAGCTTATAAACATATATACATACATACATATATACATACATGGTACCGTGCTTTTTAATATTCAACTTGGTACAGGAGGCAGAAGCTTTGCACGATACTCATGTGTACAGCATACATATACTCATAGATTACCTAGTTATGCATCATTATTAACATTAAAATCATAATAATATTTACAAATGTTTTACGAATACCTTTCTAGACAAAAGGTAAAACCACAGTAAAAAAAAGAATGGTAAAGCAAATAAAAGCTCCAACAAAATGAAGAGACCAAATTAAAAGTAGCATAGATGTACAATTTTTTCCAGTGGTATATTCATAATTTGCTTGCATACATATAGCCAGCATGTATATAGTTTGCTGTGCTGCCTCCTTGGTACACTCGGATACTGGAGATTATATATTTTATATAGCCAGCTTTTGTTGTAATCTTTCAGATACATGAAAAATGATTCAAAAAAATATATATAATTTTGTGCCCATGTGTGTGGAAAAGTTGGGTGTGAGTGTTTTATGTATGTGGCAAGTATGAACATAAATATGGTATTTTAGACATCAGGTAGAGATAATGTGGTTAGCCTCAAATAGCAAATGGTATATATTTATTCATATACACACATATATCTAAATCAGTTAACCTTATAGTTTTAAATATCAAGAGATACAGTGTTTTTATACTATAAACAGTATTGTTAGGGTTGCAAAATAATATTTTTATGTATATAATGCTATACAGCATAAATAAATGGTCAGTTGGGAAGGAAACGTCTATAAAAAGGGTTGTCTGAATGATACGTTTTCACTTTATAGTGTAGAATACCTTACTCCACAATATATCCAACTCATTACGTGAAAGTCTTTTTGTTAAGAGGTAAACTCATTGTTTCAAAAATTAAATTGTAGTGTTAATCTTTCTTACACTCTTATGTTAACTCACACTTAATGATGTATTCAAACCAAACAAAATTCGAGCAGGTTTATGGTAAGCTTTTATACTATCGTGATTTATATTTCTGAATAAATTACATCTTTATACTCTAGAACTGAATCCACTCGATTTAATGTTGGTAGTTATTATGGATTTCACTGCCGTTTTGTTCCGCTGGTATTGCAGAGCTCATCATACAAAAAAGGTTATATCCAGTTGGATCCCTCTACTGAGTAGTCCATTTCGATACAGTGTACTCATATATATATATATATATATATATATATATATATATATATATATATATATATATATATATATATATATATATATATATATATATATATATATATATATATATATATATATATATATATATATATATATATATATATATATATATATATATATATATATATATATATATATATATATATATATATATATATATATATATATATATATATATATATATATATATATATATATATATATATATATATATATATATATATATATATATATATATATATATATATATATATATATATATATATATATATATTGTATATATATTGATACTTGTAACGGATTTTGACGACCAGCACATCTTTGTAGCTGGGTAGCATTCAGAATATAATAGGGGGTTCTTTTAGTCGCCAGTTTTTTAATCACCCGTTTAAGAACAAGAATGATGTTCGACAAAAGTCTGCCTGAAACTCTCCAACTCAGCATTGATAGCTTTATGATCACGTTCCCATAGCGTACCTCAACTCACCAAAACGAAATCTAGTCCATCATAATAAATTGTTACATACCCGTTTCATTTAAATTTCATTTCCTTTTATATTGTTATGTTAATATATTAGAAGTTAATAATATATGAGAAGTTGATATATTTGCTAACAATAAGCAGGAACCATTTAATAATAGATCACCTTAAACAAATAAATTTTAACTAAAAAAATAATAATAAAGTACTAGCTTCAAAAAAAAATTGAGCAATCAAACGAAACCTTTTTCTTCTTCAAGATTTGATCCGATTTGAAGGGCGTCTACCAAGATGCAGTTTATTCAATTGCGCGGCGTGTGACTTGCAAACCGTGCGACTTTGTGCGGCTTACATTACGGGACATATATAAAGCTCATATATAATTACCTCGACTACGAATACCTTAAGAATTTAGGTTTATCGAACTGGTTAACAACACTTTTCTCCACTAGTGAATTTTCTGTATTAGCTACATAATTTTAATATATACTGGAGTATCTGCACACAATTTAGTTATTACGGCAAAGCCACCGCACAATTACTACCAAGTTAACTACTCGATAACTTTTTTATGAATTTTGTAGAGAACAAGGGAAATGTTGTTTTTCATTCAAAACTGGTTCACAACAATAATTCATCAATGAGATGAATTATTTTGATGGGAAATTATAATAAAAAAGGTAAAAACCAGTCCCAATTCCCAACCACCTTTCATACTATACTATACAGCACCACACGAAAGCATCCGTAACATATAGTCTAAGCTAAGTAGAGATAAGGTTTTCAACGGTATTAGCCAAGATTATCTGAAATGATATCTTCGACGGTTTAAGCTTCCATTGTTCCATTTGTATCTTAAAAAACTGACAAACCTTTCGAACCGTTAATACGTGATGGTTCATATTGTAAAGTTGGTTTACAAACGTTTTGTATGACATCCGGTGAATATTATTTTCTTGCCAATAGCGAAAATCGATTTAATCGTGATGTTAAACTTTATCACTAAGGTCCAACCGGTGACACAAATTTTCTTCCTGAATACAGTTCCTTGAGGTGTTGATTATGTATTTGAATCAAACATTTTGTCTAATTGGTTTAATGACAGTCGAGATTTTTCCGAAGCTACTAATCAAGTTTTCATAGGATGGGCTGAACACAGACACCGTTGATCTCTCAACAAACTAAACAGTTGATTTGTCAACAGATAACTAACCAGTTTAAGAGTATACTCAAATTTGATTACTTTTCCTTGTTTGTAGTTTAAATGAAACCAGGTTATTGTAAACCTTGGTAAATTGAAGCAAAGAAAATGAAAATTAAATAGGAGATCAATTGTTCTGCAATAGTTTAAATAACTACCGAATGTAAATATTGAATTATAGTCTAAAATAATTGTTGATTTCCCGAAAACCAAGACAACGAGTTAACTGCAATTATGAACTAATGAAATGGAAGGCAGATATCATAAACATATGTAACAACACAATTAAATTCCGCGATAAAAGCTTTAATGCCTAAATTGACCCGGAGTTTCAATTAAATCATTCATCTTAACGGAAGCAGTAAATCAGCCTAGGCAAACTCAGGCCAACGTTAAGTTACCTAGAATGGAAGGAAAACATGCAGATTTTTGACAAATTAATCTAATTTATATTTCAACATTTCTATTATCATATTTGATTATATGTGTAGTTATCGGTTGTAATATTCAGATTCTAACTCAATAGCGTTCTCTCCAACTTATATAGTTACTGCAATTTTTCTTCTATAAAATCTGATCTTTATAAAGTAGAAATCTTTATAAAGTCAAAACAAGGACATAGTAGATGGGTCGCGTTATTTATCCGATAACATAATGGTTCGGATCCTAACATATATAAATAATCATTTAGTGTCATTTACGGATAACACTCTATATGTAAAGTAATAACTTACAATCAATGTATAAAATGATCATTATAACAAGAATCATGATAAATTACCTTGTTTAAACCACTCCTCATATACGCATAAACCATACAAAAATGTAATCAAACAGTCAAATCTAAACACGAAACACTTTAAACGACTGATTAATAATACAAAATACTTGAACCGGATCAATGTAGTTTGGGGAACGTACAAAATGATCCTACATATACCATAATATTATTCGGTGAGGACAGCACAGCCCTAAACATACATAAAAAATATAGAACCACATCGGTGTTTTTAATTATCTTATCAGATGCGAGTTATCATAAATATAATATTCAAAAATTAAATTATTCCGAAAAAATAAATTAATTTTATCAAATTTAACAATCGCTGCTCAAGGTGTTTTTCCATAAAAACCATAAGATCCGAATACAAACACAAAAAAAATAATAGTAATAATTAAGCATAACATTATGCTGTACCCTTAGTTTTATCCATGTGCAATTAAAATGAACATAAAAACCATAAAAATGGTTTTAATAATCTTATCTTTATTATCAATAATTAGAGTTTTTCAATTCGAATGAAAAGGTATACGAATCTTTTGGTCCGGACAATATCCATGTGCGGTATAATTTTCATATATGGTAAATATTTATCCTTCGGTCGCATTACGAAATTGGTCAGTTGGAAAATTGTGATTTTTTTTTTATGAATATATACGACACATATATGGAATTGGATTGATAATTATAATTTAGCCTATAATTAATTAATATACACTTATAGGTTAAAGTAGTGCGTATATAGTGTTCAATTGACTGAAAATGATAGCGCAGACATAATTTTAATTACAAGATAAATTTAAATTAAATACAATCCCATCTGGTTTTAACAAACAAAACAACAAAAATATAATTTAATAAATAATTTATTAGTATAATGTTTGGACAAATTAATGTTTAATTTTCCAAAACAAAATATATAAATTTTACCATTTGGTTACAAAATTAAATTAAATTTTAATGTTAATTAAAATGATGACAAAACCTCAAGAAGAGAAAATTTAATTATTGGAAAATGTACCGAACCATGCAAATTACATATATTCGTATGTATAGAAGTTAAATGTGATGACAGTTGGTATATAAATGACGATAGGTTGATTTTTTTACATCATGTGTGATAACAAGATTTTCCCGATAAAAGTGACATGATGCAGAGAGGTAGAAAACCCATTTCGTTTTATATAAGTGTCAAGTCATCAAAAATTAAAAGAAAACACCTTGAGTGCGACCGCAAGTGAAAATTAGGGTTCGATTTTATATTATATGCTGATCCTGGAAATAACAATATTCAACCTCTTGTATAAATATATGTAATCGATTTATGTTAATATAATATTATCTATACATAATGATGATGGGTTTCGTATCACGAGATAAAAACCTTTTGATTAGCATAATTCCGATTGTTCGTTCGAAATATAACCTTCGCATTTCTTTATATCAAAGAGCAGAATTTTTTTATTTTTAAACCACAAATTAATAATGATACGACCAATCCTTAAACATATAATAATACACAAAAAAAAATTAAAATTGTTAACTCAGTTGAAACAATAATGATAAAGGATGACATTATTGAAATTAGATTTTTTTTTTGATTTTATTTCAGATAAAAATATTAATTCCATTTTTTAATTAAAAATAATTTTTTTTTTGCAAATTAATTAAAAATTTCCATTTAATCCATGGATTAGAGTTCCAACAAAAAATGAGTGGTTGATGTTTTGATAAGGAAATTTAGCAGAAGAGTATCATAAATCTTTTGTATCAAATTTTAAAAGGTTTGTATATGCTAAACTACTTATGTTAGATGATTTATGTTGGTCTTCTAGATACCAAATTTTAGGATTTGAACTAAAAACGCTCTGGTTCCTTATCGTCTGGATCAAAATGCTGGTTGGTTTTTAGAATATGATTCTGGTGATAAGCTATGGTTATATCACAAGTTGCTATATTCTCAATGGCTGTACATTCCTACATGTTAATCTGATCTAAGAATAAGCTTCTTTTTAGAACATTTTTACCTGCCAAGATATGGTTATTAACCAACAATTCAAACAGAACCAGCAATTTTAGAGTATATTAAAGATGTTTCATGCTAGATCTGTTAATGGTCGTATTCATTTACTTAACCTTTACCTGTTGCATCCGAATGTTAGCTTAAGGTCGTATCCGAATGTTAGCTTAATCTTCGGTATACATTCTGTATAGTAGTTTAAAGAAGAGAAGTAGCGTGTTGTCAAAAAATCTGTGAGCATCATTTTTTTCTTATTACTGCTTTGCTTATCTCAAAAAATTCGTTTGTGTGCAACAAGTGTTGTTCCTTTACATCAATGTTTTTATACAGTTCGCCCCATCGAACTACTTCACGAGGCAAGCTCAGCTATAAACTACTTTCTGTTCCGCTAGAACGTATTCTCATCACGTTTCCGCTCTTTACAGCGCCGCTCACGGCATTTAATTCGAAAATCATAACGACCAGTTGAACCGATATTTGTTCGCCTCATTAGAACGCGAAAATTCGACTAACATGTGTTCCAGTGTTTCTAATGTGTTCGTCCACAAAAGGCAGTCGAGCGAATCTTGGTGCTTAAACTAGAATAAGTACGACTAAAGTATCCATGGCCAGTTAGAAACTGGGTTAAATTTTAATTCACCTTGTCCGCTTAGTCGATTTGTGAATCGGCCTTTGGTTGAGTCGTCTCATCTACTCTTAAGGCACTTAATCTTTAAATAGATTCAAGTTTTTTCCTATATATACGTCTTAATCTGCATGGTTGTAACTTTATACTAGCTAGCTCGGTTGCTTAGTCGAGCTTCTCTCGTACTCATCATTATACGTGCCAATGCTGCGTGTTCTTTCGTTGAGGTCAATGAGATGGTTCTTAATGGCCGGTTGAGTGTGTAAGTTTTTGGCACCAACCTCTCATTTTAGGCACCAAGCTCTCCAAAATTTCCTGCTAGTGATTAGGACTTCTGTCATCCGTTCTGCTTACTACTCCCAGTCCAAATAGTTATGTATTTTTGAATGTGTCATATCGTTCAGTAACAAATTTCCATGATCTCCTTCCTGTGTTTTGCTGCTGCCACATTGAAAGGGGAGCACACAACCATATATCACGTTTAAGAGCGATCTAGAACAGATCCTTGTGAAACTCTAAGCCCCCTGTCTGAAGAAGCTCGCAACTAGTCGCAACAATAATATACAATTCTAATTAGCCAAATTGAAGCTATTCTACACTATTTAAGTGTTAGTACTGTATCTATTGGGTATTTAAAGACGCTTCTTGTTGAAGGTAATAGCTACAGAATTTTCGTCTTAACATGTTTTCAAAGTATACACTCAACAGGTCACGGAATTGAAATCATATTTTCTTTCTCCTTCAGAAATAATAAGACTACTTATTGTCACTTTCACCTATAGATCATAGCACCGGCTAATCCATAATGAATCCTTCTTTTTTTCTAACTAAAGATGTGGTACCACAACCAAGAACATCGAGGACAACTCAATAATAATATGTTACTCGTTCTAATATTGTTTGTCATTTTATCGTTCCCTCGCTGCTCAGAAAATCAGTCGTAGGCAGTCAGGTCGCGTATAAAAGAGCAGGAACCTTATCATGGCGAGACGTAATTATGTGACACAACAGTACTGAGAGTTTCGGGTTTATGTGAACAGTTGCAGCAGTTTAACCGGTTGTTAGACAAAGAGGAAAGATCCGATATAAAAAGCAACAATGAACCTTCATTAATAAGGTGGTTGGTTATACTGGTGACATCATTCCATTCTCATTATTTTTCGAGATGTATTAATAAAGAATTTCTACTCGAACAGAAAATACCTCTCACCACTGGTGCAAAGCCTATCAACCAACAAACAGTATGTCGTTTCCAATCTGCTTCATTTTAAATATGTATTCTTTTTAGCAGACTTCTATGTACAATAATCTAGGACTTCGGACCATCTAGGACTCGTTGCAATTAAATACTCTAAATAATCTTATTTAAAATTACGTTTTAATAAAAATTAAATTTTATATAATTATTACTTTGTTTTAAATTTTATTTACAAATAAATTTCAATTTCAATAAATTTATCAATCCATTGAATGTCATGTTCACAGATAAAGCCGCTATGAATATAATTGTTTATTTATAAATAGTAAATGTCTCTTAAATTTCCATATGCCATTGTGACTATTTCTGTTCGGGGATTTCGAATAGTTGACGACCAAGACGTGGCGAAAATGGAATCGCCTTCTTTCCCAATCGTGGTGCAAATGGTGGTCGGGCTCGCTGAATTTCCAACATTTCAACGGCCTCACGACCAAGACGTGGTGTAAGATATCGATTTTTATTATTTCCTGTGTAAATATATGAGACATAAACTATATGTTTGTACTCAAAAATAATATATATATACTTACTGGTTTGTTGTTTCTCGGCCAGCAAGTAGACAAAGTATGGTGAATTTTGGAATGAGTCAAAAGTTAGTTTATCAAGAGGGAGTTCGTACAACTCGTCCGATAGTAGTTCGTTTCGGGAGACATCATTGTCCAACGAACGTTTCGATCGTTTCCCCAATCTAGGCCCAAACCATACACCACCACGTTTGTTCACATACTCTTCGTCGTTGCTATTGTCGATTAGGCCCACTAAATCTTGTAGTGTTAATTTGTGTTGATTATTTTTATGTAACATTTCAGCTAATTCCGATTCCTGGTTTGAGTGAAAAATAGAATTAATTAGTATTAAATAATTAGTTTTTTTGTCAAATTATATCTCACATTTTCAGATGCCTCAATATTACTATTACAATAGACGAATTTAAATAAAATTAATAGAGTGAAAACTAAAATTTCAACTAAATTAATTTTAATCATTTCGAAATATTGATTTTATAAATTATTATTAACAGTAAACTGGTTTGTTTAACACTAGATGAAAACTGTTTATTGAATGATAACCAAATCAAGTTTGATATGAGCTTTTATATGAAAAATTTATTAAACTAAAAATGAAAAATAACACAAAGAGCTTAATCCACTGTTCATACCTACACATGTCGTTCCATCTTTTTTCTCGAATTTGGATATTGGAAAATCCACCGTATTATCGGCATGATGAATGAAAAAACATTTTTCAATTTACAAATAATATAAAATCGACATATACAGGGACAAACAAGAAATTAAAGGATTTAGTCCAATTTTCCAATGTGGAAATTAAAATAAATCATTTTTTAGCATTTTACAAAACAGGGTGGTATACTAAAAAATCTTTACGCTACATATTTATGGAACAACTATAAGATCTACGTCCTAGTTGGACACGATGTATATAAACGATATAAGAATAGGTTGTATATACGTTTCGGAAAGCACCCATTCATTTCGTTCAATCACTGAAATCGAAAGGTTGGTGATTGTCATTAATAAAGCCCAAAGCGTTTTTGTAATGGCAATAGAACTTTTTATTATATATTCCACATTAGCAGCATAGTGCTATATTTCTATACCACCCTGTATCCAATTTCAAAACAATAGAATTATAATTTTCATCTAATCTTTGTTTTTCAGTGTGACAGAACAAATAGATCAATCTCAATTAAGGGAGAAAAACAAAATAAAGAACCTAAAAGATCAAATTCTTATCTATTTGTATCTAATTTTCCTGTTTATATATATCTCCGATAAGAGAACAAAAACAAATTGATAAGAAAACAATAAATAATGGACAGAATTTTAAATTAAAAATAAAATTGTGTTTGTGTACAAAAAAAAAATCTAGGATTAACTTTAGATCTAATTTGCATTTTTATTATTAAATTTTTAGCATTTGATTGGCTTTGAATCTTGTGAACATAGAATAAAAATCTGAAACACAAACAACGTTGATGATAATGGGAGGTATACGAATGAGGCGAGCAAATCGGTTTATCGTGTGGGAATTAATTAATTTATTGTTTGGAATATCGTTATATACGGTGTGATATACGCATGTGATCTGAATTTATAAAAAGGATGCTAATCGAATAGAAACCGACCATATCGTACGTAATCAAACATGATATTATATCGGTGGTGTCGAGGATGTAAAAGTTTTGGTTCGCTATTAGTTACGTAAAATTTAATAATTACTTAGTGAAGACGACCCGTATTATATTTTTAATTAAAAAATACATTAATTTGGTAACAGAACTTGTCAGCTAAATAAAATTTTTGGTTTGTCAGCATTTGTGTATCAGATAAAATAGCAGTTGGAGGAAGTCTGCTCGCATATCACATGATCACAAGCCAACTGTTAGTGTCTACTTATTGTTCCAAAGTACTAAAAGTTGAATCGATTGCTTCGATATTCAACCTTTTATACTCTGAAATACACGTAAAACTACTGTCAAAAAGGACAATACGTTTGAAGTACGGATCTTGTTGCCATAGTATAAAATTTTGGTTCATTTAAAAGGTCTCACGGCCATAACACGTGTAAAAGCTCCATTAGCAAAAATGGACTAGCGTAAAGTGAAAATAGGTATTGAAAGCAGAAAAGATTTTTCGTACACGTTCAGAACTCATATATTGTCCTGTTACAATTTTTGATTTGAGTTAATATGGAGAAATTTGTTTACCAAGTAGGGTGCACGAATTTGACTGAGACTAGTTCAATAATGTTAATTTTATGGAAACCAAATCCTTCCGATTTATTCATTCACTGTCGCCTTACCACTGTAACTTGAACAAGACCAGGTGGCTTACCTGGTAGATTTAGGTGTTGCTGCTATGATTGGTATTAAGATGATTTGTGGCTTACCTGGTAGATTTAGGTGTTGTTACTATGATTGGTATTTAGATGATTTGTAATCTGAGACTGTCACTATTTAAAAAAGGTGACTAAAATCGAAGAAATTGTATATTGAGCTCCCCACCAGTTTTCAAGAATATACAAACTAGAATTCGAGAAACATAACAATTTAAACTTTAGGAATTTAAACTCTTAGATTATAATCACAACATTTAGAGACTCCTTTCACGAAAATCACTTAGTCAGAGAGTACAGTAGCTTCACAAAACACACGGCTATATCAGAAGCTGCTACTGTTTGATTCGTTGATTGCTTCAAATTAAAGTTTTATTTACACCCCATAATCTAACATTGGGATGAGGAAACCCCTGTCACCATTCGAAGATATTTTGACGTTCTCAGGAATACGTTACCTGTGTGTAACGTATGTGAGCGTTCCGTATTATTTTTTGCACTGGTAATAATAACAACACTATCAAGGCAAGAATATCGTAGCGTACATTTCTTAATAAATTAGTCAAATAAGAAATTAAAGAAATTGACATAAACTCCAATAAATTCATTGGCATGGACTGGCACTAAAATTGTCAAGTAAAGCTCTTTTCGTAGAAACTGTAAGACATGTTTGTGATCTTTAGGGCCACCATGAAACAGATTCAGCCATGTTTCATAAGAATAGGTAACCAAACCCAGCTAATTTTGTCCACCAATTTAACGAAAAAAAATTGTTTTCCATCACAATCCCAAAATCCTCCGCAAAGCTGTTAGCTTTCAACCATTTATAATTTTCGCAACCCTAGTGTTAATATTCTCATTATAATTACAATAGAACATTCAAATCAATTGATTTATAATCGTCTCGGTTAATCCAACTAAGAATTAAATTCATTTATATTTTCAACACTGTATAGGGTTAGTAGAAAAATCCGCAATGACATGATGACTTCGTCTTCGAGTTGGTTGTATATTATCACAGTATATGGTGTTAACTGAAATTAGGACACTTTAGTCAAGTCAAAAAAACATGTATTTGCTTTGAATTATTATTTCGAACTCCCTTAACATGTGGGTGTAGATGCGAGGCCATACGGCCACAATCCTCTTGATACTATCACCAGTCCAACTTCAATTAATAAAAATTATTATTGTTGAGGAAATCCGAGAGCAAATATAATTCATTATTGAACTACTAATGCGCTTCGATGTCATCGTGATCACGAATGTTTATTAGATAATGATTCAGTAGCAATTTATGACTATATATTAAGCTATATAGGTCGCCGGTTGTAGCTAAATGGTTAAGAGAGCTTCTCATCACGCCGCGGTCTCGAGTTCGACTCCCGCCGTTGACCAAAAAATCATCATGCAACCGGATGACATAAAAACGCGTTTGTGTATAAAAGCATTCGTTGGCTGACCAACTACAATGTGCACCAATCGTTAAAAAAACTGGTTCGTAAGGTCTCAGTTGAGACGCGGTGAGGGTCGTGTACGGCCCCTAAGCCATAGATTATTATATTAAGCTATCCCACAGTTTTAAATCTTGCTCAAACCATATTAGATTTGAGCTGCGCTAACTGGTATTAATTTTCCTTACAAGAGGAGCATTTGACTAAATACGGCCGTTCAATGAGTAAACATGAAACTATTGCCCTCTATGATGTGAATTAAACAATAAGATATATACAAGTCAATAAATTGATCTTGACAGTCTAGTAAATTTGAATGAGTTTGAATACTAATTGTGTTCATTTGTTTATTTCCAGGTAAGCCAACTCAATTTTAAAAAATTCATTGTTCATTCAAAGCTTCATTGTAAAGAATCCGAGGTAAGACGAGAAGATTTTCACAACAGGTATTTCGTCAGTTACATTATATAAATTTACAGTTCAATACTATCAACAAAAGCTCAACTGCAAGTCGATTGCTGTCATTGTTGATTGTACATCATTCCGACTCCATTAATAAATTTAGTCTTCCTGTTCGGTGTTTATACAATAAAATTCAATCAGTACACACCTTAATTTTATAAAGGTAATTAATTAATGGAAAAATACGATTCAACTGTATTCAGTTCTGTATACGAGTATATGAAAGCATATATATATACAATCAAATGAAAAGTAATTTTCCAAAAACAACAGAATGTAGCTTTATACTATAATATATAGAGAAGAAAACAGTGTTCCAAGAAGCAAAATAATAATAAAAAAAATTCAGAACGCCAAAGGTAAATAAAAGTTACATAAAAATAAATTTCCCTTTTATGTTGTTGTTGCTGTTGCTGTTTTCCTTCTTCTAACTATATAATATAATATGTATCTGTAAAGGGCAATTAGATTTCTATAACAACATGAAAATACAACATACATATAGATATCTCACAAGCAACAATAACCGGATGTACATAGGCATTGTTTAACGGCGAAAAACGAAAAGAAAATACAACACACTGTGTGCACAATAAATTGTTGAATGAAAATCATCCCCATTGAAATATTGGGGGGTGTATATTGCAACCATTATATACAATAGGCGCTATTGATCTAAAGTATATACCATATATGTACACAATAGATACGATTAAGATAGTTTCATGTCAACCAAGCCGCACATATGGTGCGTTGGGTTGCTTTGCAGTTTCCGTTTTTTATTCTTTCGTACATTATTTATGCTTTCTTTTATGTATGTACATTATCCAGTCGACCGGTAATATCGAGCACATTTATTTACTTTTCAATGAAATCGAATCAAAAGAAAATCATTCTCCCTATATATATTATATAAACTAGAGTATTTGCGTGCGTGTGTATATAACGACATACGAAGATGAATTTAGATCCTTCGATTAGATTTGTCCCACATATACATACGTATATACTTAAGCAAATAACGAATCATCTTTTAAGTTTAATTTATAAAATATTTGATTCTAATAATTTTTCAATTGGTTTTGTTGTTGTATATATACAATATTTTGGCTAAGGGTAAAAGCTCATAAATTTTATTAAACATACATATCTGAACAACGTAGAAAATATGTATTTTCTATTCGGCTTTTCTTTGTTGCAAAAGGAAAAACCAATTTCCCCACAATACCAAATCAAGAATGAAAGAATCAATTGGTAAATTGCTTACAATTCAAATAAATATATTTGGACACAATACCATACATATAAACTGGGGACGATAATTTAAAGTGGATTTTTCCAATTTATTTTCCATTTTCTATTTTTTTTTTTGCTATTTATGTTTTTTGTGTGCGATGGCAATATTACGCAATATTACTTTACATTTGACAGTATTGGGTTACAACGATATTGAGTATTTTATAAATTAGGAGTGGACTGTGTAAACATGGTTACTCCCTAATTGTCTTTTAGTGGATACGCGGTATTTGATATACTGTTACGCACCTTTATTAAAGTATATTTGATCTGTACTACTTCACCAACCATTACGTTTTGGTTTGCTGTTTATAGTATTCTTGTGATAAATCGTGGTCACGCATTATTTCAATTGATGTTTGGATTAGTTCAAAATGTTTTCTTAAGTCCATCTGGGTATTGAGGCACAATGTCCTTTCTTATATTTCACGGTTTGACTGGAATCATTTCTGAGAACATTTTCATTTACTCGTGATGTGGATATTGACATGTTCGTCGCAAGGGTGATTTCGAATGTTATTGATATGTTGAATGGAATTCTTATCTTACAATCAATAAAGGTGTCTCCATTCGAATATAGCTTCTAGACCAATTGTATATATAGTAATTAGATTATGCCCTAATGGCGCTGTTGGGCGTGTAAATTACACGATGTATTTTCCACGTGTTATTTACATAAAGTTATTTTTTACATTCTTTATGTAAACAATGTAAAAAGCGATTCAATGTTATAAAAATGAGGCGCCATCTCTTATTAAATCTAATTGTAACTAAAACACCATCTGTTAAAAAATCTTCTTACTATTTTATGAATACAATTTGTGAAATAATTAATTGTGAATAATTTTTTTTGACTACATACTGAATGTCACAATAATTTTTGATTAAGATTAAAATTATTAAGACGTAAAAAATCATTTTAACTACCGAACATCGGTATATTTTTGACATTTTAAAAAATATGGCACTGCAAAAGATTTTATCTTTGTTTTTTACATGTAATTTACATTTTATGTATTATAATTTAAGCTGTTACATAATTTAAGTAAAAAATGTAAAAAACATTTTTTTATATGGCAGATCACAACAGTGGATGAAATCCTTTAATTTGCGAGGAGTCATGTACTGCGACTGCAGCAGCATGAAAAGCTTTTTTATATGTAAGAAACGTGTAATTTACTCAAGGTTATTTTTACATTCTATATGTAAAAAACGTAATATGATTTTATGTAAAAAAAACTGACGCACCATCTTATTAAATCTAATTGTAACTGAGGCACCATCAATTAAATAATCTTCAAACTATTTACGAATAGAATTTGTGCAATAATTAACTGTGTACAATTTTTGTCGACTATATACTGAATGTCAAAATTTCACAGTAATTTATGATTTAGATCAAAATATTTAACTCGGTAAATTTATGACATTTTGAAAAAGATAGATTTGAAAAAGTTCGTTTTTTACATGTAATATACGTTGGATGGAATTTACGCTGTTTTTTTACATAATTTACATAAAAAATATAAAAAAAACTACTTTACATGTTAAATACCAACAGTGCCTAAAGGTCGTATCCCGAACTTTTCTAACGAATTGATATTGATTTTGATTTTGCCTGTTTAGTGATCTTAAGCTTGTTGCGGCATGATAGGAACCAAACTGGCTGCCTGCTGTATTTGTGTGCGCTTGCCTTCGCTCATCTTAGTGATGTTAGGCTGTGTGTTGCAGCATGTGACGAACTTCCTGGAAATATCTGTGTCTTGAGAAGGCCATTGAAGAAGGCATACATTGAGAAGTTTCTAAGTTGTTGAAGATTAGACAGGAGGTTGTATGAAATTTTTTCGGAGGGTGTGTGTCAGAAGGTATTGACCTGTATTGTAATGTTCCCTAGACAGGACGTTAAGTTCACCAATGAAGCGCCGAGCTAGCCTAAACCTTAGCCTTAGGCTAACTCGGCGCTGCATTGGTCATAAAGCCCTTAGCAATAAAGCCCTTGAAATTCAACGAGTTTACAAAAAAAAGTTCAGGGATCAATTTCTCCACAAAACTGACTACCATATTCCCTGGACTTAAACCCAATGAAATTTTATATTGGACGTTTCATTGATAACATTTCGAATACTGACCCATAAATTTTGATCCCTCAATTCGGTTTTGGTGCCAAACAACGAAATTTTGTAGCAGCTAAGTCGGAAACGTATATAAACGAGCTCTCCGCCTAAGTTCTACACAACAACATAAGATTGTTATCTAACGACGAGTTCAAATGATTCACATATTCCCAACATATTTTTATATTATTTTTATAACTCCTAGAATAAAAAACTTGTAAAGTTTAGATGTATGTTCTGGATAAGGGTATAACACCACTTAACTCCTAAAACTAATAACTAGCTAACCCTATCATTAACATCAAAATTATTTCCTATGTAACCATATATAGTATTGTTTATCACACACAACGTTTAAATTGAAAAAAAAATACGAAAATCGACAAACAGTAACTAAATTATAATTAGTAAATCAAATTAATTTAAGTACAATGTAACATGGTATACAAGAACTAGTAAATCATGTAAACTAACAATAAAATATTTGAGTACAACCCTTTTTCACTATACACGTACACATATTGTAATTGTTTCGCGGATCCCCGACATCAAGATCAAAACGAAACTACACTATACATATATGTAACATGACCCCTATACATACATATGCACGATAAAATAATTTTGATTTATTTTTTTATTCAATTAACTACTCCTAAATTATAATTTCCATTTCGACATAATATATACAATGAAAATGGAAAATTAATAATCAGTTTCGATGCTATATATACAAAATACAATATAATAATATATCTAATCATGATCAAACCCTCATGAATCATCTCACTGTGTATGCACATATATAGAGTGCTCGCACAAGTCAAACGGAAAAATAATTGTTTTTATTGCGTTTCCGGGATCCAGTATATAAACGAGTACAAAATATGGATGGTGGTGGTGGTGGTGATGGTGGCTAGGACGAAAAAAAGTGAAATCCTTTTTCTTTTTATGTTGGCCCGCCCAGTAGATTACTAGAAAATAATAGAAATAAAATTTAATTAGTCGAAAACGGAAATTGGGATGAATTATTTTTCCGAAAGCATGGTCATTTTGTGCGCAACGACAACAACAAACATTAAGACATATTAATAATATAATTAAGTAATTTAATTAAATTTTAAAGTTATATCCTGAATGGAAACATCGTTTTACGATAGATGAAATTTAAATTATCTTTATATATGTGTGTGTGTGTGTACTATAAATTTTCAATTTTCCCATTTTGCCATACTTATGTCTTACATATCTATGTATGTAGGAGTCGTGTACAAATTGTATATAAAGACGAAGTCAAAATCTAAAAGAAAATTAAAGGAAAATTCATTGATTTTCATTATGTTTTTTGATTTTCGGTATGTTGTTGATTCCCCCGAAGGAATAAATTTCAATTAACTTTTTTTTTCTTGCTTTTTGTGTGCAGTTTTTCAGAAGAAAAACGGTCTTAAGATAATCGAAAATCACAGAAAGAAAAATGTTTTATCAAGAGAAACAGATTTTTGAATTGAACATGTTTTTTTTTAAAACATTTTTGTATTTTGCGACAGTGAAATATCCAATTAATTTTTCACCATTTTGGTGAATATGAATTTATATCTAAGACATATATAGATTATAAAGGTTATGTGAATTTAAATTGAATTTCGTTCAACGTTAAAAGTTGAAGGTTAACGAATCGAAGTAAAAGTTTCAAATACAATGAGTTCGATGCCCTTACCCCGTAACAACTAAAGCCAACTTTAAATACAACTGGTTCTTTAATATTTTCTATAAAGTATTGTTTTTGGTAACAGTTCGTTTCGATAAACTAAGAATTAAGGACGGTATACCTCACTTCAAATTCCGATAGAGGCTGGATGTAAGAAAGAGTTCTCACCATTCGTTCACGATCAGCAATTTGAATGAACTCATAACACGAGTGGAGGGCTTCTTGGTATATAGGCTAGCAATGCAGGAGAAATGCTAGCATGTAACGTCTGTAATTGCTAGAACTGTCAACTTAATGTGAAGTATATATATATATATATATATATATATATATATATATATATATATATATATATATATATATATATATATATATATAATATATATATTGTATATATATATATTGCATAGCCATACGTCTGGTGAGATGAATTCTCTTTGTTTGATCAAACGGTTATCAGTTCATAAACTATGGTAAGTGGAAATAATACAAAAAGATATTTACAGTGATTGATTTGAAGCCAAAAATGATCTTCATAGCTCAAGTTGAGTTTTCGATGACATTTATGATTTTTTGAATTTGAGTAGAATCCGATCGAGAAGTTTCAATGCATAAACTGATCAAGGCTGTAAGTAAGGCTATAAGCCAAGCCGAAATTTACCACATTTTTGTTTTATAGATTCTCAATTCCTGTGACAAATTCATTTTGAATGGAATAACTTACGGGGCCTATATTTTCAACTGCTGAGTTCTAACTAATTAATCTGTCTTTGAATCAGATTGCAAATAAATTCACGCTGGTATAAACCAATTCTGAAGTTATGATAGGATTTAAAACACTATTCCAGTGTTAACTGCTAACACTTTGGCTTGCATATCTAGTATATCCTTGTAACAGTAAATGCTTGAGATTATTTCCTTGAGTGATACTTACCCACTGTATCTGCAGGTTAAATGTCGGCCTAAAAGTTTTGATACTTTTTTTTGTGGAGGTATTTTTCCACTGTTGTTCAAGTGGCTATAACTGCAATGTATGAGTCAGTATCGGAATAAAGTCTGTCATCCATGCATTTTTATTGGCATTCCAAATGATGGGTTTGAGTTTTTTTATGACACCTTCAAGTGCTGTTAGATCTACCGAGAGATACATTAGTTGTG
This sequence comes from Tipula lateralis, assembly GCA_963932295.1. NCBI lineage: Eukaryota > Metazoa > Arthropoda > Insecta > Diptera > Tipulidae > Tipula > Tipula lateralis. The sequence goes on from OZ010736.1 coordinate 11,817,038, forward strand.
GTTTGAGTTTAAAATTTACTCACTGCGTTTGCAACAAAAAGTAATTTTATATGCTCTCTTTTGTCACCTTATATTGTAATGCTGTTTTCTCGGTTATCGCATTCTATCAGGCATCCATTTTCAATAAAGCTCTTTTCCACATCGAGCACTTTCGCAGAGCTTGTTAATTTGTTAATCTGTTAATTATATAAGCCGAAATAGGCTTTAAAAGCATTCAAGTTCAGTTATTGACGTTGGAGTTAAATTAAACTGTGGGATTAGTTCTATGCAAGGACCAAAATAATGTCAAGGTTGGTGAAACATTAGATGCAAGTATCTGCTGTCAATTGAGAATAAGTTAGGTTGACATTATTGAAATGAATTAATCTAATGGTTGGAAATCGCTGAAGAGCACTTAAAACTTCGAGTGAATCTGCGAGTTGAAAGGTTTAAGTTTATCTTGATCAGCAGTTGTTAGAACACAGAAGCCGTTGCCGTTGCTTAAGACTGTCTCATTTTATAGGTAGTTCTGTGTAAGGGTTAAGCATCAAACCAATTGATTTGGAAAATTGTGTCCAATGGTATTTAGTGTTATTATTAAAGATGGCACAAACCCGTCAGGTTCTGCATTCACTGCCACAAATTTAATTCAAACCTTGAATTATATCTACGCGTGTCCCATGTAATGAAAAGTGCTTTGATCCGGCATACTATTTCATACTTAAACTTTTATTACGTCATCATAAGCATATCATGACAGAGGACATGATTAATATCTCAATTCGACTGATTGAAAATACATTGATTTTCCATTAACGTCAACGTTACTAAAATAGAATACTCGTACTTAAATTAATTAAGCATTTATAGACAACAAAGAACGACAAAAATTGATTTTAGGTAAATTTCATCGACGACAGTTTCACGATCAATTTCATTATAGCTATGAGAAGACCGTAATAATGTTCCATCAGTTTTTATTTATAGTTTTTATTCTGCCATCGTTCTACTAATGTATAGTTTATCAAATTAAATAATATATAAAATCTGAAAATAAAAACCATCTAATACATTTTTCAAATATTTTCCAATTTATTGTTCAATATATAGTTACAAATATGAACGAACTGGATTATTTTTATTATTGGTTGTTACTCGGTCCATTATCACTGTGGTCTCGAAATTGTGTACAGTGTGAAGCACGATTTACATATTAAATATACTTAAAATGCTTTGAGCGAAACTGAGGTTTAAAGTGATAACTTTAACTGTACGATTCCAATTACATTACTTGTTGTAAGTGTCTTGTTATAAGTGCCATTTGATATCTTTCTGATCGTTTAATAATTCTACTCCATTCTGATGAGATTTAAACGGTTAAAGGGTAAAACTTAGCTACGAACACCATTTACAGTTTAAATTGAAATTGGATTGCACCACACCCCAAAATCTTGGTCAACTGCATATACGGTACTCAACAAATTCAATAAAGATATTATTTACTGGTATTTACTGGTAAAAAGGAAAACTTCCAACACATACACATTACAACAATATCAACATCAAAGTGGAAAATGTACACCAAACAAAATACTCTTGATTAATGTTCACTGATAACATCGTCGCATTGTTGTTGTACACTCGTCATCTTCTACATAGTTTTCGTTTTGTTTAACAGCATTTTGATTATAAAAAAAATTATTGTGAATATAGTGTTTTTGTAAAGTTTTAACATTTATACATATTTGATGAATGATTCTATGAAATAAAATAATTTTTTTTATTCAGTTCCTTGCAAAAAATTAATAAATTAAATTTTCATTTTCCTGACATTGTATATATAGTGCATATGTGTCCGAGGAGGAGAGTTGTTTAAAAACTTTTGTTTAAAACTATCACGGAAGTGTTATAATTTATTATGGTGTCTGGTTATGTTGACTTAAAGAAAAATTATTTTTATGTTTATAGTTTTGTAATTTATGTCTTATATGCATGTAATTAATGTTGGGGTAATTTGTTATATTGTACATATATATAATTGATGAGTTCGAATTAAATTCATCATTATTTGTACATAATATATCTAGCTCTATACTTGTTATCGTGATCGATGAACCATTCATACAATTGGTACATCTTTAAGAAAATGTAATGTAGTCTCATTATTTTTATGTATAGATAAACACAATATCATTACTATTATTATTTTTATTATTATGCTTTACATGAACGACAAACGTAATATATGTACATACATTATATTTACATATCATTATATAATCAAAGAAAATGGATAGAAAATATCAAATCAAATTATATACAAATAATAACTTAATTTTGTCTTGTGCTTTGTGTAATTGAGCAATGCGCTTTTATGTATATATATACGAAGGATGTACCCATCATTAGTTGTAATGTTGTGTTTCAATTACTTGCTTTGTAAATATATAACATTGTATACTCAAAAGCTTCGGCACAAGTATAAAATACCGCCCATTATTATTAGTAACTTTGTGTGTTTTATTTCCTTTGAATAATGATATATTCCTAAGAAGCTTTAATGATGCTTATTGTTAACTGGAATTAGCTTTAGTGACGTCTCTTTAAAATTTGATGCGAAACAGTTTTGAAAGCAGTTTTGGAGCTTTTGACTTGAAAGTGCTGACAATATATAACTTAAAATATTGTGAGTAAGCTTTGTGGCAATATCATTCAAAGGGCCTTAGACATGAAATTTTGCGCGTTTTATCTTTTGAATAATATACCATTTTCATAAGAAGCTTTAAAAAGGTTTATCAGTACCCGGAATCAGTTTTATTGATAGTTGTTTTGTATAAAAGCTTTGACAGCAGCTAAGGAGCTTTTAATTTTAAAGTGAGTTCAGTATATTCTTCAAAGCTTATTGTGGATGCTTATTGTTAACTTGAGTTAGCTTTATTGATGGGTTTTAAAAATTAATCGCCAGAAGTATCAAAGTTTTGAAAGCAGGTAAGAAGATTTGAATAAAATTAATGTCAGTATAGAGCTTTCCACTATAAAACCAGTGTTGGGCGCGTTAATTTCACGATGTAGTTTACACAGTTATCTACATTTAATTTACATGTAAATTACACAAGTTATTTTTTACATTACGTAATGTAAATGACGACTTTTTTTATGACAAGGGCGCTATCTTTTATATAATTAAATAACTAAAAAGTAATAATTTAATTATTGTAAAAATTGACTGTGTAACGTTACAAATAAAACAAAAAATTTGGATAAAAAATCGTAAGTACTGTGAAATTTGCTTATAACGACATTTAAATGTCAGTAGGATCCATCGTTATAATCGAATGTCGCAATAAACGAAATTCGTTTAAAACCCTTTAAAAAAAATCTTGTCTTAACTTCGTGGTGCATGCCATATGTACCTAAGATTATGTTAAGATATTAAAACTATTAAAAGAGGAATATTGTTGACTTTGTTGTATTTTTGTAAAATTTTCAGACATGGTTGATTGCTTCATACTTTTAGTGAGCTTGCGACAAGAATTGCACATAACGTTTGATAGCGGATAGTGCTTTGAATGTTTCAGTTACCGAATAAAAAGAGGAATAAGAGAGAGGAATAAACCCAGTACTATTATCAGCGTCATCATCATTTTCCTTGTAAGTGTCATTGATGGATATTCTAATCACTATGCCTACAATATCTTCTAATGTTACGTCTTCATTGGTAAATCTAATTTATAATTTTTTTTTATCTACTCCTATGAAAGCAGACCATTGGGTTAGTTGATTAAGCAGAACTTCATCATCTTCGTCGTAATCCGGCATGTCTAAAGTAGTAAGCTACTGTTTGGCTACTAACTCTTTTACACGCTGTAGTAGCCATTTCAACCGCATCAATTAATGCTACGACCGTATTGTTACGATAATGTTTTGATCGCTATCTAAATTTCTGACCAATTTTAATGAGAGATTACGTCTGTAATGGCCTTTAAGGCTTTTTATAACGCCTTGATTCTTCGGCTGTAAACCGGATGATGTGTTTGAAGGACAATTGTCGATTAGTAATAAAATCTTTTTTTTTTTATTTTTTATTAGATCGGCGTTCCATTTCCGTAAATAGCGATCGAAAATTTAGAACGTCATCCCAGCCTTTTTTTACCTGTATATTCGACAAGTAAAGCTTTAATGTTTTTACCCATTAAGTACCTATGGGTGATCAAGTGATCCAAGTCTTTAGCCACACAGATGCTATCCACTCATCAAGTGCACGTTGCTGAACGTCTGCTGAATCGCCAGAAATTTTGCCTAAAACAATTTTGTGGTGTTGTCGCTGTCGAGATTGAAAAACCCAACTTTCTGTACATTTGAATTCCTTATTCATTATTCTTTCTAATTCTTTTGCCTTGCGGTTTTTAGGATTGGACCAATATAAATTTTTTTTTCTCTGTTGTATAAACCATTTTAATTATGATTCTTCAATGTCGCAATTTTTCAGTCGTAATAAACGAAAAATGTTTACAATTGTAGTGCACTAATAGGTCGTTGTATCCAAACTGTCGTAATCCCCGAAGTCGTTTTAAGCGAAAACTACTGTATGTATTAGCATTGGGTAATATCTGTATTTTAAATTTGAACACAGATGGCAGTGTAGATACATAAATGAACTATAAACAAATATTTGTTACATTTATACGTTATTTCCAGTTATTTTTCAGAGTTTTCGCGTTTTTTACATATTTTATGTAAATTACACGTTCTTTACTGTAATTTACGTTATTCACATAAAAATGTAAATAACGTTTTTTACATGTAAAGTGCCCATCACTGTATAAAACACATTTTGGACAAGCTTTTAACACCCCAATGATTCATTGGATATTAGTTAGATTTAGTGTGTGATTTTATCAGTTTAAAATATGAACCGAATACAGTGATATGTTATAGTAAACGATTAAAATCGCTGGGATGTTTTGGTTGATAGCTCACATCCATTATTTCTCGCGTTAAGATTTATTTAATGTTTATTGTATGAAAAAATAATAATCGAATATTTAAAAGCTTTTAAAAGCGATTATTCCGCATGTCGTTGTTAAAGCCTTCCTCACTTTGCATCGTTCGTTTATTCAGCTTATAATATAGGTCTTCTCGAAATTTACCTTTTTTAAGAGCATATATAGCAATGTAAGTTCGTAGCTGCAACGATACCTATTTTACTTTAATGAACCTATTGTAAATGAACGTTTTTCATGACCAAAAAGTTCAGAATATATGGTTATCTTTCGATAAGGGAATGTGTGATTCTGTAATACCATCAACCATTCCCTTATCGAAAGATGACCCCACTACTTAATACTATATCACATAAATCACTTTCATACAATTGAGTAAATTGCAAAACTTACTTCAAACTGCTCAAACTACATAACGTAACTCCTTCTTACTCGTAATCAAAATGTACAAGCTTGATATATACCTACTGCACAGAGTTGACCACCTATACAATATGCACAAATCGTTAAAATTGGTTCGTAAGGTCTCAGTTGAGACGCGGTAAGGGCCGTTTACGGCCTCTAAGTCATAGATTTTTTTTTTTTTTTTTTAATACCATCGATGTATTCCGAAGCATACCAAACCAGTTGATTTTGAAATCTGTTTCTTCCGCAGAGGAAATTTATTCAAGAGTGAATGGATAGCACTATTTAAGAGTAAGCTTTACATCTGATGTATCAAATAGAACTAGTAAAAGAACGACTATTCAAAATCTGAATCCGATTGGAAATTGCTCACAATTTTAATCAAAATATGTTTAAGATATTTTGAATTGGGTCGGAAATTCTTTATTTGCATCGACCATTTTTCTGAAGTATTTAGTCAGAAATTTCAACTCGAACGAACTTTTTAATTGTAAAACCGTTCAGTATGAAAATGATTTAACGATACATATGCATTTTTCTTTTGAACACAAGCCCAGTGGCGTTCCTTATACAACCATCCCATACATCAACGTGCAACTCCAAAAAATCGATTTATCCACCCTTTTAAATTGTATATCCCCTGAACCTATGCTATTTTTCAGCAAGACAACATAGATAATGAAATTATCAAAATGTTACTACACACATATATTTATGTTTTTGATATGACAAATGTCAGATTAATTATTAATTTGTAACAAATAATATTTTATTTTTTTAACATTTTTTATTTTTAATAAGCAAACAAAAAATTACACCAATAAACGAATTTGTAAAAAAAATATTGAATACAACGAGCTTTTTGTGCACACTCGAGGAAAAACACAATATATGTGCTTTCATTTTACTTTAACAGCTTTTCGCATATATAGTTATAATAATGCTTGTTGTTTAAAAAAAAAGCTTCCATTTTATGTATTGGGAAAATTATTTATTCGTACATAAATGAAATTGGGAAAACGTATGTTGCTATATACAATAATACTGATGAAAATGGAAAATCAAATTAAATGAAAATATATGCATGTACATGGAAATGGAATGGAAAGTGAGTTACAAAATTTTCATGTTTACTTCTCATAAATGTTTTTTAAAATTAAAATTTTCGTTTTGGTATATCTGTATATATATATCGCTCTGACAGACAGACAGATACATTTTTGCCAGAAATATTGCACATACTGTAGAATGGAATTAAATTTATATGCGTGTTAAATGGTAATTGGTTTTTCTTCTTAACGTATATAAGGTAAACGTACGTACATGTATACTTATATATAGCTATATCTAAACTCAGAGGAATGGGTCTGATCATTTGCTAGAATTTTAACATGAAATTTGCGTGAACGTTATTTACACTTTAGATTAACTATTTTTATAGAATCATGTCACTACACTAAGTGTCGTTCCAGATTGTGCATTTTTGTCATATACATAAAACTACATACAAAAGAACATATTTTTGTTTTGTGGTTTTTGGTTCGTATATAATGTTCCATATAGCATACGACATATGCATGCAATTTATTTATACGTTCGTAATATGAAATAGGTTTTACGTTTTTATAAAACCCATTACCTGTCGGAAATGACAAATCCAGTAAAGACAAAAATTGCTATTTTGAATTTATAAAGTCAAAAGTTGTTTTTATTGCTCAGTTCATTTTGTATAAATATGTTGCAAAACTGTTCGATGCCAGGAGTTTGGATTGTAAATTTCTGAATTCAATAAAATATTTATAACACAATTGATGGTTGAATTTTTAATAACTGAAGATAAAACTGCTTATTTATTTAAAATGAAACAGATATTTTTAAGCCTTAAAAGCTCTAAGAAATATGTTTCGAGATCACACTTAAGTTGATCACACTTAATGAGCTAGGAAATATAGTTCCAATTTCAAAGTATTTCGAAATAATTACCGAACTTCCTACACTTATTATGGGATTGAGTCGCCATTGTCTAAGTTGTGACTACAAAGTTTATTTGCTAATAATGATAAAAAGCTTAATGAGATATAACAGGCACAATCTACCAGTTTTACCATTGATTTAGCGAACCCTAGATTATCGTCATTGATGTTCATTATATCAATACGCGAGTTTTTCTATTCCGGTAACCGTACCAACTGTCATCGTCACTCATCAAATTATGTCTGTTTACTTAGCTTCTGGAAACGGAAATTGTGAGGTTTTTCTTACTATTATATATTACCAATCGAGGTTACATGCATAACCGACATAAAATTTGCTATGTCATTAAGGATGTCTTCAGACTTGAATAAACATTAAATAATTTGTAATCAATTTGTACACCAACTGTTACACAGAGTCTAGTAAAATATAAATTTAATTTTAAAAATAGAGTATACAAATATAAATTTATAATTTGTAACAAAAAGCCATCCATCATTATACATAATATATAATAGATCTAAACAGTAATCAAATTTCAACCCCTTTAAAAATTATATAAATAACCGGAGTCTTACTACAAAATTAATTTAATTTTTTATTTTATTAAAATTCGGATATGATTTTACAATTTTTGTACAGCACATACCATATATATGTCTAACATACATGGGGAAGTTGATTTTACTGTTTAAAATTGAAAAGCAGATTTATATCTTATATATGAGTTCAATTTTATAATATATATAGAAATTCGACATGATTTGGAAAAACACTATACCCACACCTTAAGATCCATTAGAGGGCACATTTCATGCACTCTAGATAATAATATACTGCACAACATGAAAAAGTCGACTGACAATTTGTCGTATCGATTTTCAGTTGCAGTTTATCATTTTCCTACCCCGCATTGTGTTTTGCACTTTTGTTTTGTTTTTATCCTAGCAAACACCCCATGAATAGTCATTTTCTACATTACATGCAATTCTTTTAATTTTTCGAGGTTACATTTGTTTTGGTTTTTCATCATTTTTTAACCATAACCATGTTTCATCTCATAGTTTTTCTTGGAAATACCACAAAACACTGTATGTACGATGTACACATATATACTGTGCAGAGAAAAGTGCAATATCATATCGGAACAAATCATGTTAGGGCAAAAAATAAACATTCGAGAGGAAAATTTAACAAAAGCTACTGAAAGTTTATTTTTACTACTTCTGATATATATTATAAAGTCTCATATATGTGTTATTGTGGTTTCGATAAAAATTTAATTTATTAATTAGCTTTTGTTGTTTTGTTATTGAAAATAGGAAAAAAATCCTATATTTGAACTAAAACGAAAATTAAATTAATTAGATGAGATTTTTTTTTTGGTTTGGTTTGGTTGGGTTTCGTATATATACTCCTCGTTGGGAAATTAATTATTTATATTTAAACCTATGGAATTGTGTTGTTTCTCGCTTCTGAATTTTTAATTTATATGCGGTGATATTTTATGCAACAAGAAAACATATTTCCGGGTAAAGCTGTCTGTTTCCAAAATTCATTTGTTTTGATGTAATGGTCGGTTTGTGAATTGAGAAAATAATTTCAATTTGCGTTATTTTTGACCCAAATTTTTAGTATAATACGAGCTAATAATGAAAAAAATAACTGTTCAAACTGATCAAAATTACATTCACATTGAAAAATGTCTTATCAATATACAACCGACAAAGAATCCTATCAATGAGATTTACGAACTTATTACTAGCTAAACAAAAAAGTTCAACAAATATATTATCAATAAGAAAAGTGAATTTATCGATTGGAATATTTTATATTTTGATTTTAATTGATTTTTTATTTAATAATTGTTAAATTAACTTCATATGTTTAATTAATGCACATTATTATGATAAAACAGAATTTAATTTAAATTTATATTAAAATACATGCTTAAAAATATATTATAAAAGCTTTCTTTATTTGCTACACTACCCCCCCCCCCCCCCTCAGTTATTATAATGAGTTCCTCATTTTGTTTTTAAGGCCGGTTTGGGAGTAGGGATTTTGAATTTATTTCTAAGATCTATCTCTTTATGGATGTAATTTTCATTTTTATTGAAGGTCTCTCTTGTCGGAGTTGTAATACAATTCGTTGTTGCTTTTTTTGTTTTATGTTGTAACTCTGCTTTGGCAGGTTTCAATGTATTGGATGACGTCATATTAAATAGCTGTGCGATCGAATAGATCAAATTCATCTCTTCAGGCATATGTTTCAGTCGAGTACGTTCAGTGCCAGCGAATTACAAGAATGTACGCGAGATTTCGACCATTTTCGCAAATTTCTATTTTCTTATCGATTTAGATTGATATTCACTTTGATAGCAAACTGATCAGTTAGAACATTTAAAAAAAAACTGATTGATTTATCATATAGAATACATTTTTATCATAGTGATAAAATATTGTTAAGAATAATGTTCATTAAGAATAATAAAAAATTATATAATACTTTTATTGAAAAATATAAATGAAGGTATAACTGTTATATTTTAATTCGAAATGAAAATAAATTATCAGAATGAAATAATTTTTTCAAAATAACAATAAAAATATTTATCAATATTTTTGTCACTAAAATTTGTTATATTTTGTGGTATATTTGGTTCAGTGTAGTTATGTGTAACAAATATAGGAGTTAAGACCAAATTGAAGTTTTATATAGGACAAATATATTAAAATTCTTTAACCTAGGTTGAGGTTTGATACGAAACACTATTAAATGTAGAATGATTCTTCTTCATTCATTAATGCTGTCCCACATTTCACATGACCTATCATACCATATTATGACGGCCTTAGATGCCACCAAACAAATTTTTGTAACTCCAAAGAGGAATACATTTAGCTTTCCACTTTCCATCTCATTAGTTTGACGAATATAATACAGCTTTTTTGGTGACGGTTTATGCTAGTCAGCAAATACCAACATTTTAGTTGGAGGCTATACTATTTCGATTTACACTACTTAAAACTTGGACGTGTTCTTCTCATTGCCAAGAAACTGTCGTCCTGAACAGCTGAAAAGCTTTTTCCTACAGATAATAGAAAAACCGAATGTTAAAGTACTTGCTATATTTATAAATTCTTAGCTTCCTAACCAAGAATATAACTGTGACCGCATGGCAAATAGAATAAATGAACTGAACCATTTTTGTATATTTCCCTGTCTTTCCTGACTTGTACGAGAATTACCATCGTAGTTTTGCTTGAACCAGATAATGATCACTGCCTACGAATTTTGTTGACGACCGATAAAATCTCATGTCTTACTACTAAATGCGGTTCTTATACTCTTTGTTACCTTCCCGGTGTGAGTAGTTCTATATTTTCATCAGCATTCAAGTTTCCAAGATACAAATAAAACAACTTTTCATTTAGCTTCTAAAATTCTCGCTTAAGCTGTTGTGGTTTGTTATTAAAAATCGTCTTGTCAGATGGACGCCTGTTGCCATATTCTCCTAGCTCATCGTTTTTTGCCACATTCTCCGAGCTTTCCTTTTTTCTATGTCGAGATTCTGAATTTTTTCTTGAATAACTTTTACTAATGGTTATGTTGAATATTGTTCCTTTAGTATTATTTGAACTAAAGTAATATAACTCACCTTTACATAGGATGTATTGTCGAACATTATTTGTGGAAGGATTACTCCTCTCTCCTAGGAAATGACCCGTGAGGACCAAATGAAATTCTATCTAAATAATGTGACAGTAAATTTTTAGAATGGAATCAGTTCGAACACTGCCAATGCCAAAATCATCCCAAAATAAGTTTTGTATATGAAACCATTAGAAATACTTTTCGTTTATTCGATTAAGAATGGACTCGGGTAGATTTTGAATATATATTTTTACCTACAGTGTAGAACGTTGGAGCATCTTACTTTATTACAAGTTTATATTCTTTTTGCAACATGTCTTAGTATATATGAGCAGGCGTCTACGTAATCAACACCGAAATGCAGTTGCTGGTTGACTGATAAATATTATGAATCCTGTTCATCACTGATTTCTCTACAAAACTTTCTTTCTGCTTATACAAATTATAAGATACTGCGCAACATGTGCTACACTTTAGAGTCATCGTTATCGGTATCGACTTCTTTCAATATTGAATATGATTAGTCCCCTGATCGACGAAATTAAAATATCTACTCCAAACATATTGACAGATGAGCTGTAGAGCTACATTTTTACATAAAATTTTGTCTTCATCATTCAATTGCGATCGGTGATGTGGATGTTTTATTGCTCCATATGCCAACCATACGTCAGTAACAATTCGCAGAGGATTATAACCGTAGCTGCTTGGTTTTAAAAAGAGGGAACTCTGAAAGAGTTCATGAGTGGTTTGGTCCTCAAATATATAGTATAGAGACAGAAACAAACAAACACAAATCTATAAGATGTTGAAAGCTCCTTTTCACTAATACTTCCCTAAATTTGAATTTCCCTAACTATTTCATACCCAGTTAGAAAATAGTTTGAGATGATTGATTAGATTAATAATTTCAATGAAATCTCGACTTAATACTGTTTACGTAAAATCTCAATTTTATACATCCAAATTAAAACTACATATTAAATATTAGAGTTAGGGTGCGGGCTCATATTTTTCCGATGCTATATAATCCCATTACAATTTTGAAATGGATAATTGTATATTCTACTAATTTGGTGTCGAATTTTTTGAAACACCCATCCATCAACGACAGCTACAATATATATATACTCATGGACAAAAGATGATGAACACAAGGGTTACAAAGTTTTAAGGTATGTTGTTAAGGTATCCAATTACAATTTTTATGAACGGAGACACACACAGCATACAGTAATCTCTAATTTAAATATGTCTTGTTTTTCACCGGAATTAAAATGATTATCAACAATTTTATATATTTATTAAAAATTCAGTCACCTGTAATTATAGTATACGGATGTGCAAAGCGATAGACATAATATATAAATACATACTATGTACGTATGTATATATAATATAGAGAAAATTGTGAAAATGCAATCTGTGTTGACATACCACACATACTCGTATTGGTATAAATAGGGAATACAACATGATGGTTCAATTGAAAATCTAATATGTTTCATTACAATAAACTAATGCATTTTTAATTATATTATAAATTAGTTGTGGTATACATGTCCAACCCTATTTCCGTGTTCACCGTTTTTCCAACCACCCCCAAAAACGGATAGCATTAAAAATAAATTTCTAAATAATTTCCATTTCCACTGTATACTGTACTGTATATGTCTATATATACATTTTATAATGGATACGATATATAAAATGAAAAATTAAATATCAGACACTTGAATCCAATTAAATTTTCCATTTTCCCCGCACCAAATATACATACAGTTATATTTACTCGTATCTCACAAAATCTCATGCAACAGACAACAACAGTGGATTACGTTTTTACGGAAAGTCGTACTGTTGAGAGACTATATATGGAAAACTAAGATGAATTTTCATTCTATGGAAAAATTTTCTGGAAAATATTTTTATAACTTCTAACTAAACAAAAAGCATATAGAGAAACTATTTTTTTTTTGTACCAACCAAAGAAGAATTTTCTTTTAATCTAAATAATAGTGTGTGCATGAGAGAGTATAAAACTTAAAAGTTTTCGCTTTTCCGAGTAGATTTGTTTTTTTTTTGTGTTAGTTACCATTTTCACAGTATAATATTATGTTGAAACTTGAATTAAATTTTACTGAATGAAGAAGTCTATGAGTTATATAGTAATGAAGCTCTTATCAAATGGTTACAGGTGAAGAAAATTAGAAAATTTTGGTTTATAAATTAACTTAATTTGATGTTCATTGGTAATACAGTGTACTAGTGTACTATCGAATAGAGAGTATCGGAAGTCTGAACCGATGTGCTGTGACAAATATTTATGACACGTTTCTGGATTAGAAAATACAACTTACTTTTTACAGAAGTATATACAATCAACCTTTGAGCTATCGTTCAGCATTGTTACTGGATCAGTATTGGAAAATTGTTTAACCCTGTTCGATACGAATACACGTTACATCACCCAATGGACGCGTAATAATTCGTAAGACTTATAGAACTCATTAAAATCTATTGGCTGCTTGCACTAAACGATTCTCTGGAATTTTGTATCGTCTTGATTAATCAACACTCTTGCCGATATATTTACTCTATGTCCGCATAGACGGCTACTTTATGCTCTCCAAAGCGGAGTGTTATGGACCACAAATTCGATTGTATGGTTGGTCCCACAGCTTAATAAAAATTGAAAGAATGTCCTATTTTTCCTTTAACAGACCTATCGAAAACGACTCGCAGTTTTGTTGTAGAACTCGTGTTTCGTAATGCTCCATGATGTTGGTGGTAATATCCTTCGTTAACCAAACTGTTCTCTGGTATTTTTCCATATGGTGTTTATAAAGGTGCGATACAAAGTTTCAAATACCTTATCGTTAGCGAACCGTCTTTCCATATTCGGTAGCCTTTGTACCGTGAGTATTTACCGTGTTGCCCAATTCATTTGCCTGTTTTTTCAAAGGTAAGCAGAATACATTTTCCATTTGGATTGCGCTTGACGTTTTCTTGAAAATGACTCTCGCACAACTGCTCTTCGTCTGAAAGCTTGCTTCTTAGTTCTCCATTCGATTCGATTTCTCAAAACCATTTTAAGCTTACATCAATATTTGTAGCGGTTTCTGAGTTGTTTCTTATTTAAAATTAAGCCGTCGTTCTTGAACTTTTGTTACAGTTTCCTGAAGCTACCCAGTCAAACATAGTGTTTTGCAGGATTGGTACATCTGGACTTAGTTGATTTCTTCCCTTAAGTAGCACTGAAATAAATAGCCCGCACCAATTAAGACATATACTGCATTCGGATGATTGAAGTTTGGATCTGCTAACTGCTGTTTATTCCACATCTCTGACGAAATACTAGTGATAGTTTGCGAAGGTAAATCTGATATTAGTTTTGATAATACGAGTGCATTGATGGAGAACTTTGGACGGTTTTGCCACTGACTGCGATTCGTGAATAAGTCCGTTTTAAATTTAGTTACTGCACACATGATTTGGTGATGAGACTGGCTTGCGATTCAGAATCAAGTAACGCTCGACAAACGTTGTGGTTTCCGTAAAAATCCAGTGCAGTAATTAATGCTGTTGGCAGGACTGATTGCAGAATGACAATGTTGGCACAGTTCAACTGTACTTTTGAAGAATTTGAACTGGAAGTTGCCTCCATATTTGACGTCAATGATTGGTTTGCATTGCCGCTTTTTATTTCAGGTGTGTTAGGATGAAGCAATGTGTGTTGTTTTCCTGAACATATTTGACACCTCCTCCTTGATTGTCGTTTCACTTGTGAGTGTCTTGTACTGAAACAATTGAAACACTTGCGACCGTTTCGTTTAATGACATCTAAATTGTTAAATTATGAGCAATTAAATATGAATGATTGGTTTTATCATTAAATGCACATGTATAAGGAACTAATTTATTTGCAGCTACGTGGCCTTTTACTGAAACCTTAAGGTTTTCTGACTTTAGTGAAGAACTTAAGAATTCCAGAGCATCTATTCTAATTTGTAGAATTTTTAAAAATTGGATTCTCCGATTCTTCTGAACTTTTTGCCCACATAAATTTGCTTTTGTCATCAAGGTTCACCACTATACAGTAAATTAGACACAGGTCACGAGATTCCGCTATAGGACCAAGAGCGTTGAGTCCACGACTTCATCTGCTTAATCTCTTAGAACTTTAATTTTTCAGAGGTTGCGGTGTGTAACAGAGGATGTTCTACGAATGATCACATCAATGAGTTGTGAATGGTGGTTGAAAAAAGGACATAAAATGACTGCCATTCTGCATTATCCTAAGAGAAAGGTGGTATGCTTATGTTTTGTTAGCTTAACCTCAGCTTGGCCGCCATGAGAAGCATTCAGAGTCACATCGCCTATTTAAACCTCATTACGAGGAACCATTGTATGTTTTACTATTTCTGTATTAGGGTTTGTCTCAGCAGTATAGTACTTTTCTTCAAGCTCATAAAATGATTCTTCTTTGGGATTTACATCGAATATCTTTCGTTCGGCAAAAGTGAATTTATTCAACACGATTCCCGGAAATTATAATTGCTTCTATACCGGTATTTGCATTTATAGTGTTACTGAAATTAACTATATGGGTTAATTTGCCCTTTAACGTGGAACGCTGTTTCTAGATCATACACGCTTGGGGCAGCTCAAAATCGTCTAATTCAATCATTGAAATCGCAATACTAAAATCTTAACTAAGTCTTAAATCTGTATCTTACACCACATATTTATAGCACAAACATAAGATCTTGGTTTCAAGTTTGCATTGATATACGACATATATGATCGATATTATCATAGTTTATAGTGCTACAACTTCCATGTTGTAAAACTTTTATAAAATAAATTGGCTTGTCAATACTATTTTGTGTGCCTTATTTAGTTATTCGGGCTAGGTGTGGTATATGTTTCTTTCTGGCTTAATTAATTAAGAAATTTTTTGTATTGTTTGAGACTAAACCCATTCGTGTAATGTTATGCGGTAAATCGAGGCATGTGGCTGTAGTAATTGGAATTATCTATGTATTATCAAAAATCAATCAATCAAGACTAAAAATTAAATAGTTATTAGTTATAATTAATTTTTATTTTAATCAAAACTATATTTCATATATAAATAAATAATTCCACATCCCATTCACCCAAAACCAATTTATGATATATATAATATGAATAATGTTTTTCCCGGGAAATCATAAACATAGTAAAAAAAAATTTACATAATACATAATTACATTAAAAAAAAATAAATAATAATATTCTGTCATAAATCGTATGAAATTCGATAAAAATTAATAAATATTAAAAAAAATTTAATTATAAACAGATATAATGTATATTTTAAATTATAAATTTTATTTGCGTAATTAACATTTATTGCTGGTAATTCGCTTTTGCTCGTAAATTTCGGTCGCTTCAAAATATTTTTAAATTTACGAGTTTCGAGTTTGATGTTCAGTGTTGTTACCGAACAGCAACATAATACGTCAACCCTTTTATAAATATAACATTGTTGGTTGTATATGCCATTTTGATGAAAATTCGTTAGAAGTTAAATCAATTTATGACAAATTTTCAATTTTATGCATTTTATTGAATTTTATTGCTTATTACACGCATATAAAAAAACGGGCTTCGTTTCGGTACAGAGTAATGGGTTGTTAAATGTATGATTAAAATGTAGTAAGGTGGTGGTAAATATAATTAAACGACATGCATGTTGCACACGTTCAATGACACTCAATATTCATATTTCCTATATTTTTGTTTCCAGAATTTTCGACAGGTTTCAAAATTTTAATACTATTATAAATATTATTATGTGAATCCTGATAGGTATATGGCCATTATTAATATCTAAAAGCAGAAGTGAAGTTGGTTCATCAAGTATATTTTTTATGTTTTGAGAGAATTGACACAAAAAATTATTTTATTGGACAAAAAAATTTTCTTAATAAATTTAATGGGAAATTTTTTTTGAAAAATATTTACTAAATAGTTTACGTAATTTTATTAAGCAAATTTTTGTAAATAATTGTATATTAATAATTTGAGTTTGCAGTTTTTCTACGTTATAATGAAATTTGAAATCGTGGTTCCTAGAAATCTTAAACAGAACACGCCAACATCGTATCAGATTAATACGATCCACTATTGTTAATGAAGACTGACTTAAATATTGCATATTGCTCATGTTTTCTCTTAATTCCAGTTCAAATTGACCGTCTAGTGTCTTCAATTATTTGGCTAACTATTTTATGTCGGTCATTGAGTCAATTTTCGATTTTCTTTCATCCCTCCTTTTTTTCAATTAGGGTTAATGAAAGGGAAGAATTACCTATGAAATCAGATTGTCATATCGTATAAATCGTAATACAAATATTACCTTTGTTGTCAACACTAGACAAGCGTCTGAAGTCTGGAGCTAAAGTTTATTTAAGCTGCCACGCTAATCGAATCAAAAGCAGTTATTCCGTTGTTCAAAGTAACTTGTCCAGTTACAAATGTATGTTCTGAACGCCTATCATAGTGACAGTTTTCTTCAACAAATCAACTGTGGATATACTAATTTTAAACTCTCGGAACGTGTTTTGCGTGCATGTCACATTTTCTCGATTAAGACGCAAAATATATTTCTTACAAAAACAATTTCATAAAATTTTTTTAAAATTATAAAATACTTTTTCACATATACAATTATTTTAGCTTAAACTAAATTCTCTTTAATTAAGGTTCTCTTACCATACTCACAAAGTTTTTCTCTTACCATACTCAAAAAATTTTTCAAATTAAAATAATTTTGAAATTAAGAAAATTTCAATTTCCCAAACCAAAAAAGATTTAGACGGAAAAAATGCTTTTTTATAAAAAATTTGCATTTCAATTTTTTTTACTGATAAAACACTTTTTCATATAAAATTATTTTAGTTTCAACAAAATTTTCTTTAATTTTAGTTTTCTTACCATACCGAAAGTTCTTGACCCAAAATACAATATTATCGTAAAAATAAATTTTATATATAATAAAATTTTTTTCCCTGAAAAATATTTTCGTTTTAAAAAAAATTCTTAATTAAAGTTATAAATTTAAAAAATTGTTTTTCCATATATACAATAAATATTTTTTAGTGTCAACATTATATAAAAAAGATGCACGAAAAGCTTAATTTCAGCTTATAATGAAGTAATTATCTAAACTTTTTCACGTAAAAGAACAAAGCTCACAGAGAGTAAGCTTTTAATATACAAAGATATAAACGTATTTGCATAGACTCATGAAATTATTTTATAATAATTATACACGCACTTAAACCAATTTATTGCTTCGAAATAAAACCAACCAGTGGAGTACGACGTATCAGAATATTACTTTGACATCTTAAATCGCGAAGATTACGAGATCAATTAGTAAATGCATAACTAATTCAATCTGTAATACAATAAAACGAATTATTGGAATATGAATCTCCATTAATGTCACCAACGACGACGCCGTCTGTATAAATACGTGTGTGATGTGCATTAAAACCAAAAACCAATCATTCCCATTTGCCTTACCCAATGTTTTATTGTTTATTTATATATTAATGTAATAAAAATAGACAAAACAAAATCTAATTTAACAATTTGTTCGACCAAAAAATTAATTTCCCTAAGTTAAATTACTTTAATGTGTACAAAAATATATAAATTCAACAGCAGCAGTAGCAGCCAGCAACAACAGCAAAACGAGAAGAAAAATCAAAAAAAATGTTGTCTTTACTTTGGTGAAATAAATGAATGCGAGAAAAAGTAAGAGTTGGAAAAATTTAAGTACTTTGTGTAATGTTCAAACAAAAGTATAAGGGTTTTGTCTGTGTGTGTGTATTGTATTATCTCATTGTTGGTTATCATTTAAAACCAATCTCGTTATCATAATAAAGAACAGAACAAACCGAAAAAAAAATTACAGATGAAAATTCAACACAAAAAAATATTTATTTTATAATTTTTCCTTTTTTGTGTTGAAGAAAATTGTTTACTTATCTCAACAATTGGTGATTTTTTCCGTTTTTCTACTCTCCTTTGGGTTGATCAATAAAAGTGTTTTCCCCGAATATATATATACTGTATGTATATACATAGAACAAATCGTTTGGATTTTTTGGTACATAATAGCGCTGCTGGATTGGATTAGAATTTATTTTTTTTAAAGAAAATATTTAGTTTTATTTTCCTGCTTATCGTTGTTGAAAAATTGTTGTAAATTTAGCTTTCTCTCTGGTTTTTCTGTTCAACACAGCAAATAAATAAATGCATTTAGATAAAAATCGAAGTCTATAAATTCTATCCATAGTTGTTTGTTCGAAATAAATTAGGTAGAATTTGAATTAAAACAGATTTATATATGTGTACATGTATATGTTTTTATTTAACGGTTATAATTTAGATAATTTGCAAAACAAATTAGATTTTTATTTCGAGAAGAACGTAAATTTTGTACACTGGGGTGGAGATCAATGTACGCTAAAATTTATAGGCACAACTTTAAATTTAGGTTGAAACATGATTACTATTTCGTTGTATAGCGTATATAATATATGTGTGTCATCCATCGATGCTATAAATTTAAAGTGTGGCGCAAATCTAGAAAACACCTTGTGCGATTTTATTACACCCAGGTATATAACCAGATTTTGTGTTTTCCAATTACAACTATCATAAAAATATAGCGGAAAAGCTTTCATAATAAATTATTCAACTTTTATTTTTTTTGTATATATTGTGTGTTACAAAAGATTTCCACATTTAATATTTTTCATTAAATTTATTGCTATTTTCGTGTCTCCCTCTTCCCGTCGAATTTATTACAGAAATGTGGCGAAATAATTTTTTTTTTGTTATACTTTATTAATTTCCATAAATATATTTTTCTTGTTGTTTGTGTGCTTTTCGTCTAAAAACAGCATTCGCCTTTTTGGTTTATATTTTACCGTTAATAATACGGAAAACACACCAAGAAACATCACTGTGCGCGAAACGGAAATAACGAGTAAGAAAACTTTAAACTTTTCATTTCATTAATTTTATTATTCTGCTGCCAAGTTGAAATTATTTGTACAACAGTTTCTTGTTTTATTAAGAATGGCCACAGTGTTTAAACAGATTAAACTTATATAGAATCGGATGTACTCCACTAATGACATTGTTTTTCTGAATAAAGCTCAGATATTCACTTGAACTAAAAAAAAACAAACATTTTAATAATGAACATGAAAGCTCTGAGATAAAAAGGTAAAACTGGAATAAGGGCAAATTAACCAATTCAATTTTTTTGTAAAAGTTTTTAACTAAGACTGAATAGCTTATCAATTTACTAAGGATATGGTCAAGCATAATACTAGTCAGTTAAAAAGGCCAGAGATGTAAGGTGAAAGCTTAAATAGCACTACCATGTTCAATGTCTTGAACTACGACAAAAATATATTTTAACATAACAATTGCAAACAAGCACGAGCGACACTCACGTTTCTTTCATAATGCCTCAATTGTTGTTTGAATAGTTTTCGTTTTATATGTACATGCATTGAAAATTACTCACCGAAATTTCATCCATTTTGAGACTCGCAGTTGTTGTTTGACACCAAAAGCTTATTAGGACGAAATTCAATGAAAGGTGTTAAAGACAATCGTCGATTGAACGTGGGAATGATTGAAAAGACTTTGAATATGTCTAAAGAATGTGTTCATTACATTTTGAATCACAATTTAGGCATGAGAAAGCTTTGGTCGTGCAGTAAAGGGTCAATAAACTATAGTTTAAGTGCCAGTTGATTGCAATTGTTGAACTTGGATATCTTTTTACCCTTCAAAGTCAAATATAGTGATCTGTAAATGCAGTTTTTTCTGACGAGTCATGTAGTTATCTTAATCGATTGACATGCTGAAATTAGAAAATAATGAAAAACGACTAGATTAATGGAAACAAAAATTTGGTTTGAACCAATACAATGTGCAGACCTTTACTCACCAGATTTGTGCCGATGCGACTATTTTTTGTTTCATAAGCTGAATGTTGCGCACAAACGACAAATAATTTGGTCGAATGAAGAGGCCATCACCATCGTTAACAACTATACTGTAGAGGAAAATTAAACGGATTAAAGAAAAGGAATCTACGCTGAAAGAAGTGTATAGTTTTTTTCTGTCCGTCCTACCTTAGGTTCAATTGACCCATTGTGACATCCCTATGTGTAGCACCATATCAGCATATAGTACTGAAATGGAAGATGATTCGGCCCATGGATTCTAAACTCGACAGGGGGTCGCAGATGTGTTCTTTTAAATCTTGCCCCTACAATGGGATTCAACCCAGTACCTCCCGCTCCAACTACTGAAGCGTTTAACCACTATACCAGTTAGAAAATAATTTTCAAGACAAAATGCCAGGTATTTTTGTCAGGTCAGAAATCTTCTGACAACAATCATGTAGCCCATTATATTCGAAAAAATTTCTGGTTGAAACCGGAATGTGGAGGTTTTGGTAAAATGACAATCGTGTTAATGGATTCGAAAGTAATAATACCATCCATCACACGTAGTTAAATCGAGATTGTCATTTGATGTTAGGGAACAAATATATTACCTTCACACATAAACAGAAAATTTTACATCGTCCAAGTAATCTGATGATGGCGTAACCTACAAGAACAATAAAACAAGAGCAACAAAGTATCAATAATCATTAGATGTAGGTATGCTCGTATATACTCTTATATATTCTCGATTCTAAAAATGTGTACTGAGTCAAAATCCATATCAGCCTTTGGTAAGATGAGAATAAAGAATAGATTATCTAACAACAACTGCATGAATCGTTTTCCAATAATCCTGCCATCTAAGGAGCTTCAATTACAGGAGGCATCCTGTATAAATGGAAATTGGCTAACGTTGCAGTATCGTTAGGTTTCTCATAAATCTGTTTAGTTGGAGCCAGAAAAACATTTCCTTTTCTTCTACCCGGTTACAATACTGTATACGACTCTATATCGACGACAAACGGAAACTTTCCATATGATTTATATACGACGTATATACGTCGTCTCGTTACACGACAATAATTGATGAGTATCAATAATAAACCTTAGCGGGTTACCATAGGTTTCTAATTTAGTTTTTCTTGTTCAAACGACGATATAATATTCACAGAACATCAGACAAACAAAAAGACCAACTAGACATCATTCACCCCTCGACATCGAATACATCCACTATATATATATCCCCTACGATAACCATATCCATCCAAATCGAATATAATTCAAATTTCATTTCACTAATTTTATTTTTATTGTTACGAAATCGATTTTCATATTGAAAGTTCAGTCAAATCGAAAAGGGTGCGGAATTCAATGCGTTCCACCCTTCACCCTTCTCTATATATTTATCATTATTAAATTTATTTACAAAAATATCAAAATAAACGAATACAAAATATGTATTATACATCATAGGAAGTGGGTGAAAGGGGTGAAAGTACTAACTAAATAGAAATTAATTTCTTGTGCACACGGTATATCTGTTCTTATATATAAATTATATAAGTTATTTACTTAACACTCTGCACATATATATATATATATATATATACTTCTGTTTGCTGTTCACAATTTTTTCTTTTATTCTTCGTTCCTTTATTTACCATACACCCATAAAGTGTCAAAATCTAAAATATTTCTTATCATATTCGGGTTTGGTGCAGTTGTTGTTGTTATTGTATACACTCGAATTTATACATATATATATATATATATATATATATATATATATATATATATATATATATATATATATATATATATAAATATGTACATAGTTCACAAAACATGTATTCTAAGGGTTGTTGATCTGACAGCATGTTTCGTTCCCGTTTATTATTAAATTTTATTTGTTTATGTTTATGAAACACCAAAACAAAACAAAAATACTAAACAACAATAATATACAACATAAAAATGTTTAAAAAATTATGTATATGTAACCATGACACGCGTGGGAACCATTAATAGGTCAGATGTTCTTATGATGATTTTTTTATGTTTTATGTGTGTGTGTGTAGTTGGTTTTGTAGCACGATTATAGAATAACATAAACTATACAATGTACCGTGTTATGTAGAACAATTAAAAGTCGGTTAAAATCGAGAGCGGTGTTACACTTCATGGTTTAAATTATGATTTCCGTGACATCTCGAAAGAGTTTATTTTTATTCAAGTTAGAGATTTCACTAGTGACCAGAACACTGTAAACGATTGGCACGTTGTTTGTATATACTTTGCCTAAATTGCCAAACAACACATCCAAACTGGATTTGTTCATCCTTGATGTTAGACCACTGGATTAGTTCATTCTTGATGCGAATGATGTTTCCATATATATGCTTAGTATTAGATTACCATTCAATGTCTTAAGCTGTTTAGTCGTCACAAATCTTTTATGATACCTATTCCCGTTACTTAACAGCATTATTCTTATAATTGCCGTGTTACAACCACATATGCTCAATTAAAATCTGTTGTTGGGTTTCACAAAAAATATTTCTTAAACCTTACAGATTTGAACCGCATGTTTTGCATCTCAAACATCATATTTTCAAATATCTGATACAAGATTATTGGCACTTAAATTGAGAGCCATCCTGTTCCAGAGTTCAGTAGGTCAATAGATATCGATTATCATATTTCATTTCATGATTCCTTTCTCTTACTTTAAAAGCATAGATCATAAAGGTGATCTATAAAACACTCAGATTTCACTAGCAGCATAAAATGGTTTAAAATATTTAGTCTTTTTTATTTTTTTTATCTCTACAATCTGTTTCGGGGCTCGAGGCACTTCCAACTATTTCGCGGTTTGGTTTGTTTACGTCCTTACCTTACTGCATTACAGCTAAAATCGAGGATGTGCATAGCTCCATGACAGCCTATAATACTGACATGGAAGATGGGTTGGCCCATAAATTCTGCCGATTACCGATCGTAATCGTATGGTGAAAAATCCCTTTTGCATCCTGCCCCTATTGGGATTCGAACCTGCTACCTTCCACTCTAACTACTGCAGCTTTAACCACTGCGCCACCTGGGCGGTTATTATTTAGTCTTGATCTGGCCTACTATTAGTGTCGTCACTTCTTTTCTTCCTTACTAGCACTGTTTCTGTAATTTGGTCAATTAGGTTTGAGCATCTGATGTAGTTTTCTAGTAACTCTTCTTTCGTAACTCATTATCAAGGTATCAAGGAAATCAAGGAAATCATTAAAATAATTCTTAGCGTATATACCTTCTTAGAGCTTGCCCCCATTAAAATCGTTTAGTTCATTCTTTACTTCAATAATAGTCTCAATTTTGGAGTGCATTTCCCTTAGTCCGTAGTTTTTTGCTACATCTATAGCCAATTTCAAATTATTCATTCAAATAGCTTTCCAACTGCGTCCAGCATAGATAGAGGACAGTATGCAGATAGCTCAATTAGCTGACCCATAATATTATATTTAAGAAGCAGTACTATAGTCTCTTAACGTTGCTGTAGTCTGTAAAAACTTCTTAGACCAGACTTGAGTTCTGGTGCCTTTTTATCTTCATGGTAATATTGATTGCCTCATGTTCTGTTACGATATATATGTGGAATTTTCTGTTAACACAGATCCCTCCGCTGTATTTCGAAGATCAACTGTAAATTGAAATAGGTGACCTTATTCCTTTTGTGCAAGTGAACCACCTGTTTTATTAAGTAAACTTTTACTTGGTTTAATAACACAAAGGAATTGATTCAATGGAATGAAATTGATCTCATCTTTCAAGTTCAAACTTATATTAGAATCGCATGATAAACTGCGTTATCATCGATGACACTTATATTTTCTGTTTCACTTACAGTATTCCTATAGTTTATTTGAAAATTATGCCATCAATATCCGAGAAATATAGATAAATTGTTTGGAATTCCGATTTCCTACTTAATGTTTCCTTCGTGCGAGATTCTCCAGGAAATCAGCCTATTGGAAACAAATCAATATTGGAAGTCATCGTTTAGCTCGGTCACGCATTTCGATCGTTCAACGAATTGTGCTGACTTGATTATATCGTTGTTGTTACTAAAATATTTATAAACAATTTTGTTCTGCTTATCAATCGTTTATCGATTATCTTGTCGCCATAGACGACAAAAAAATTAATTTTAATGATTAAGCTGTCCGGTGAACGCAATTAGATTAAACAAATTAAACTCAATCATTTGACCATATAATTATACATAATGTTTCAACCAATTCCTAAATCACAATTTGATTCAAATAACGTTCTCTAATTACTTCCAACGTATTATATAAAACATCTTGAATGGCTTCACATGTTAAAGTGGTTTTTATGGTTTAGCGTTTATACTTGTGTACATATAATCCTTGTATAAAGAAAATGGAAAATTATAGAAAATAACGAACGATATTTATATATTTAAAACGTGTAATTGAATATTGTTCCGTAATTGGTATTAAATGTCGATGGAATTAAGTGCTTTTTGATTGATTCGAAACAACAACATGAACACGATTTTGGGAGAACACAGTAAACGGAAATATATAGGTTAGCAGTGGAAATTTTAATAAGATTAATAGGTAAAGTGGTGCGGGTATATCATTGGAAAATTTTATAAATGGTTTCACTTATCAAATTGAAAAGAAAATTGTTGGGTTTTTTTTATTAATTTTGAAGGATTTATTTTGTTATAGGTTAAAGTTCGGTTTATGTATAACTTAAACCTCATATACGCTTCTTCGAAATCATTAGTTCGAACTGTGAACCAACCAAATATATGACATATTTACCAGAAATCCAAAACAACATGATCATTATAACTTATTACATTTATATTCAAACAATTTTTGTTTTCGTTTCTATTCCAATCAAAATCGAAAAGCACAAGCACACCATACAAACAACACTAAAAAAAATATGTAATAAATGCAAGATTGGAAAATACTGTTTTTGATGGCGCACATTATATAACCATCATATACATATATATGAATTTTATATCAAAAGACGAAAATACTATAAAATAAACTTTCCAATAATTTTTTCAATAAAACAAAACCAAAAAAGTTTTTCTTATCGCAAATACCTACGATACGGCACCCAAGCAAAAAAAACAAATAAGACTCGAAGAATTCCAATATGATTCGCTTTACCGTTTCACCCAAATCGAAATAACCTCTGAAATGGAAATGCAAAACAAATATATTTTCTTTCAAAGATTGTTACTTTGCGTTTACTTGTTTTTCATGCAAATTTTCTTCAATATATATATATACACCTTTTCTTATACCAACAATAACAACTAAACCAAAAAAAGCACTAAGCAAAAAGCTTTTCCTATTTTATATATTATTTTGTGTATATATAACGGCAAAATTATTGTACAATTTGTTTTCCTTAAACAAAACAAGAAAGAAAATTGCATTTTTATCATATAACAGTTTTCCATTATTTTATTTTCTTGGGTATATATGTGTGTGTGTGTGGCGAAGAAAAACGTAGTGAAATATGGTTTTTCCTCTAAGGTGTATTTTAAAAGTTTTTTATTTGTATTTTGTCGAAGCTTTTTCGTTCGGGCTTTCTTTATCAATTTACTTCAAAATTTATAAAAATAATTGTGTCTTTTGAAATTGTCTGACAACTGAATTATCAGATAATATTGTGTTTACGTAACAAAATCAGACAATGGTTTGTCGATAAAACAGAATATCTATACATATATTAGGTTGTGATTGATTGTTTGAATCACTTCAGGGCAAGCGAGCCGGTTTGTTTAAATTAGGATTTTCAATGAAGGTTGGTTGCAATTTCAAGACTACGACGCCTAGACCAGTGCGCCACAAAAGCTGCTCAAACTTAAGTTTCAGGGCTTGGTGGAATTATAACTACTACATATGGTCATGTCAAACGATCACAACGTTTAACCACTACCCGATCCCACACTTACCAAATTTATTCATGAACTACAAAAAATTTTTAAGCAAGATGTCAGATTATATCATTTTAGTCCCGATTGCCGTGTGACATCGGAATTTCGTTAAGTTTGACACACACATCCAGATTTTAAATACGTATTAGCTGCATCTGCCTTTCAATTTCTCAGTCCAAAGAAAACGCCAAATTGTATTCTAAATCCCCAGCTCAAACATCAATCAAGATCATTTATCAATTATAGGCATGGTAAACTACTACCTATACGATTCATATCGAAACTATCTAAAACACTAGCTTCAATTCAATCACACTTGCCGGGACTACTCATTAAACATAGGACATCACATAACTTTACTTGGCAAGATGCATAGTCAACATGCTCTTACAAATCTTTAGAATGAATTAGTTAACTTAACGTTGCTAGCAAATCTGCTGAATAACATAAAATTCAGTGTGACTTCTTTTGCATCGAATACAGTCATCGGTGGCATTCTGCAACTGTACAATAATAATTGATTGGAATCATTTCGACTGTTTTGCCTGTTAGTACTTTAATACCGAATCAAAGACAAGCACGTCCCTTGGATTATGTCAATTTACTACGATTATTAAAAATGTGTTTGGCAAAGGCAACGTCGGGGTAGACACATTGTTTTGCATGACAGGCATTGACACAGCCTCAGCCAATATTTTTTTTGACTACAACAAAATAAACTTAAAATTTCAGAATTTAATTTCTGGTTCTGGACGTCCCACGATGAAACTAAAACGTATTAAATTATCTGTATAGATTCGAAGTCTACTGCGAAGGCACTAACACTTTATACAGTATCTCGCATCCTGGAGTCCGTGCTTAGGAAAACACACTTTAATTGATCTGGTGTCCATAATTTTAAATAGATGCAGGTTAATTTTTTAAACACTGTCTTCTAACCGGGCAATAATTTTGCCAATTGCATGCTCAGTAGGACGTCCATGTCGAATATTTGCATAATAAATTTTGACAATCAAAATGCTTTGTTTCTCCATGATGATAAATGGTATACTTTTGACCTTTCATATGTCCAAAATATTAAGAACAGATAAGATTAAGTATTTAAATTCATTGATTAAAAAAATGACTAACAGATGGCCCACCCATAAACCACACCAAACAGTGACTCTGAGGAGCATGAAGTTCTGCTTCGTGAATAACATCCGGGTACTTCGTTCCCCAAATCCGACAATTTTGGTTTTTGACGTATATAATTCGGCAAGTATCCAATTTGCAAAATGACGACGGTTAAAATATTCTCGTGTCTTCAATTTGCGAGTTAGTTGGATTGCAAGTAAGATGTCGCTCAGTAGGATGTCCGACGAGTATTTCCATAATAAATATTATTAATTATTATGCGTTGTTGTGTTTTTAGCGACTCCATGATGATAAATGGCATATCTATATGTAAAAATGTTGAAGAACAGATAACATAAAGTACTTAAATTCACCAGCAGATGGTCCACCCTATACAACGGGGTCTGTCGTTAAAATCTGCATCAAATCCCAACGCAGCTTTAATCATTTCGTCGGTTGACTATTTAAAAATCATATTTCATAATTATTTAATTTAAAAACTATATATAAACTACATTAAATGTTTATTTAGTAATTTAATTATAATTTCTTCTAATTAACAAACAAAAATTTACATTTTTTGTATAAACAAATACAAAACCGAAATATGAATTAATTAAAAATTTTCTATTTTCCTGGAAATAATTTTTTTTTATCGATTTTATAGAAATTATCTACTTTGTGGGTACGGTACAGTATGTATATAACATTAACGAGTACGAAAACATAAATTACACAGCAATAATTTATGTAATAATTAAAAAAGCTTTCTAAGCTTATTTAGCTGTGCAGAATAAAATAACTTATGGCAAACTAAATTTTATAATTTGTTTATTGTTAATTACGTAATGAATAAATAAAACAAAATTATTCTAGACATATAGAACATAATATACATAAATTTATGTATGTATGTATATGTAATGTATGTATATGATCAAGGCAGACTTACTTTATCTTTAAAATATGTTATAATTATGTAAATAGCTTATATGTAGATTAAGATAAGGACTATAAAGTAATTTAATTTTTTTTTGTTTTTCCTCTATCTTTCGTCTTATGTTATCTAGGATCTTGTAATGCTAGGTTTGCTTTTTGTTGTTATTATTTCGAGAAAGATTATATTTTGATTAACAAAAAATATGGAAAATTATGAAAATAAAATAACAGCAACAAAAAATTGTTGAAAGTGAATTTTTAATTAAGAAATATTTTTATAGGTATAATATTTCTTTTGAAAGTTCATTTTTCATTTTGGAGAGATGAACAAAAACAAATTTTTTGCTTTTTGTGCTTTGCAACGAAAATAAAATGCGAAAAATATGAAAAGTTTTGATACGATCTTTTTGAAAGAAAAGCGAAACTGAAAGGCTCATAATGTTTATTTTGTTTTTACTGGAGGTACACGAGAAGAGCTTTTTTTATGTGTGTGGATAGTATACTTTCGAAACAATGTTGCTTTTGAAGTTGTTTTTTATTGTTTAATGTTTGTTTCATGTTTTTGAAATTGTTTTAAGTGGCTGTTGGTTATTATGTTACAAGAGATTGGTTGCAAATGTATTCAAACACATTAAATTTTGATAGTAGGTTTTATTCTGAATCGAAGTTATGTATAGTCTGTTGTAAACACATTTTAAACATTTTGTTAATAGAATAAAAATAGATACCTTTTTCTGGCTGTAGGGTTCTAGAAGAGGTGCTTCTCTTTCACAGCTCACATTTCTACTTCCCTTGTGTATTCTACCTACCAAATCAAATAGGGACTCTATTGGGATTTTACTCTCGATTTGGGTAGTCTTAATTTATATTTTCTTTTCGAACACCTTTCTCAAAATATATTTTGGCTATATTGTGGTTCACCTGCATTAATGGGAGAAACCAGCCTCTAAAGTATAAACTTCGTTTGAAGTATATACGGTTTATAGTTCGGTTTATATAAAAATCATCTGCAAATATATTTCTTCATCTATACTATATTCTTCATCCTGTCACCAGTTGAGAATCGAGGTCAGTACTTTTCACTGCGCCATTTGGTCGATAAAAGGAACTTATTCATACATATATGTTTAGACATAACCGAATCAGAAATTGGAAATCTCGGCCCTATTGGGATTCATTACTGATAAGTGCTTTTATTCCACTTTTTGAATCTATACATGTTTGGTTTCTGTAATACATTGAGTTTAGATCATTTGATTGTGTTCTACCAACCCAAAATTAATTTTGGTTCATATGATTACAGAACCTCTATAGTCAATATAGTTCGATATAAGCGCATTCAAGTTATGCTAAAATTCTTCATGAAAACCACATAACGCTTTAGTTACTCTGTATTAATAGTAAAAATAAAACACAACAATCGTGTCCACAACAAATTTTTGGAACTATTCTGGAGGCAGTGTCTACTTTTAGTTTTTCAAAAATAGCTACGATTCTAATACAGTTCATGTCCGGATTATTGACGATGCAGACACCGAACAAAAGATGACACCTTGAAGATGCAACATGAAAAGATCAAAGGTGTCAATCACAGGATTATGCAATTACTTCGGAAATTATTGTAAAACTTTGCAAACATCGTTAACTGCCGAAGATCAATGGTAGTATAGCATAAAGTCTTTCTATTGGGTTACGTTTTGATTCGAGCTGCCTTCTTTTACGTGTAGATCTCCACATCTCCAACATTGAGTTCTCTCAGTCGGTTATTTCGTTAGCAAAATCTTATTCGGTCACGTTCTTTAACCACACTAGTTCCACCGGTGTTCTTACGTAAAACAAACCAAACACTTTCTTCTTAGCTTCCTTTTCCAGAGCAAAAACTAAAGGTTGCTTCTTTACTCTCAGGTATGAGTGGTTCCTCATTGGCACGTCACAGAACACGTTAATGAATCTGACTAGATTTTCGTGGCTATTGCTTGCAGTGCCAATATTATTCGTTCGTTTTTGATCATTGACTTCTGCCAATACTATTTTGAATAGCGATTGATGAAACAACCGCAGCTAGCACCGTACCAAGAAAAATGTTTTGATGATAAAAACAAGTGTCATATAGCTTCCAACTAGAGTTCGTCACAATACATTCACTTACAGCATCGATGTTTTCAGCGCTACCCAGCTATTCGAAAGATACAATCACTATCCGAGTATGATACTGTAGTATATACCTTCCAATTAAATTTAGATCCTGTTAAATATTAATTATACAGCAATGTTTGAAGCATCACCCATTAATAAAGAGCTTTCGATTTAAAAATGCATATATTGACCACTCGATCAATAGTCAGCACATGATTAACAACGTGGTCAAACATCAAACTCCATCCACATATAAAAAATATTCGACCACTTGAAAAGTGATTACCAATCACAAAAATAATTATTTATAATCAATTTTTTTTTTATTAAAACTAATTAAACATTTAAATATTTTAATTAATTATTTTTATGTTTCACGTTTTGTTTTTGTAAATTATTAACATTTTTAATTTAATTTTAATGAGTTCAGTAAATATATAGTTATGCGGAAATGGGGTTGTTACATGTGGATTGGCACTGTACTAGACCCAGTACAATGGAATGGATACATAATTTTAAATTATATCGACAAAAAATTTTATGCCTGTGTTTATAGTGTGTAAAACTTTAATTAATTAAAATAAGTAACACATCGAGGGGTAATATGTGTCTATATAGTTTTGATGACTTGATGGGGTGTTTGATAAATGTGCAACCGCACTTTTTTCTTTTAATATTCTTTCCATCGTTCATCTATCAATCATAATATAGTTTATATAATAATATCCAAGATAATTATAATTCTTCTCCATGAGTGATTTAAAGGACTGATACATGTATTCTTAAAAATAATTTATAACATGTCAAAGTAAAAGTTTTCTTTCGATTTTCTTTATGTTGGTTTTGGTTATATTCTGTGATGTGGTTTCTATATACTGTTACGACATTGAGAGGAGATGATATACAGAATAATTCATGTTCAGTCTCCCTCGTCTTATAATACTAGACTATATTATAATGGAACTGCATTTCGAATACAAGCTAAATGTACATATAAGATTCCCCTCAAATGTACGGCAGATGATAAAAAATTGAATAATTTCAAATTTGAGATAAAATATTTGAGATGTATTACACAAGGCAACAATATAAATCCAATGGAATAATCTAATTTCCATTTTTTTTTGACAACTTAACTTTTGGTGTTCTAAGTTATTTTTCATAATTGAACTAGAAATAATGAAGTGATAACGAATATAGATAAGATGATTTGGAAGGAAAACAAAAATGGAATTAAATTATCATAAATCATGAATTGTTTGGATGTTTCATTTTATAAGCTTATATATAGTGTGTGTATACGTTACATATAGACAAGTGTTGTATTGAAATAAAATATTAACAAATATTTGTATAAAATACTGTGCATCACAGGGTCGTTAAGATAGGGTGCATTGGTTGATCTATTAGATAATTAAGAAGTAATTTATCAAATTGTATTGGCACAGTTTCCCTCCTCAAACTCGACCGAACTTAAAAACAAAACTTATATATCAGGATTTTCTCTGTTGGTGGAGGCGTCCATGTTTCGTTAGCATTTCGTACGATACATTGTCTATAGTGGCATCACTGGACTGATGACCCCAGTCGTTAAAGCCTAAATTGGTAAAAAGGTTATAAAATTATATACGAGAAAATTCCACAATCGACCAGTAATTGTTGCTATTTAGATTCATTTGAGAACTATATGACATGTGAATCATTTAAAGGAGATCGAAATTATTCTAGCCACTAGAGTCCACGAGATAGAAAGTGTTATCGCTCTCGAGGCATAGAAAGTAGTCTTCCATTCGACGGTCTCGGGTTCGATTCACGAAAAAATAAAGCTAGTTTTATGGAATTTCAACCATATAAATTCTCTACAGAAAGTATAAGCTACAGAAACAAATCCATTTGGTTTCGGTGAATTTAGATCCAATTAAGACACCAGTGAATTTTATTTAGCGACAAGTGTAAATCAATTGTTACTGCGTTGGATTACTACTTTATACTTAAATGAACCATAAACATTTTGACCCATTAGCCTCCAGAATTATACTTAAAAATGAGGAATTGACTTCAAAACAACCCGAAACAATAATCTGTAAGCTTTTTGCAAGGTTTCCAAATCGAATTATTTACAAAGATGACATTTTGTTAAAATTCAAAAGTTTTATCCAGACAGATTTCCTGTTCCAAGTATGAGTAGCTAATTCTTAGAATTGTGATAAAGCATCAATGGTGCTTATGTTATGAAGAAAATTATTATTTTGTAGAAATGTGTCGAGCTAGAAAATCCATCTATGTGATGAGAATAATATCTTAAATGAAATGATATAAAAGCACTTCAGAATACTTCACATGTCTACTTTGTAGTAAATTAACCTTTTGTATTCGTAGAAGATATTTTAAAACACGATAAGCAAATATAAATGGTTCAGATCGATGTCATGAAAATAAAAAAACTCAATTCCTGTTAAATTGTATATTCGACAAATAAGATTTAAATCGGTTATCTCAAAGGTTTATTACTAAATTCCAAGAATCAAACTCGACATATGCGAATTATTTTGAAAAAGTTGATTTCGTTGGCCTCATTCCTTGTATAAAGTGAGACCATAAGTACCCAATTCCGTGGTCAATGACATTTTACGTACAATCGTTATAAAACTGATATAAGTTTACCTTTGGTATAAATTCGAACCAATACACTGGTATTTGACATGTAAAGTATAGATTCTATCTGGGGAGTAAGTTCAACCTTTTAACCTAAATTCCATCAATGCGCACATTTGCAGAAATATCATAAAACCTATAAATTTTGTAGATATATGTATGCGTACTGTAGGCCAAATTACTCCAGCATAAATTCAAATATTTACACAATTCGAATTCGAAATAAAATGTTTCATGTATGTACAGCCCAAATACACACAAATTTACACCTACAATATAATTTTCAACTTCAATCAAATCAAATAAACAAAATAATTTATATGTAATCTACGAAAAACCTCAAAAATTCCAAACACCTTGCTATAGTTTTTTTTGTACATACATACATATATACACCTTAATCTAAAATACAAACTAAACCAGAAAAAAATTCTACCTTGGAAATGGTTCCCCTGACAATATCACTTCCCCAAAATATTTTGTTTTATTTTTAAGTTTTTTTTTCTCCACTAGAAGCTTTTTTACGGTAGTTTTTATATTTTGAAATTCATACACTGGAGAATGATCCGAATCGAATGTACATCCATAACAGCTAAAAATAAAAAATAAAAAAACTGACTACTTGGCAGAAATAATACTGTATATATAATATATAAACCATTTGCGGCACATAGAAAACGAATAAAATAAAATCGTTTCCAATAAACGTTCCAAAAACCAAAAATGAATAGCATCGTTTCACGTTAAAGTTCAGATATTCTTTAAAAGCTTTAAACACTTAATAAAACACATTTTGTATGTTCCGTCTTTTTGTTGTTGTGTTCAACTCAATTATCCGAATTATAAAACGAAAGTCTTTAAAAATTTATCGTTATTAAACTTAATAATAATAAAAAAAAGCTTTGAAGTAGAAAAGCTTTATTTTCGATTGACGTAATAATAATAATTTTCTGGTAACTTTACCTTATTTTGATGTGGTTTATAACTCAAGGATTTATGTATAGGGTAGGGGTTATATTTGAATTTGTTCTAAAACTATTTTCTAATAGTTGGTAGAATAGCACAGTGGT
Source organism: Tipula lateralis (assembly GCA_963932295.1). Lineage (NCBI taxonomy): Eukaryota > Metazoa > Arthropoda > Insecta > Diptera > Tipulidae > Tipula > Tipula lateralis. The sequence continues at coordinate 11,851,993 of OZ010736.1, forward strand.
TGGAAGAAAATGGAAGAACAAAGTTTAATTTTTTACACTCTTTGTGGAAACGAAAATCTCCTCTCTTCTATGTTAGTACTTTATATAGACTTTAGGAATTGGCAAACCTCCTTTAATTAGCTAGCAACAGGATAATCACACGCTTTCGTTCCTAAACATATGGGAAATACTCAATCGTCTAAAAATTTTGCAAATTTAGTTGAGTTATACATTCTTTCCAGGAAATAAATAGTGACTCAAAACATTGTCATCAAAGTGTTAACTTCAATCGAGGAAATAAATAGAAGGCTGCAATTTCTAACCTTCAACGACAATGTCTTGGAATTAAGTCAGCTGTTTTTCTCCAGTGCTGTAAAAATTGTATTATTCGACGATATTATCAATGATACTTCGCTTCAAAAATATATTAAATTCAATCACATTACGAAGCATTGATTAAGTCTGCCATTTGCCAGGAACATGTGACTATGTAGAAATAAATGAAAAACAATTCACCATAACATAATATTGCATGCGGGAAGTGAATACAATTATTGAAACAAAATTTTGTGTCGTTTTAGACGTAAACTTGATTTCAATAAGTTAATTTCTCAGTGTTTTAAGTCGAGTCTTTTACCATAGCTACAAAATTAAGAGGAGTGCCTTAGCAACGTTTCGCAGTGGGATGTAAAATTTCTACATAAACAAACCATCAATGATATCCTGCTAAAAAGTAAAAAGTCAACTGAAAAATTTATGATTTTGTTGATTCGCATCGCGCACACAAGTCAAAAACACTTTATAGTATCCCAGTGATTTTGAAGCTATACAGAATTTATTGATTTGATTAAATCAAAACCAACAAATATTTATCAACCCAGCTGGTTTTCCCATTTCGATTTTGTGCTGGTTATATCTCAAATTTCGTACACATACATAGCATTATATATGTGTATATAAACAACAATACACACATTACAACATAAAAAAAAAATCATATTATATGAGACACAACATAAAACCATAAAAAATATTGACAACACACAAAATGGTATGTGACTAAATAAAATCAAAATTAAAGAAAAACATTTTAGTTTATGTACTCGTATATGTTGCTCTGCTTTCCAAATAGAATTGTGCAATTCACATGAGACAATACATGTCGTAAAAAAAATAAATTCGGTGTCCCAAATGGGAAAGGGATTTTTGTGATACGAGTATATGAACAGAAAAAATAAATATTTTGTTTTTGTTTTTCCAGTTGAGATAAGAGTGGAAAAATCTTTTTTTGTTGTTGTTGTACATATATAGTTATATTGTATTTCTGGAAAAACATAAAGATATGAATTGGTTTCATTTTATGAAAAGCTATTGAAATTTTTCTAGCTGACCAAACAAAATACAATATTCTATTCAATTTGCTATTCTCTCCTATACTCGTTCTCTCGTGAAGCCAGGTCTTCAATATTCTGTGGACTCTACAAGTCCATACTTGTGTGGTAATTCAAGTTGTTTCGTCTTATTGTACAAAATTTCTCTTTCGATTAGATATCGTGGTAACAATAATGTACATACACACACACATACATACATACATAGTTTAAATTAAATACTACAACAGAACGACTGAATGTGAAAATAACGTTTCGACTATATTGTTGTGATTTTTATAAATAAAGACGGAAAAATATTGGAAAAAGAGGAAAATCAAATTAAAAATTGGAAATATGTATATACAATCAATGAGGGATGAAGTGAAATTTTGATAAATTTTCAATTCATTAATCAACGAAAAAGCGAGTAAATAGAAATGAGGAATAGTAGCGCCACCCCAAACAGACAGATAATATTTTATATTCTTATAAAATCGATTGAAGTGATTTGTATGAAATAGGATTGTAAAATTTACAGAGGGTTACACGAATGGTCAAAAAGGAGTTTTTTCTCATCGAAATTATAAGCGGACTAACAGGTTGAATCTATCTATTTTCAGAAGAATAACAAACAAACTGCATCGGTGCTTGAATATTGTCTTTGGTTATACTAGAGACATTAACACTAGATTATTGGTCATGGCCAGAAGCGCAGCAACCATAGATATATACCATAGATCAAACAATTTCACTCCTATCGAAACCAGTCAGACAAAGTAAGAACTGTCAGGTATATACTATAGATATTCGGTTCTGGTATAAGTTTCGTTATTTTTAGCCAATTTAGTCTCAAAATCTACTGCTGGTACTTTCCTAGGATGCCATTAACTAAATTTTGACGAAAATAGTTTAGAATGGATATTATGTTCAGATATGACATATTCCTAGGTTAGAGTAGAGTGTTTGAAAAATTAATAAATCACACTCTGTGAGACTCCCCTCTCAAAAGTTTTATTGTTTTGTGATAAGCACAAACTTAGCATTTAGCAAGGATTAACAGATGTCAACACTTGTGTAGAAGATTTGTCAGGAATATTGTCTCTCTGACAACCTTGAAATCTCAGCCATGCATAAAATGAAACATATAAAAATTAGTTTACAAACTACTTATTATATAAGTATTCTAAAATTCAGTCAGATGAATAAAATTATTTAGAACATAAAAACTATTCATGTTCAATCAATTGAAAACATTGTGGGCTGCATGTAAGTCCTGACAAACTAATATCAATTATTTCTTCTGGCTTTTCCTTATAGAGCCTATCGGATCCATTTCTGAAATCACGTTGTCCACGACACCGCAAATATTTTCGTCATAGACTTGATCTTCCACCACCATTCAAATTGAACACGGTACCTTCATATTTATATGTTTATGTCACCGGATGTAGCTTAATGGTCAAGAGAGTTTCTCATCACGCCGCGGTTTCGCGTTGGATTTCTGCCGTTGACCAAAAATTAACATGCAACCGGATGACATAAAAAAAACGCGTTTGTGTGTAAAAACATTCGTTGGGCTGACCACCTACAATGTGCACCAATCGTTGAAATGGTTCGTAAGGTTTTAGTTGAGACGCGATAAGGGCCGTTAACGGCCTCTAAGCCTTAGATTATTATCGTTTCAATATGTCGACAGTGCTAACTTTATTGCGGGATTAGTTCAAAAATAAACTTTTGACAATCGGAACATTGGTTAAATTTTGGCTACGACAGTCAATGTATATGAACTATCCAAAAAAGATAATGATAACATGTATACACACACTGGGGCAGTTTTCACTAAACTCGTATCCATACTGCAATTCTAGACGAAATTTTTTATTTATCAGATCAATCAGCATATTTAATTTCTTAAGATGAATAATGAAATGGTTAAGGTTTCCTTCCAAGTCCAACATAAACATTTCCATATTCAAAGCGTTCGGTGCCCGTTCACTATATAGTTCGTATTCCGGTGCGGTAGAAGTATGTCAAAATCAACATTACTCTCTTGTAGATTAGCAAGAAAAAATTTGAACGGCGTGTTAATAAGATGTAAAGAGACATCATTTAATGAATTGCCTTCGCCATTCGATTCATTATGGTGTCAGTTTCTAGTCGGATGTCTTTGAAATCTCTGAAATTATAATGTTGTGAGATATAATAACAGCGTTTTAGGAAGTATGACTCGCACTCTAAATTAATTGTTCCAGGTTCAAGATTCAAAACACGTAAAGCTGGATTACTATAACCGTATTATTGCAAACCAAAGAGATTGTTTGCAGTAATGGCGAATCACGAAAAAGGTTACGTGGTAGTGTCGCGATTTTCACATTTTCTAACGAAATGGCAAATTGTGGGCTCCTTAAAAAAGATCATCGTGCAGAATACTCGGATGAAATGATTCAAAAATACAAAGATACATCAAATTGGTATTTTGTAATGTAACCGATTTGTGACGTTCAATGCATTATAATAAAAAAAAAGAGTGACGTTAATTATTGTCAGGTTCCGAAGCGACACAAATTTTCTTAAATTAAAGCTCGTAAAATTTCGAATGTCCCTTGCCGAGTGTAAGTCAGAACTGTGATGCATCATCGTTCCAAATTTTGTAAAAATCCTAAATCATCGGATTCGATATTTATCATTTGTAACGATATTTATCATTTATTTCTTCGTACTCGACTATCGATTTCACCATATTCGTTATATTTGTTCAATAATATCCTGGAATTCCACCGTATTGCTGTGATTCGTTGATCAATGTTATGATTCAATAACAATTTTTTATTGAATCATAACATCCCACTTATTGTTGTTGGGACCAACGAATCATAATCGAAGCATTCGAGCCTTAGTTTGTCCAAATGTAGTCCGAGTTTTAATTCATCATGTACCTTCATATTATTGTGCATGGTACTTAAGATCCTCCGGTGTAGGGGGTATGATTTACGTTTTTGTGGGTATTGTTGCCAAAATCTAGACCGATGGGAGAAAATACAGTACAAGTTTCGACTACATTCGAATGTATAAGAATCATGTTTGAATATAGCAATATTTTTTGAATCAGAGTATATGAATATTAATGGAAGCTACAAACTATTTGTTCCATAAAAATTATATACAGTGCGTGCCAACCAACATGTACTTTTACAACTAACTAATATACTAATATCATAACTATAAGTCCTATTGATCTGCATCTTACACCACATACTAATAGCACAAACATTTTACCTTTAATCAAATTGAACATTGATATAACATATGTTGACGATATGAGCATAATTTATAAGACGATATGAGCATAGTCTGTTCACTACATATTTATGGTACAAATATAAGTTATTGCTCCAAGTTTGACAATGATATTGACATTATTAGTTTGGGACGATCCGAAATCGTCTTATTGATTTTAGCATAGTTCAAATCACTATTGCCATATCAGTAAAACATTATCAATAATTTATTGAACCGTTCTGCCAATTCTGGGAAGAATCACAATAAGATATTACAGAGCGGTTGTTAAGCGTTGAATGGTTTTAAAATTGCATAGCCAAATTAAAGGCTTACGGCTATAGGTCCGATTTACGTAGAACCGTCTGCACATTGCATAGCTGTATGTCAGTTTATAGCACTGATATGGAAGATGGGGTGATCCATCAATTCTGGGTCCCTATTTCTGAATACGAATACGTACAATAATTGTACGAATACGTGTAATTGGAATTTTTGAATACGAAAACGTATAATTCGTGTGGCACGATACGATGAAAAATTTCCCTTAATGTGCAAAACGAATTCGTATACTTTTTACTCGTTTATGAGTATTTGTTCATTATGTATTTAGTTATCGAACGGAAGCCCAATATTTTTATTATTAGTTATATTTTTATTCCTGAAACTGTTAAAAGAATTGTTATTTATGAAACTGTTAATGATATTGATAAATTAATTTGGTGATCATTGGTAAAGAACGCAGTATCGTGCAAGCTATTAATAATGCTTAATCCAAAATTAACTGAGTGATTGAATGTTTGGACAATTTTAATTTGAAAGTAAATACGAGTAAACGTACATGCGTGGGTTTAAGAATGAATATAGAGATTCGAATAAATCAAAATTGTATCGATCAGGTGAATTTATACAAGTATTTGGGAATGTGGATAGATAGACGACTGAATTTTGGAAGACATATGACACATTTGACTGAAAATTGTATGAATCGATTGAATGTGATCAAACGGGTGAGTAAACCTAAATAGGGTGCACATCTGGGCGTATCTGATATGATACGAAAGGCATTAATTAGTATGCTCCAAAATTGCATATGCGGAATAAGTGTGTTTGGAAACGGATAGAAAGGGGCCCTACCCAGATAATGAAAGTTGAGAATGCATGTGACAGAGAGGTATTGGGTGCGATATGGGTGATTCACCTCTCAAATATAAGAAGGAGTGAATCACAATGAGAGACACAATTAGAATGCGTATTAGAAATGATGTATTATTGAAGGAAATGAAGGTAAGATTACAAACAGGAAGATTTTATAAGTTAACTTATATATCTAGGATAATGCTCGAAAATATTAATTTATTTTTTAGTATAGATAGAACTGGACCGAAAATCTTACCTAATAATCTAACTGTACGAATGGAATTGGAGGATTATGAAATTGAAGGAATGGAATGCATTTTAAAATCTGCTTTTGAAAGAATGAAAAGTGAGTATGTTGGGTATGTTATCATTTATACAGATGCTAGTATGAGTATAGATGCTAGTAAAGTATAGGTGTTGGAGTATATGTTCCAGATATGAATGTTCAAAAATATTTTCGAGTTTATGACATCATCTGTAACATGAATGCTAAACTGATAGGTATGTTAGAAGGAATTAAGTTGGCCATACATGAGGAAAAGAAAATAGCAATATATTTTGATTCGCAGAGTGGAATGCTTATGTTAACCAATGATGGTCACGAGGGAAATGTGTGCTCGATCGTCATTGCGAGGTTATCATCCAGTTGTAATCCTCTCATAGACAGATTGACGGTAATGAAAGGACTGACATGCTTGCTAAACGGGGAAATGTGAGTTATACAGTGAAAATATTTGATAAAAGAGATGTAAAAGATATACTTCAGTTCGAGAGTTATATAGGTGAATGAATAGAATAAATGGGCATGCATTTCAAAATGTAAGTTTAATGAAAGGAAAGAATTTTAGTTAGTTGAGTAGGTCTCTTTGAAGGTACCCTCTCATAAGATATTCAAGGGTAATACAAAAATTGTACGAACGATTGAAAGTATAAGAATGAATCATAGTAATTGGAAAGAGTGTTTGCTTAAACGTCGTTTGGAAGATACTGCGTGTGCGAGATTTGTAATGTTACTGATGATATTGAACATCTTCTGTTGCACTGCAACAAATTTTATCATTGTAGAGCCGAATTTGATATCCTTAGTAATACGAATAATTTGACTCATGTTATCAAAGAAGGTAGATTTGTGTTTGTGAGAAAAATGGATTAAATGTATAAAAACTAAATAAATTGAAAAATTAAAATAAAATCATTGTAATATTTAAAAATGGGCAAGATGTCTCCGTATTATTGGAATTAAGAAACTTAACCAAAACGTACAAAACATAGCTGGAGCTGGTGACTGGCCGTCGAGATACCAAACATTTTCTCCACTAGATAGGCAGTGATCCTATCAATAGAATTGCAACCGGCAGTGGATGGTCCAAATGGTGCATGTGATTTCGGCGGCTGAATTCTTTGATCTGTCCCCATGAAATAATGATCCTCTCTCAAGCGAAATAGTTTTAGAGATTAATAACGCGGATAATGAACCACCGCCAATTAAAACTACAAATAAAAATTAAAATATTAAATCACAAATTTTAGAACAACAAATTACTATTAAGAAACACTTCCACATATTTTTAAATTCGACTATAACATATTCAAATAAATCAATACATAGTTCGATTGAAGCGAGATCATATTATTTATTTATTTACGGGAGAAGGAAATGAAATTAATAGAAAAAGAATTGTCGCTTTCAAAAATAAATACTAAATAATTCAAACGAAACGTCAAAATAACCCAAGTATATTATTTTTATTGCAGGTAGTACCTTTCGAAATAAATTTCCCTTATGGCGGGTTCTCGTATGCGATCAAAAATTATTGATCACAATATGAAGTTAGTAACAAAAAATATTGCTCTAAATATTAAGCTATTTTACTTGAAGTTTCAAATGTAATTTTCAACCATTTAAATTTGTGTGTTGAGTTCGTCTGTGGTGGATAATTTAAATGACTTTCGATACTTTTTTTGTTATACCAAACCTCTATAAATTTTTTATCGCGCTACTTGTATATTCTATAAGCTTACAGCCTATATCGCCGAACATCACGTCACAGAACATTAATCACCTTAAAGTCAACCATTAACGAAAATGGTTTATTATCACCTGTCCAAAAATTAAACTATAACGAGGCCTTTCAGACGTTTTTAATTGTTATGACCGCTAAAAAACAATTGGTTAACACGTTTATAAAACGTTTTTAGAGGCGCGTTTGAGCATATATTACACCAAAATTAGGTATGAGATTACTGATTTATAAATGACTATAGTTTTCCTTATGATGCCAAAAAGGCAAAATTAATTTGCCTCCTCTTGGTCAGAATAAATTATTTAAAAGTCTACGCAATGGGCTTAGTTCTAATGATGTTGTTCTAAAAATTGCAAATAGATCACGACATTTCTCAGTTCAAATAGTAACTGTACGGTTTTGAAAACCACCCTAACCTAAAATCTGACTATTTTAGAGTGTGTACCAGACAACTTCCAAATTGCAAAACCTGTTCTTAGTAATGAGGATCTCTGAATGAATTGATAACTACTTTTTCTTTACTCTTGATATATATCATATGAATAATCATATTGTTAATTTGGAAGTGAAAGAACTGCTAGTACAGCCAGGACTAAAAATTAAGAGGGCATCACTGGAATACCTAGAAAAATCTGATGGGATTATTATCACCTTTACCAGACACGAATATATACTAATTATGAACTGTCTCTATTCATAAAAATAATTCTTATTAGAACTATTCTTAAGAATCATGCGAATGAAAACACTAATTAATGCAATAAAAAATGTATTAATCTCAGTTTTAAAAAGCGTGTAAGTAGATTATTTGGTAATCACAATAGCTCGTCTTTGTACCAGTAATTAGTATTACCGTACTATACATATATACCAGGAGGTATAACTCGACAAAGTCATCTCATTATCAACACGCCAAAACTCGCCGAATTCGCTAATGTTTCTATGTTGAGTAACATGAATATAATAGTTGAATGACAATGAAGTTTAGACTATTTCAAATGATATAAAATTTAGATGAATGCGAGGCCTACGAAATTATATGAAGAGAATGTACCATATGCTTATGTACCCTATAAATACAAAAGCAAAAATGTGACTAACATAAATTATACAACATTGGGCAGTTATATTCAAGAAAGTATTTCTCTGAATGCATTTATTGAAATCCAAATTCAAATAATTACTAAAGGCATTGAACTGGCTCCAAAAACGACTAAGTTCTTAATGTGCTGAGTCAATATGCTGAAATCCGACCCAAACAACGTTTAAAAGCTCTTGCAGTTAGATCCATCTTCTTTAAATTACTATGCTTTTAGGATGGTGATATATAGTATAATTACTGTACGGCTATTCATATCTACAGAAAAAGTAATTTCAGAAAATAATACCTATAGATTAGTTAAAAAAAAGCTTAATTGAAACCATTATCAAAATCGGTGTAAATAGCACCGAGCTATAGTTTGAAGTATACTAAATTTTATTATTGATTAAAGACACGCAAAGAAAAAACAGAATGACAAATGTCAGAAAATAGCAAAATTTTATATAATGAGCGTAATTATTGCTCATAATATTTCCTTTTTTTTCATTATGTTGGATGTTTGCGATCAAAATTTGCTCAAAGTTAAAATAAATTCATCACAGGCGGGGAAATTTGTATTTGTTTCCAATGATTTGATTGGTTTGATTCGCGAATCATTTTTTGATCGCGTACGTGTACGCTCCATTAAAGTAAGGAATCAAACCGAAACAATAAATACGATCGTATTCAGAAATAACAATTTAGATTCGTATCGAACATGAACTTTCGTAACGTAACACGATACGTATCGTATTCAGGAAAAGGGTCTCTGCACTTAAACAGGAGATCATAGATGCTCACACCACAGATCGTAATCAGATAGTAATCTCTTTTGCATCCTGCCTCTATCATATTGAAATTCGAACCCGGTTCTACCCGGAACGACTGTGCCATTTGGTGAATAAAAAATGTTCTTTATTCATCATAACATATCCCAACATAAAGCTTCATGATAAATTTAGATTTGCTTGATATAAAAAAAAACTATTTATAGAAAGTTAATCGTTTACAGAGTACACAATTCCCTAAAAATATACTCTCTGATTCACAAAATCTTGCTTGTATAGATAGCTAAAATAAATCGCCTCAAATTTATGTATACAGGCAGGCGCCTCACAAAATATTATATCTCGTAACATATTTCAATTAATGTTCCCATAATTTCATTTAAATATAATTAAAATTTGACGAGCGACCATATCAAACTCGTACAGAGCCACATGAAGGCAATAACTTCTTCGTTTTATCATATATTATTTATCGCCAAGCGCGCACAACCAAAACAATTTGATTCGCTAATCTGATCATAAAAATCTACTAAATAACAACACAACTTGGTTAATCATACATGAAATGTTCTGCTTGACTGTCAATTATATTTATTTAACAATGTGAAATGTTTCTTTTATTCAACATACTCATCGCATATACATATCCACATAAGAGTACATATACAGTTTGGTGTAGGCGAACATTTAAATTTATTGGCAACCGTACAGATATAATATTTTCGTGAAAATCGTTTTGTGATCTTTATCGCATATATAACGTTGTTATTTTAACATTTCCAATCGAACCATATACCACACTATACAACCTTTTGTACAATTAAATTTAATTTTGTACATATTGTGATACGACGAGTTGGTTGAACAAGTATATAGCTTACATTGAATATATAAACTTCTTTCTTTTCGGCCAACCTACGCATGTCAAAAAATTAAAGGCAAATTGTGAATTCACAGGAATTATGTATGAGATGTGGATTGAAATTCGAACGTAGGGTTTTGTTTGTGCATGTACCCAAGTGAATTTCGGGTAGGTGGTTGTGTATATATATACTGTGTACATATATTTAATACGGGTGGTGCCGTTTTGTTATATTATACATTATTGACACATTGGTTTAGTCAAATAGCTCTAATTGTTCTCTGTGTCTTTATATTTAAGAACGATGTTAAGATAGATGATTGGGACATATGGAAACATAATTCTGGAACAATTAAGTTTATAAATTTCTCATCCATCATTGTATTGTATACAGTGTGTCATCGAAACCTCATAAGTAATTTACAATTATTCTTGTTGGCGTTCCTCCATATATAAGAAAACGACAAGACGCAATCAAATAACTAAAAAAAAATTGGTTCAAATATCAGAACAGATTAAGGGTGTGGTACACAGATATATATATTCAATTCGATCAAATATATATACATAAATGTGATATCTTGTCGAGTCGAGAACTAGAAATTCGATATCAAACCGTTGTGAATGATGATAAATTTATACAATGTGATTGATCACATTCGGTTGGTCCATGATGAGGGTAATTTTTAAATCAACAATTTTTTTTCCAATTCTTTTCGAAACACCAAACGCACATAATATAAGACAACAAACAAAACCTAAAACTTAATTCAATTGAAATGTTCAATCTATATATGCGTGACTAAGAAAAACACGTGGATGTAAGAAAATATGGTAGCTGGGTACACAGTAATCAAACACATTTTGATTTGTCATTGTGTGGGAGATCCGCACGACATAAACAATATATTTTAAAGAAAACCAAACCATTTTTTAAACAATGTCGCATGAAAATGCTTGTGGGATCATATAAATTTATTGATCTTTTGATGGAGCACATATTTCTGCGACTTATATACATATATCAACCTATAAACACGTCATTGAGCTGTGAGTTTCCGCGTAATGAATATAAGAAATTTATATAGTAAATATGATGGTGACTAACGATTTGGTTTGTATTGTTATACATTTGTCTTCATTATTTCAACAAGACATTCTTATGTCACATGGTTGGTTATATAGCTCGACAGTATAAACTTCAAAGTAAAAACTAAGATTTGTAAATTTGTTTAAATGATATTATGCTATATGATATTGCCGTGTGTGCTTTAGTTAATGTTGATTAATTGCTTGTGTGTGTCTTGTACTCGTATACAAGCAACCACACAAGCAGCATACACAATAATTAATCTCGATTTTAAATATCAATAATTGTGTCTCTTTGAGATGAAAATTTATCTAGGCGGTTCAATGTCTGGTGGTGTCTTGATGATGTCATATTGATATTATAGTCCTTTATTGAATCTTTCATTATTCTCTTGGATGCTCATATGCTCATAACATCATATGTTCTCGTCGAACACTTGAGATTTTCAATCCATTGGCTCTGTTTTGTATATCTACTACGGCACTTCGTTATAGAAAGTCGTATATAACTTTCTATGTTATTCCTCTGTCGGATGGACAATCGCTCATTAACTAGTGAGGTTGCACTAAATCGACGGACGGCTGGTGTATTTCCGGGTTTATTATTCAGAGCTTCAGAGATTTGTCCCACGGTTCGCCCATGCATTGAAGCGACGACTTATCAGTAGTTAATCATGAAAGGTTCAATCGACACCTGTCATAATAGGGCAGGAGCCGTAGAGTAATAAAAATGAACGACATGGTACACGTTTTTTCTATGCGCGATTCAAAGGATAATAAAATTTCGAACCGAAACGTAAAAATGAAACACAAGTTTTTGTTGACGATGTCCTTCAAATTGACGCTCAAAGTGGTAAGTGTCGTTGTTAAAAAAAAACGACAAGGTACACGAATAGTTATTTGACCAACATAATGTAGATCTCACATTATAAAAAAAATTATTTAAGCGTCGAACAGTTTTTGGTGACCTTCAGTCAGAAAATGAGATTTGAAACTGGTGTTGTCGTTGTTAAAAAAAAACGATAAGGTACACGGCAGATTCATAAATCATTTGAAAGGTTTTAATGTGAGCTTTCCAAATATATACGTGATTTTTATATAGGCGATGACAAAGTTGGTCAATTTCACCAAAATTAGACAAAAATTGGTGTTTTTTACATATATACTCGTAATTATTAAGTATCGATATTTCAATTTCCCTGTTAGCAATTTATAATATAATTTGCATTTTTAATTTTTGCAAGTCCTCATTATTTTTCTTAAGCATGTTCGGACGTTAATCTTTAGAAACATCGTCATAGGCATTAAGATGTAAACTGTTAAAAAAAGTTGAGCATAATGAAATCCTTAAATAATAACTTTTTGACCATCGTTGTCTTGCCGTGATGGAATTCACAAATGCAGATATACCTGTTTACTTGTTAGCTGCTTCTGCATTAATAGTTTGTTCCAATGTTAAATCTGTTGGTAATTTCGAAAAATTTTCTTCGTTCGTTTTATACCAAATCCCCCATTTCTAAAGCTGTTCTCTAAGCCTGGGTGCGTTTGGTTTAAGTTATATAAATTTTTCAAATATTAAGTCTATATTAAGTCAATATAGTCGTTATCGAGCATAATTACAATGGTTAAATGTAAACAATATGTGTGAAGATATTTTCTCAAGACAAATTAAATAGGCTTCGAAATGTCCCATCCTTACACAACGAGAAAATCCTCCATATAACGAAAACAATTCAATATAAATACACCAAAATTTAGCTGTTTCACCATGTTGAAGACTGCGGCATAGAGCGGGAGGTACCGGGCTCGAAAACCGATAGGGCCAAGATGCAAAAGGGGATTTTTACCAGTACTATAGGCTGGCATGGAGCTAAGCAATGTTCAGATGGTTTCTACGTAAATCGGTCCTATAGCCGGGACGTAAAAGTGATATAGTGAGAAGTCACAATGGGCCAATAAAGCCTGAGTGACAGATAACACTACAACAAAAACAATGTTCTCCAGCTAATGTCTGTTCTTTGTGTATAAAATATTTTTCTAATATCTGTGAAAGCTCTTTAGAAACGTTGGGAGATTTTTTAAACGCTTCGAATCTATGGCTTAGAGGCCCTTACTACGTCTCAACTAAGACCTTACGAACCCACTTTAACGATTGGTGCACATTGTACGTGGTCAGCCCAACGAATCATTTGACACACAACCGCATTGTATGTCATTCGGTGCATGTTAATTTTGGGTCAACGGCGAAAATCGAAATCGAGACCGCGGCGTGAAACTCTCTTAACCATTAAGCTACTACCGACGACTATAAATGCTTCTAATGATTTTAATTCATATTTTATTAATTAAGAATCGATTACCATTGCTTTGTTCTAAAAACTCCTCAAAGTGCAACATTTGAAATGCTGTTCCCGAAAGCAAATTAGTTCGTTTGCATCTATAGTAAAAATGAAAATAAATAAAATAGAAAAGTTATCTTTAGTATGAATAGCTACGACTACGAGTACCTATTTTAATGTGTTTTTGTAATAAAGGTATAAGTTGAACCTAAAGCACGAATTCCACTTTCTTGGAGGATACATTCACCACCGAATCCATATCTAAGTATTTACCAATTACCTTGAAGTATAAATATGTTATCGTAAATGGGCGATTCATTTTCTTGTATCTCCAATGCGATTTCTGCTATAGCCAAATCATATATAAGTCATATACGTTTGGTGGTATTTTTCCATTATTTCCAATGATCTCCTCATAGTTTTGGCTACGGTTGAAGCAAAAGTTGGAGAACTCATTATTTGTGGCAGATACCAAAAAAAATGCTCAAACTTGTTCAACAGTTTACATCTTAATGCCTATGACGATGTTTCTAAAGATTAACGTCCGAACATGCTTAAGAAAAATAATGAGGACTTGCAAAAATTAAAAATGCAAATTATATTATAAATTGCTAACAGGGAAATTGAAATAACGATACTTAATAATTACGAGTATATATGTAAAAAACACCAATTTTTGTCTAATTTTGGTGAAATTGACCAACTTTGTCATCGCCTATATAAAAATCACGTATATATTTGGAAAGCTCACATTAAAACCTTTCAAATGATTTATGAATCTGCCGTGTACCTTATCGTTTTTTTTTAACAACGACAACACCAGTTTCAAATCTCATTTTCTGACTGAAGGTCACCAAAAACTGTTCGACGCTTAAATAATTTTTTTTATAATGTGAGATCTACATTATGTTGGTCAAATAACTATTCGTGTACCTTGTCGTTTTTTTTTAACAACGACACTTACCACTTTGAGCGTCAATTTGAAGGACATCGTCAACAAAAATTTGTGTTTCATTTTTACGTTTCGGTTCGAAATTTTATTATCCTTTGAATCGCGCATAGAAAAACCGTGTACCATGTCGTTCATTTTTATTACTCTACGGCTCCCGGTCTATAAGCAGCCTAGTACTTCAACTGTGTGCAAGGAAAGTAATGTAGTATAGACTACCAGATTGTGCTATACCTCCGCGTTAACTATTAATCCAGCTTGAATAATTAATCGAGAACATTGTGTATAATGTGACCATATTGCAGAAATTTAATTACAATATTATATACAGAGATATAAAATCATTCCACCCACCCAGACAAAAGGTATAAAAACACAAATGACACAAAATATATCTCCAACCCATGTTTAATGATGTGTGAATATTGAAATAACTTTCCATTTAAAATTGGTTTCGATAAAGGAAAAGCCA
The DNA here is from genome assembly GCA_963932295.1 of Tipula lateralis. Classification (NCBI taxonomy): domain Eukaryota; kingdom Metazoa; phylum Arthropoda; class Insecta; order Diptera; family Tipulidae; genus Tipula; species Tipula lateralis. The sequence goes on from OZ010736.1 coordinate 11,867,365, forward strand.
ACGAACATTGAAAAAAAAATTTATTTTAATTTCCCAGCAATTATACATTGTGACAGTGTGACACATTGGAAATAAATAAAATAATTATCACAAATTGTTTGCGGATATCAAACTATATATTGTCTATATATATAAAGCCAGAGAAGACAGTAGATTTGATTAATTTACTTGTATATATTATTGTAAAAAACCGCACATTGGAATGTTAATCGAAAAATAGTTTGTTGTCAGGTGGACGAATTAAATTCAAATGGTGCAAAATATGCCTATATATCATACAGTTAACGCTATGATATAGTAAATGGTCGAGAGCTAGTGGTCGAAACAATAGCTGACGTAGTTTTACCATCAAACATTCGGGGCGTAGTTCGAAATCACATTGACAGGAATCGATAGTCAACAACGAACCAGTCTACGAAATATAACAGACCCTATCTAGGGCCGAGCGGAGCTCAGTCTTCAATCAGCAGAAAGAAGTCCCGAGTAAAACACGTCCAATATGATCTATTCGCTTCCAGTGATTGGAAAGTCCCATAGAAATAGGCCAAGAAACATCGAAACACCTGATGCTCGGTAGATGGAAGAAGTATGGTCCCAATTCCAGTTCTGTTTTGTGAGTGGTAGAAGGTGGCACATTTAAGTACAGACGTCAAGTGCTACTGGCCTTTATTATAATCTGCTATAAAGGATCATATAATTGGAACGTTCCACAGTATAGAAACGAAGGTCTTCGAAGTATCCAAGAAGTTTAACAGCGGTGCTGTAAGAATGAAAAAATGCACACATGAATGAAGCACAAAACCAACGAGGAATTGAGCAATAAAGAGGTGAAAGAACAAATTGGAGGCCCACTTTTAAATCCGATTATCAGATGGAACATGAAGCCCAGCTGGACTCATAATAAACTGCTAGTGAAAAGGATCAAATGGAAATTCCCAGGAAAATAGGGCACCCGCTGTAAGGACGAAAAGGTAAATGTGCGGTAACAGTAGAAACGTAGATTTTTGAGGTACCCAAAGAATTTAACAGCGGTGCGGTAAGAACGTAAAGGAAAAACACGAACTTCAATATCGCATGCAGGAATGGAACCATACAGAAATGAAAAGAGAACAATATGCCGATTGAGTTTTCCAGACGTCAAATGCTACTGGGCTCAGCTGGACTCATTATAAACTACACCAACGGATGAAATGAAATCAATGCCGCAATAACTTCATGTCCAAAACAGCATCATTTGTCGGATATCTTTGCTAAAAGGGAACATCATAAACACAAATTGAAGACCAATAAAAAACAACCGATGCAAAGTTGATAGAGAAGGACGATATCGATTAAGCAAAGTCTTAGGAAAGTACTGGGTAATTTATTCAGTCAAGAGTTAAATTTTTTAAAGTCTAGTGAATACTAGTGTCAAAGCTAAAGTGGAAAATGATTTATTGATAGGTGGCCGAATTAAATTAAATATTTTAAATTATATATCAACAAAATGGGCATATTGGGTTTTAATCATTTTAACCAATAACTAAGCAAAATGAAATAATTAATCACTTAATTGACACTCGTTTATGTAATTATCCTTTTTAATGTTCACATATATACTGTATAAGAGTGTTTAATCCCATTAATTATAAATTGTTTGTTTAACATAATTACATAAATAATTTAAAAAAAATTTAGGTCAAATCTAACAATTAATATATATCCTGTCGAATGTCCTTTTTGTGTCTTTACATATAATTTAATTATATTTAAATGAGAAATCGATACAAAAAAACATCCTTCCTGCTAGTGATGTCTTCTGTTGAGTCTTTATCTATTGTACATGGGTATACACATGAAACACTCCTACTTTGAATGTCCGATTAGGCATTAATACTTGTGTGTGTGTGTACACATACATAATATACAAATACGCTTGATCATCATCTTATCTCTTTACATACTAAGTATGTTTTATTATCATACAAATAAAATTCTAAACTATATTTTCATTTGAAACTAGAATTTTTACATAAATTTAATATTTTTTTATGTACTTATGTTTATGTATGTAGTTCATTCAAATGAAAATTCTAAAATAGCAAACATAAAAAATCGTATCGAAATACATAATAATAAAAGCATACCCCCAATTCTCATGATTTTATGTATTTCTTTTTTTGTGTGCCATGTGAATTGAAGCAGGTTTTCATAAAAGTTATTTTTCTTAGACACAAGCATATGGCAAAATGGAAAATGGTAAGAGCTGAAGTAAAAATAAAAATCCACGACGTTGAAATGTAAATTGTATAAGATTTTGAAATGCTGATAAGAACGTTGGAGATATATAAAAAAATGTTTTCTTAAACATTGACTATGTGGTGTACGTAATAAGGACGATAAAAATATTTATCAGCGAAACTGTAAGAAACTGCATATAATTTTGTACGAGATATGGATGCGGGATTGATGTTTGTGGTAAGATACTTATAAATGCTTACATAATACATATTTGAGTATCATTATTGTTCACCTTGTGGGTGGGGAAATCTACGTTTCTTAAATATTTCGAACGAAATATAAGAGCCATAGATAACCGCAGTATTCACCAGAGGGGCTATTATGATATAATTCGATATCGAAAAATCCGAGCCGTCGCGAATTTATAGCCCTTTGAAGCTTTTTTAAAAACGAGATGGACTAAAAGTAGGGACCATGAATTCCAAGGCTACTCAGAGCTACCCAGCAAGAATGACCTGGAGCCCCTAAGCCTAGGAAAGCTTTTATAAAAAAATGTATATCGGATCCGAAAGTTGATTTTGCTATTATGAAAATCCGAAATCAAATAATCAGCTATTAAGAAACTAATAAGACAAAACGAAATCGGATTTTCCGAAAATATGCGACCGCTATTTAGTCGTCGAATTTCGGTCGCTATTAAAATCGATAGACTCAGATTGCGCACACGATAAGGGCAAATAATGGCCTGTAAAACCCGTTAATATATAAAATATATAATTCGAAAAATTTCGACGACTAATTCTAAAGCTTAATTTAGAAAATAAAATATAAGTTCAAGATTAACATTCAACAAATATTTTATACTAACTAATGAGCTTTTTTGTTTCAAATATTCTTCCCCAGCTTTTAGTACAGCTTCGATCCATTTCCTGCCTAACTACTGAGGGCATTCATCGTTTCCCTCGAATAAGATTCATTTCTGAGATTGTCTTAATACGAGGTTGTTTTATGTAAAGGATCCTCCTATAATCAGCCCATTTCCTGGTACGTAGAACCCTAACGAAAATGTCTCTCTATTTCTCTTGTATTTTCCGGGCCTCTTATGTATCGTGGTACCTTTTTGATATTTGTGAATGTTGTTTCAGTAGAAATTGCCGTATTACGTCCAAAACCAGAACTGAAAGCATGATGAGGCTTTTGAAATAGACTAGAACTGTTTGTTTACTTTGTAAATCGTATTCACGAGGCCGGAATCGATCTGTTAATGACGTCATTGAACTCAATCGAAAATAAGAAGCACGTCTGAAAAGAAAATGGATATTCCACTTTGCTTATATTTAGAATCCTTAGTGTTTTGAGAAACATTTGATATGTCAAATTTAGGAAATTTGTGGAATTTGGTAGAGGGTTAATGAGGAGCATATAAGGAGATGAAAATAATTTTCTGCTTCCACCGCCTCTGTTGAGGTTTGAACCCAGTACCTACTGGTAGAATCCATATACGTACAGTTCTATTCAAATATTCTGTTCATATTCATATTTCATTAGAATTGGAATCTATAATTTAGAACTGAACAAACGGAATATTTATTATAAATTAAGTTATTCGACTTTTTCCCCCATATACTCTTATAAAGCTTTTTACTCTTCATTCGAGTTACATATATATCGTCTATAAATAGAGGTAACATTGTTTGACCTGAATAATGTATATTTGTATGTATAAAATATAAATTTATTAGTAACTAAGTAGTTTGCTGAATACATTATTGGCTACCAAACTTTCATCATATGTTAAGCGAATATACCATATCATGATTAATTTTCATATTCATCTTCTTCTTTTTTTTTGTAAATAAATAAGTTTCTTGTGGTTTACATACATACACCGTATTCAAGGATATCATATGAACGTACATATACGGATATACATACATTTATGTATAATAGGAAAATGAATTTTCATTTGTTATTTACCGTTTCATCTATCCTCGGTCGGTACTCTACATATATATTTTCATATTTATATGTAGGAAAAGTAGATTTATGATATTATTTTTTTTTGGTTGAATATGTTCTGTTGAAACTGTATATCTTTCAGTTTTTGTATAAGGAAAATTGAGATATGACAACAACAACAACACCAACAACAGAGACCTGGTATATAAAATCCAGGAGGATAATATTATCTATATATTTCCTCATTTTGCCTTTTTAAGTGAAAAATTTGAGGTATAGGTATATGAGCTTTCCATAGTCTTCGTTGGTTATATACTTAGTTCAAGGGTACTTGGACAAAATTCCAGTGTTTACCAAAGATGTTGGAAATTAGGACTTTTTTAAAAATCGTTTGGATATAAGAAATGGATAGTATTCAAAATGATATAGCTAATATTGCAGCAAAACTTTTAATAATCCATCCATACATTGAAACGAATTGTGTACAGATGAATAAAAGCTTCAGATATATTCTGTGTTTCGAATATAACCATTATGCAAGATGAATGTTAAAATACAAACGAAAACTCTATATATAGTAGATTTGTTAGTATTTGATCTCATATGTCTGTCGACTAATTCATTTAAAGCTCTATATAAATTCAATATACTCGTATACGATGTACAAACACAAAAAGCTCCATCTCCTTGATGATGCAAATATTATTTATGAATTCAGATTAGAATTAATACATATTTTGATTTGTCTGTACGAGATATGTCCTAGAGTAAACGTCCTTCTAATCTCTAATAAACTATATATATAAAAAATTGAATTATTCATTATTTTGTACCATTTGAGAAAAACAGAAAATTTAATAAAATTCATAATCAATGTGAGATGAACATAAAAAATTAGAATTAGAAAAAAATTGTAAATTCAAACATATCTAAGTGCATTCCATTATCAGATAGAAATGATTAGAAATAATAATATGTATGTTATCTATATATGTAGAGGAAAATATGTTTTATGAAATTTTAAGATGACTTTATACGTATGTTGTCTAGACTATAGGGTATATAGATATAAAGTGTACAGGGTGATAGTAAAAATATTATGTGATAGGTGAAGGTCAAAAATGCACAATACTGATGCATATAGGAAGGATGCTGAAGAATATCGGATAACACAGTAAATAAGAAAGATGATCGAGGCCGAATTGAACGGTTACAATGAACCATTAAACACTTAACGAAATAAAAGCTAATTGATCTGACAAGATTTTTAGTAAACTTGGTTAGTTTAATAAAATGTTTGGTTTGACAACATCCTATATTATAATTATTTTTCGAGTACATTGTAAGTATATATACTATCAGTTTTCAAGTACATTGTGTTGAGTCCATATGTTAATTTCAACATCTTTGCTTAGGTTTACATCGAATCTTGTCAATATCTATATTTTGAGCATGTGTCTATACATGATCCACGTTTTCACCTTTACCTGAACTATATTGGCATAGCTTTTTCATTTTGATGTTTCGCAGATTCGGAGCTTTCGATGATATAAAATTTTACTGAGAGCTGTAACTATTCAAAAGTTGACGTACCATACATCGTATTGTGGATGTGAACCAATTTTTTGGATGTATTAGCGCTTGGATGAGCATCCCAGATTCTGCCTTTTTACAGTTATGGCATATATACATGTTTATGTGGTGTGTTATAATCTTGGTGATCCACATTGCCTCTATCGGTGGGATTCACACTTTTGTCTTTACAAAACGATAAGACGAGTAGATTCAGCGTCTAGTTTTCTAGAGTTGAATGAAAATTACTTTATTATTATTTTGTTTTAATATCATGGAAGGCTGGAATTGCTACCTCTGCAGCATGTATTTGTTCATAGAGCCTGGCTTTTATACCTTGCTGAAAATATTTCCAGACTTTGTTGCAACTGTTGTTAAGATATAACTGATGAACTATAGGTTTCTTCTTTCTTTCAATTTGGCTTCAACTATGTCATCGAGCAGTACCGCTCATAATCGAGTTTGGAATCCTTTCTTCAAGTAACAAGTTTCGTATTTAGAATCATTTCTCGATCTGTAGGATTCTGACTATTGCACACACTCCATGAATATTATGTTAAATATCGAATATAAGTAATTGTTTTCTGATCAATTTGTTTCTGTCTAGTATTGGAATCAGCTTGTCTTGCTTTTTTGTAAATTCTGGTTGGTTTGTGAGAACCGTTTGAAACATGGGATTATCAAGCTGCTGCTAACTATCCGAATTTGCTGGTGGTATCTCTTTGTTTAACAATTCTCTGCTGGCTATGATGTTGATCGTCCTGTTAGTGTTCAAGTTGATCCATTTTTCAAGCGATGACGCATTTCGGTCAATAGTTTGTTGTTTGTTTCTGATATTTTTTTTCTTAATTGTTGTAGTACACAATTGAATATGATCTTTTTTTTAATGAACAGTCCATCGGTGGCAAATCGTATGGGGAAAGTTATTTAGATCAGAGTTTTTTCAGCTTCTCTATTTTTTTTTCGAGTTAGGATTTTGTTTTTCGATTATCTCCTTGTGAGAAGCGAGTGATGTCATAAAGATTCTAATAAATGCAAATTATAACATTCATTAGAAAGGTTGTCTACTCACATATATGGTTTCTACGAATTTGGTTCTTTTACTAATAACTGTAACCACTAATATTTAAACAAAATTTTAATGCTCAAATGTATACGTCCAATACCGGTTAAACGACCAAAAAAACTGAACCAAGGCGATAAAATCGAGATTTTCAAATGTTTCAAAGGCTGCTTGATGTTATTACATGAGAAATCAAAATTTATTTGCTATTTAAAAGCCTACTTATGTTGCAACTTTTCCATTATTGTTCTTCTTAATATTCAGGATTATATGATTCTGTAAACAATCAAAACCGACCTCGCGACTCTCGTCTAATATATAACCCGATTTCGAAATCAAAATTAGTATCATCTTACATATAAATGTTCTTATATATACAAAACAAACATATTACAACATATACCCTCTTAACTTCCCGGTGGTTATATGTTTTATTTACTTTATAGTTTAAAATTACAATAATCATATTTGGTTTTTTATCTGTTTGTACCAGTGTATCTCTGTATACATATATGTTGCCTTTTAACGATTCATTTCCACATATCAACATCGCGTATATATATAGTTCATCTTTTCATATTCAAATTTCAATATATCGCATATAAATTAATTCTCTATACTATAATACACTTTTATGATGTTTGTCATATGTGACATATGGCGTGACGCATGATAACATAATACATATATATACAAAATAATAATAGTAATAATAACAAAAAGAAAATTTCTTATATGATTTTCAATCTTTCAAAATAGAAATGTACACATTATGTATGTAGATGTACCAAAAACAACAATCAGTTTTCATTTGATATGAAAATAGTTAATGGAAAATAAAAACGATATGTCATTCCAGATCACATGATGACGATGAAGACGAAGACGAAGACATGAAAAAAAAATAATATTTGTATGTATAGTATGTAATGTGTATAAGCGCATATAATGGAAATTGTTTTCAAGTTTTCATCTTGAAAAATAAATTTGATTTGAAATTTAATCGCTGTTTGAGATAAAACTCCTATTTTTGGTTCAAAAAATGTCTATTAAGGTAGTCTATATAGTCAAAAAGACCATTCACGCTCATATCATGACTAGAGGGTAACTTGATCGGTTTTGATCTCAACGCGACATACATGACTGTTGCTAAAAACGAGAAGAGGCCGATTCCTGATCAACAGTGAACTCGGTAAATAAAAGCTAGTGTCAGTAGATATATATATATATATATATATATATATATATATATATATATATATATATATATATATATATATGCCATATATCATGTGGCTTTGAAATTTTACGTAGTCTCATAATAGAACTCAGAGATCAGAGATCTATTTCTCCGTTGGAACTCCTCAAGCAACTAATGTATTAATTCTAAGCATAATATAAAATCAATTTTACCAATTTTTTTGATTCATTTGGATTTCTCGGTCTTATGTTAATTAAGAAGAAATCTCTCATTGAATCAAGTGTACCAAACCAAACGAAAGCTCACTTTTGTCACATCGCACCTAGATTATACTAAAATTAAAGGAAAATCATTGGTTTGAATTCGGTCCTCCCTCTTCTAATTCGATATATGATATCAAATTTTTTGTCTTCAAATTTTCGTGTTCTATATATAAGACATTGTAAAAATGTGCTTTATCTCAAATTTTATACCGACCAATCAAATACTAAAGATAAATAGTATTTAACTATCAATATTTTCACCAATACATTGAATCTTTGTAGCATGATGAAAAACACAAATAAGATTTTATTGAAATCTTATCTGTTCGTTGCTATAGTTTTATGCAGAACATATAAGTATAAGAGTAGAAAATAATGACAGTAACTATACAATAGATTTGTTATCGAAACGAAAATGATTGAATTTCTTAAAATTTGTTTGCCTTGTTAACATCGCAATATAATAATAATATAAATCTTATTATTTTGTATATAGTTATACTTTGAACAAACAAGTACAGGTTGCTACAAAATAAAGGAAATGTTACCCCATCATTGGTAACAGATGGTATACATAGAGGAAAGTACCTGAGTAGTTTAACCATTCAAACAGAATTTCGAACAAAAGTTCGAGACACGTTCTGATGAATTCGGTAGCGTCATGTTAGTCTTAAAGAAACAAAACAACTAAATTATGTTGATTTGATTTATTATTTGGAAATCTAATATTTTTTATTCATCTGATTATGTATACAATATAAAGCTTATTGTTCTATTTGATTCTTAATAATAAAAGCTTAAGTCTACAAATAAAACTCATTCCACGAAAACAACTTTTCTATACTCCTACAGAGTATAAATGTTATACACCTAGTGAACAATATGGGCACGTAAGAAACAATAATTTGTTTAGGTAAGCGGACATTGTCTTCATTAAAAACCTGCAGAGGCGTTTATCCTTCCAAGAAACCAAAATCGAGTGATATTGGAGTCAGTAAGACTTTTGTGTTATCACTGGAACTTTCTCTTTGTGTGTATCATATCCATCACCAATTTCGTTTCATTGTTTGTCTTGTCTATTAATTATCTGAAGTCTTCTCATTCCATTGGATCTATTTCTTGCTTTGTTATTCTTTAGTACCCAAAATTTTCGCTTTACACTAACCTTGTATTAACTCCAGGTCATTAAGTTGAACTGAATACCATTTAGGAATAATTTGTGCATTATTTGTGTATCACATTGTTCAGTACCACAAACATCAGCAGAGGAGAGAGTACACAACCAACTAGACCTGCAGCAATCGCTTCGTTTTGTTCACTATCTGTTCGCTAGTTTTTCTCGAAAATCTATTTTGCTCTATTAAGCCGATTGGTTTCTGTGCAGGTTACAACTCCCCAGAGGATGATCCTAGATTGGTGGTAAGCAGAAAATTTCCGAACAATCTTTTATAGTTTCATTGCTGCTGGTTTGAGTTTGAATCTCGCTTTTATCAGTTGCTGGTCAATATGTACATATACTTCTCTAATTGCTGTAGCATCTTACTATATGCGATAGCTTAATTATTTGGCTAGCTTGAGGGTATTGAAATCTAGTTCCAAGAATTAATTAATAAAAATATTTTTTTTCTTCTGTTACAGGTATGCTTGATTCCATGTCGGATTTCGACACACTTCGAATCGTAAGTTTTTAACATATTTAACTATAAAAATTAATTAATTCTAAAATTATACACAGCATACCAATCAAAGCCTGAGAATTTTAGTTTGTTCTTATAAAAAATCGAATTGAAAGTAAATCTCAACCTGTCATTTCGTGACTCATATTCGCCATGTCCATAACGAACACAACCACAAATTAGTCTCACGAGAATTATTCAAATTCACAAATAAAAAAAGAATAATTTAAACAAACCATAAATCAATCGTCTTCGTGTATACACATAAATGTAAAACATCCCAACAAAAAAATGTAAATATACCAACAATTTTTAGAGGTACACGCATACACTAAACCAAAAACATCTTAGAAATGTTTATATAGTAATTATGTATGTACATATATACACAAACCCATAAAATACTGAATAATTTATTAATCATCTCAAATTAATTATCAAACAACATACTATACCGTCGAATTCAATCTCGGTTAATTACAATTAATTCCTTAATTAATTTATTTCCCGTCTCTCGAATATCGAACATAAATAAATAAACAACAACTAACTAAAATAATAACAATAATCCAATCAAATTAATTTTTGTGTTTGTCAAAATCTTAGTGTTCTTGGTTTTGATCTTAATAAATTTACAAATCGAATAACATCGCGCATCTCGACAATATACTGTTTCGAATATTTATACAAGTGAGAGAGACTCGATCTTGTTTTTGTGTACCCAGATGTTGGATATTTAACATCCAGCTTTTATGTAGGTGTTTTTATGTTTTTGAATTTTATTACGAGCATGTATGTGGTATGTAGAGACGCATGTAGGGTATGTCTTCAACCGCAACCATCATCTCGATGAAAATTCCAAATGTATATTAAATCATTAGAATTAGGTCTTGAGTTTTTTTTTATTAGTCTTTGGTTGGTTGACATTTAATTATACGAGTATAGATCGTCGTGTTGTAGTTGTTGTTGTTGTTGTTGTTGTCAACTTGGGTGATATATATCACGAAATATGTATGAGAGCGAGAAAGAGACAAAAACAATAAAATTAGAAATTTTAATTAGTTTAGGAAATGATTATGGGACAAAATTATTATTATTATTTTTTTAATTATAGAAATGATTAGAAAAATTGTCATTTATTAGTTAAAAGTTAGATTAATCAAATTGTGATGGTTAACCGTACACACACACACACACATCGCACACCGTCAAAAATTAATTTTGTTTAATTTTAATGGGACGAAAATAAAATGTGTTAGTTAATTTTTCATCGGGAATATATAGGATAATTATGTCATTAAATTAATAGTTTTGTTGTTGTTAAATTATAATTTGGGTTTGATTTTAAAATTCGTCTCGGAACTTATATGTGTAATTAAGGCCCACTCAAATGGATAGGATACGAGCTGTGAGGTCATTTCTTAATTGATTATGAAATCTTACATAAGTATGTAAAGTCTATTGAGAGACTGATATTAATGTGCATTGTGATTGTATCATAAGCACAGTGGCTTAACCCTTCGGTTTAAAATTAATTTCGATATCTAACCCACTTGAGTAAATTGGTTATAGTTGGAACTTATTTAGTGTCAACATTGAGTGTTATGACGATGCATTGGCTACAGTTTGACCAAACAAGACCACTGTACCACGCGCACCTGACCAGCAAACGTACTCCTTTGATTTCATGCACGATATCAGGAGTTCTCATTAAATACTGTTTTGTTAAAAGAACTCGTACTCACCGTTCAACCTCTTGCTCTCACATTCATACATGATAACGGTTCTTATCAACGATCTGTATACAATTTCAGCTGCATATGGAAGATATTTTGATTCATTAAATTTATAAATCCCGATTATCAGCGCAAGGTTTAATATCCCTACCCCATACTATTATCGTGAGGAATGAGAAATTCAACTTTAACCAAATGTATTCCAACATTTGATTATAAAGCATCCCCTTGTCAAATACCAAGTGGTCGTATCCTCCGCCAGAAATGTAATTCTTCCCAAGATAATGTACAATAGTAACTTTAATTGTGCAAAAAAGAGCTAATTCTCGCACTTTAGACGATCAATTATTTGAATATTCAGCATAACATTCATTTCGAATAAGCTCGAAAAGACAGTTCAACACATTCACTCCTCCGAATATCAAAATCTCTGACAATACAATCAGCTCCAAGTAAATGATTCTTGTTTAATCTCTGCATGGCATTTTGTGTTTGTAACTTTTGATTTTGTAGAGGGTCTGTTTGGCTTAGAATGTAGATCTCGTAGGTTTTGATCGTAAGAGCTACAGATTTATTTTGGAATCTGTTTTGAGTGTTAAACTAATAGATCTCTTTAAAAAGCTGTTGGACGTTTTATACTTATATAGATCCATTAATTAAATATATATTTATATATTCATATATATATATATATATATATATATATATATATATATATATATATATATATATATATATATATATATATATATATATATATATATATATAAACTGGTGGAGAAGACGCAGAAGGAACTCAAACTCATTGTTAAATGGATGCTTTGGAATTCTAAAGATTCAGGTTTAAAATACTTGTACTTTAAATAATTTAATGGAAGATTCTAATAAGAAAATTATCCAGCAGTAAGGAAACCGATTAAAATCAGAAACAGACATATATAAAATACAATACTTAGATCTCAACAATTGCACATCCTTCCAGGAAATGACAAAACTTTACTTTATACTTAATTCAAAAACCAAATAAACCAAACCAAAATTTATTTGAGATCAAAAGCTAGAAAAATGTTTCAAGAATCAAAATTACTTTTCAA